>OZ025271.1:17606281-17831281 GCA_964019165.1 Mastigias papua
TCCTTGGTATGCAAATAAAGCACATACATTTGTCCACGAATCTCTTGTTTCATAATTGTAGCTTTACATATAGTTTTGAGGTATGTTATGTGAATCTATTGGAAACATCGACGGTTTCACATCATCATTATATTTGTTCTTCTCTTCACTTCATTATTGTTCTCTTAGTTTAAGCATTTTCATTTGAGTCTCATTTGAAGCATCGATGGCACCACATCGTCCTAATACTTTGTTTTTCTCTTCGACTCTCTCGACTTTCTTCTCTTTGCTTCCATATGAAACATTGCCGTTTGACATATACTTTACTCATTTCTTCATTTTGAGATTTTCTCTCTTTCCATTTAAAAAACTGACGGCTTCACATCACCCTACAATTTTTCTCATCTTCTCACTTCGGTGTTTGTCTCTGCTTCTATTCGAAAAGTTTTTCTATTTGAAAACGGCTTCTATCATCATATTACGATTTTTTTCCTTTTGTTTCCATTTGAAACACAGGCGACTTAACATCACACCAATGTTTTCTTCCTCTCTTCACCTCGATTGTACTCTCTCTGCTTCAAGTTGAAACTTGGGTCGTACCTCCAGTAAAACCGGCTTCAACATCTCTGACAAATAATTTTGTATAGGAGAAAGAGTTAACACTCAAGTGAAACTGAGATGAGCTCGAATTAAAAAACATCTAGTAAAAGCTCAAATGGTATACTTCCGGCAGTGCCGAGAAGGGGGCAGCAAGTGCCAACGAGGGGTAAAGAGAGACAAGAAGGGACAAAGGGAGAAAAAAGGAGCAAACAGAGACAAAAAGGGGCAAAGAGAGACAAAGAGGGGCAAAGAGAGACAAAAAGGGAGATAGAGAGACAAAAGGGACAAAGAGAGACAAAAGTGGCAAAGAGAGATAAACAAGGACAAAGAGAGACAAAAAGGGACATAGAGAGACAAAAAGGGGCAAAGAGAGACAAAAAGGGCAAAGAGAGACAAAAAGAGGCAAAGAGAGACAAAAAGGGGCAAAGAGAGACAAAAAGGGGCAAAGAGGGCACATTTTCCTTTAATATCAAAGTAGATGGTCTACCCAGCTTGCTAAAATTTCGTGGCAAATAGACAGAGACAAGGAACTTGTATATTGATGACACAGTGAGAAGAATTATCGACAGAGTTATCAGTTTGCAGGTGGAACTTATAGTACAAAAAGTTGAAGTTCCCTGTGACGCCAAAGGCGCATTGAACGGTGCCTGTCTGCATTTCCTGTAGTCATAGGCCACAAGGTCATAGGTCAGGTGTATGTATGTAGTCTGCTTATGCAGTGAAAGCTACAGCAGGCGACTGGTCCGACTCGATTGTGCTTGACATTCCCACTCCAATCTTACAAGTCGATTGTTAGGCGGGAAGGCACTTTACAACCTGTGGTATGACTCGGCCTAGGGTTGAACCCACATCCTCTCGGTTGTGTGGCGGACGCTCTAGCCACAATGCCTCCACTTCGGTGAAACTCATAGCATTGCTGTCATACAGGGTCCGAAATACGAAGGGTTTATAAGAGAAGCCATTGGTTGAAGCCATTATTTAGCAGACATACAGACATAATGGGTGAAAACCCCAGGAAAGGTTTCTAGGACTAGATCCATGTCCTGCAAAGACGATGTTTGATGTACTAAACTTCCTAGCTTTTGTTCTTCTAGAGAGAAAGCTTCATAGCTGCAGTTGGGGAGCGGTCATTATTTATGAGCGAGGTGGGGACCGAAGATAAAATGGTGGGGTAACTGAAAAATAAGCGGTGTTAGGTGGGGTAGAAGAATAATTCTGGACCACAGGAGTAGTGTTAAAACATATACCTTATTTAAGCATAAATGTACTTTTGTTTTATTATTTTCCTTCGGTGGGGTAAAGAAAATTTGACATGCTCAAATGGTGGGGTAAAATGTTTTTGAGGGTCACAAAACACTCTCTGTTCAGTCCCCACCCAAGCCATAAATAATGGCCGCTCCCTTATCTCTTATTCTTATATCAATAATTTTCAGACTACTGCTTCTTAGGTCCTGGTGTCATATTTCCCATTCAGTTCTGCTAGAATTGGCTTAGAAGAAAAATCACCGTGCAGGGTTCTATCTATGATAATTTGACATCAGTCTGTGATGTAAGTTGACGTAATCGACATGACGCAACTAAAGTTAAAAAGTTGGCTCCTACACGTCCTCTTATTCTTGATAATCTGGCTAACTATAGGTCATGGCTAATTATAGACCTTAACGCGATATTAGTGCATATTTGACCTATAATGACGTATTAGGAATGGTAAAGGCGCTCGCATCGTAATGACATGTGGAAATGCAAGCCCGGCCATGTATAACTAAATGAGATTGTTATTCCCTGTTGAATAATCAATACCTCTATTGTCCTTTCCTGCATTGAGAGACCTGGCCATTGTTAACGTGCAATTACGTAACAGGGCTGTTGTCTATTCGTAATGTGTCTATGTTATTCACACTGTAAACAATAGGCCATAGAACTGCAAGTTTAATGCATGTGAATGACTCTGGGTGTTGCCTTTGAGTAAAACAAAAGTGGACGAACGAGGAATCCTTAGATTGCAGTCGGTGGATGAAAGCGATGCAGATTGGGGATTAAGTTTTGCTTTCGTCATTCGATTGTCCGAGGGTCCCCCGCAAAGGAAAGTAGAAACAATAAAGGCTGTAAAGTGGTAATGATAAAGATCTTTGGGAAACTCTGCTCAACTGTCACGGATGATAAACGAACGCTGGGTCTGATTTAAGAGCTATGACTGCACTCCTGTGTCTTCTGAAGTCAAACGGCATTGATGCGCAAAACGGATTAACTTTATGAATGATCGGTTGCAGAAAGACTCCGTGGGTCAGTGAAACTGGAATCGATTTTCACCTGTAGAAGACAGCAAAGCGGTTGAACTTCAAGTAGCACATTCTTAAAAGGGCATTTGTCAGGAAACCAAGTTAGAGCCTTCAGCGATTCACCGGCTTTGAATAGGAAATCCAAAACAGATACAATCAATGCGATTGTGACGTAAAACTGCAACGGAGAAACAACACGGATACATAGACGGGAGCAGTTATAAAAAGTGAAATTCGCTAGCACATAGGAGCGCCTGGTTATTCACCAGTTTTTCTACTGAATTTGATTATACTGTCACAACAGGAGCGTCAAAATATTTGAGATACAATCGCTACTGGTAGTTTTCATACAAAATAGAGGCTGTGCTCAAGTAAAGATTGGCCTAACTCGGTAACTATTAAGATTGTGCTTACGACATTAGAAAGCAAAACTAACTGAGGAAAGTGCTATTGAAAAGGATGAGCAACGTGGATAAAGTCACAAGAGCTTTGATTGCCGCTAAGATGGCGCAGGAGAGCGAAAAATCCAATAGCCTATGGCGGTTCATCGACGGCAGCGAAGAAGAAAAGAGGAAGAAGGAGATGATAAATATGGAGAGCAGGCACAGAAAAAGGGAGAAAGAGAGGGAAAAGGAACGGTCCAAGTATAAAAAGAAATATGATATACATAGACATGAAGGTACTCGTAGTAGCGACTCAGAAGGAGGACATAGCAGGCCTCTGTTTGGAGCGAAACTTACAATCCCAAGGGAGACTGGGCCCAGAGAAAAGGAGGAGCAGAATGCTAAGAGGAAATTAGAGAGCGAAAGACTGAGAGATACGATCGGAGAGAAGTATTTTACAGGAAGTAGGAGCAAAGTGCAAAGTGATCAAATAAAACGAGAGGATAATATTGGAGAACATGAAAATAGAAGAACTGGAGCCAGTTGCTGCTGGTGTTGCTTTGTTTGATAGGTGTGTTTATGTGAAGATTTTTACGTGAAGATTTTTACGTGAAGATTTTTACGTGAAGATTATTACGTGAAGACTTTTACGTGAAGATTATTACGTGAAGATTATCACGTGAAGATTTTTACGTGAAGATTTTTACGTGAAGATTTTACGTGAAGATTTTTACGTGAAGATTTTTCTGCTTCATTTCTGATGAAAGACTGAATTGGACCAGCCATGAAATTATTCTAGGTTTGCTCTTATTGTGTAAATATTGCTACTGTGTAAGGATTGTCTTAATATCTATTGACCAGTGTTCAACATCGAGTTAGAACCAAGGATATATAAGCAGAGATTGCGCAAAAGTAGACTGGGAATGAGGAAATAAGAACTGTTCTATGAAATGCTACCAGTGGCCACACCCGTCACTATTATGCAACCCCAATTACAATTGGCCCATATTCGTTTATATCACATTTGCTACCAGCGACAAAAACTTTGATAATTTTGTGACAGCTAGTTTTGCTATAAAATAAAGTCTTCATAATGGTCACCTCGTTTGGAGGCACTATTATGAAGAGAAATGTTTCAATTTGTTGTAGCGTAATTTCTATGGACATTTTAGCCAAAAGTTGGGGGGGGGGAGGGGGGCAATTACCACATGTGCCCGTAGCCACGTCACTGATTCGGTAATCTCATGCCCCTGAAACAACTAAGGTTGTCGAGTAACCAGCTCTGTAACTAACTTGTTTGGGGTTATTCAAAAAGTACGTAACGACAGGGGAGAGGGTGGGTATGTGTCGTTTCTGTGAAAGCATGTTAAGAAAAATATAAGGGGCAGGGTGTCAAATTACTTCTATTACGTAACGCCTAAAAGAGTAACTGTTGTTGAAAGAGTAACTCTCTTATTATAATCATGGCCGAACAGTTCAATAAATATCTAGGGACAAATTCAACCGCTCAACGGTTTCTACCTTTCCCTTCGCTTTGAGGAAAAATTAACTAAAATTAGTTATTTGTCTCGTTTCTTATATCTATATTTATTGTCTTATCTGCTTAATTATTGAGAAAACTCAATACATTATGCTTTCTTGAAGTCGAGAAATAACGGGGGTGTCATAAAGTATCACGCAGATCGAAATAACGGAAGGAATTCAACAGGGCAGAAGGGAGCAGGCAGGGTCATAAAAAAATTGGGTGGTATTGGACTAACAAATTGCTTCACACTACTGAGATGCAGCATTGGTTTTCTATTTACTATGATTATGATTATATGAGAGAAAATTAAGGGAAGCATCAACCCTCAAGTCTCCACTTTCAGAGTTACTTATTATAATGCTATTATCATCTTATACCGTTGTGGTCTACCATCTACCATTCTCCTGATACTTTCATTCTTGCTTTCAGAAATCTCTTGGTCAGACACATTAAAAGCTATAAAATTCTGTTTGAAAATTCCTTTCGTCCTAAGTAGGCCGTACTTGCTTCCTGCATGGAATTGAATTGTGAATTTTTACAGTGAATGATTATTATTTGAATCATTATTTTACAGTGAAATTTTGCAACCCCTTCCACCTCAATCTGTTATATGCTTTATGATGCTTCCCTAAATCGAAGTGATCTTGTAATAATAGATAAAATATGACTGATAAATGCGATATTCATAAAAAGATTTAATATATGTCAACTTTCTCATAAATATTGTTAGAAGTATAGGGAACTGGATATTGCTTTGGTTTCTATGACGTCACTGTGGTTTAAATTCGGTCTGGCTCTATGAAGTAATCCAAAGACACGACACTTTCCAATGCAAAATTTTCAGAGTAAATCTTTAGCAACAGGTGCACATTGTGTTGCTACAAGGACAGCGGCACTTTAAAGTTACTTTTGCCACCAAAGACCTATTCACTAAGGAACGATGCAACTTCAAATATCTTTATCACCAGTAGCAGATCCATAGGGGAAGAGGTGGGGGTGGGGGTGCAAAGCATTCAAGCAAATCCAACAGTAAAAAGTCATCATGATTTATTTTTACCAAGCCCTATTGAGCCAACATACGATTGTGCCAAAGTAGCCCCCAATGCTCCATACCAACTCCGCTACTGTTTATCACTGCCAGCATATATATATATATATATATATATATATATATATATATATATATATATATATATATATATATATATATATATATATATATATATATATATATATATATATATATATATACTCAAGAGAAAACTCCAACTTTTAGAACGTTTCGCCACAAGTTCTCATCAGTTCAACTGATGAAGGCTTGTGTCCAAACATTTCAAAAGTTGGAGTTTTCCCTTGAGTATCTATTTATTCCTTTAAAAATTTCCTGGTGATTGTAGCTGTTTTTTGAGTGTAAATATATATGTATACATAGTATTTTTGGTTTATTCTTTCTATATTTTGAACTATACGTGAGTGCAGCGAGGTAGGGATGGGATCTTTGCTAGAAAACATTTAGGATGAGAAGATCAATCGTATATTTAAATTAGAGCAATAGGCTCTGAGCAGAGATCTGACTTTTCTTTGCACAAATGATGAGATGCTTAAGCAAGGCAATTCAAAGTTTAAGTGGAAGCTGCAGATTCTCGATTTAAGTGGTGCTGGAACTCGTTACACCATGATGCGATTGAGCAACTCTCCAGGGAACGTCAGTTACACACTTTTTATTATAAGAATATAGTCTATGAGAATAAATGCCCAATATCGCTAAAATGTCAGAATGATTTAAGAATATTCCTAGGCTCAAAACCAAAAATTTATGGATATCAAGGCTCAGTGAAAATTGGGTACTCTGATAAAAAAGTGTCATTGTTCTGTCAACTAGAATTTTGACCTGCCCAACCTTATAAGAATGCGAAGATAAACTGAAAAAGTTAGTAAGAAGTCAAGTGTAGGTAGTTTTATGATAGATAGAAGATGTACGAAAAGATGAAGTATTGTCAACCAGGGCTAGCCTGTTGCTAGCTTCCTATTCCATTGAAAATTTAACATTGGTGTGCTGTTTGTTGAGGAAATTGAAGAATGACAAAGCATCACGTTCAGAATTGAAGAGGCAAAAAGTATTGCCAACAGGATGAACAACACTACGATGCGAGTGAGCAACTCTTCAGAGAATATGAGTTACACACTTTTTGTAAGGATATAGTCCTCAGGAGAATCAATGCTAAAAGTCGATAAAATCTAAGAACATCGAGCTTAAGTGAGAAATTAGGTGCTCTCAACAATACGTGTGTATTCATCTATTCATTACATCTTAAATTTGTACTCAATAAACACCCCATTGAAAGTATTCCTTGTTCATTACATATGCCTATGTGAAAGGTGAAATGTCAGGAATACTTCCGTTATCAACAAAAAGCAGAAAATAGCGATATTCAAGGCCTCCTTCGTGCTAAACAATTACTAGTTGGATAAAAAGAAAAACGATCAAATGAGCATTCACACTAGTCTTATAAGAATGAGAAGAGAAACTGTTAGTAAGTTAGTTAATAAGTCCAGTATAGGTAATTTTGTGATAGACAGAAATTGTTGGAGAATATAAGTATTTTCAACCAGGACACCCAAGAAAGCTAGTCTTTCGCTACCTTCCTTTCCACCAAAAATGTTATAGTAGGGTGTTGTTTATTGCTGAAATTAAAGAATGACAAAGCATGAAGCTCAGAATTGAAGAGGTATAAAGTATTGCCAACAGGATCAAAACCTGCTGGGATCTATGGGCTTACCAAAAACCACAAACGTAAGGTACCCAGTACTATGCCTGTTTTCCGATCCATGTTTTCTTCCATCTACGAGCTACAAGTACAACATCTTGACCTACAATTTTAGGAGAACAGGCAAGATGCACCTGCTAGGTCTCAAACGAGCCGTTTCAAGTACAACAAACTTGTCTGTAAGCGAAGGTGATCAACAAGATCAACAACAAGATTCATAGAAAGATCAAAGACATCACAAAACAGCGATACTATCTTCAGTGCCCAGATTAAAAGAGGCCTCTAGGGCGAGACTGTGATGCCGATCCTTTGACTTATAGTCTTCACAAATTTGAGCGTGAAATCCCGAACAGACGTGGAATACCACCAGACAAAGATCAAAGAATAAATACTGTTTGTCGATAGCGTACGGAGACACATTTGATGAGCTTAATGTCGAATATGTCTTTGCATTTCGTTCTTTATGCAGATGCTCCAAACTGTCAAATGAGTGGGCTGAAAAGTGTTCAGTATATTTCGAGTCAATCGCAGTTATGTATAGTAAATTATAGTTTTGTTGGCTAACTTTATTGGCGTTCATAAGTTTATCGGCTATGTATAAACCTGTATATTTTGTGCCAAATTAAAGGGAATTCTAAATAAATAAAAGAATAAAGGAGAAAATAAATTTTACTTGTTCCTCTATGAAGCAAGTGGCATATCCAAGTGAGGGGATAGGTAGTCCGAGACCCTAACTTTTCAAAAACTATGATCCTCGAAATGTGTCCAAAACTGCTATAAAATTTGTGGAGGGCACGGGAATATGCCGAACATTATATTGTGCTACACAATGATTAATTTTAAAATACTTTAACTGTTTTCAATTATTTTTCATCTAAATTTATTTACAAACAATATCCCTTCAGCTAAAATGCTACTAAATTATAGAGTTCCTGTAATTGATTTTAGTTCAAGTTACAAAATTATAGAGTTCATGTAATTGATTTTAGTTCAAGTTACAAGATGAGAAAATACTCTAATTTAAAAAAAAAGGTTGCAGCTCTTCCAGGGAGAAAAAATTCTTTACAGGGACATTTAAATATTAGCAGTACAAATTTCTTTGTAACAACACTCTATAAGTGTGGATTAGTAACACAGCAGAAATCCGCTTAAAAGAACCTAGGTTTTTCCTGGGCAGCTAGAATAGGTTCATAATTAATGGATTGGTATTCTTAATTTCAGCCTGTAAGGTTCTTCACAAGTGTCTTATATACAGTGGCTTTGCCGCCAAATGTTTAAGATGCTGATCATATCTATTTTCTCCCAACCTGATTGACCAATCACTATGCAGGATTCTCACCAGACATGTGCTCCACAGCTACATTTTGGCCCATTTTGCATGCTGATTGGTCAGCTAGATTGGGAGAAAACAGACCTGATTAGAGGTCTCAAACATTTGGCGGCTATGCTATATACAGAACATGCCTAGCACACAATAACACTGTTTTTTAGCAATAAAACTCTTGACAATACTTGACAATTCTTAACAATACTAGCGTGTGAAAAACTCTTATCAACATGTGAAGAATTTATGGCAAAATGGTTGGCCATGTTCCAATTGAACTGCCGAAGGTTTTCTCCAATTGTCTAAAGGATTATGGTGAGATAGAGGCAGAGTGCTTTGGAAGCAGGCATAATGCTGGAGCTGGCAAGGGCCTGGAGGTACCTGTAGACTATAACTGATTGGGACATACAAGTACTATAATTACCTGATCAGAGTTAAGAAGCAAACAGAGGAACTTGAGATTGAGTTTGTCCATGAAGTGCACTGTAGTAGAACCATCAAACAACTCTCTCAACCGATCTTAGATTGAAGAGTCAATATGTGTGATATTGTTTGTTTAAACAAATTGGCCAGTAAACAAAAACCAATGAAAATGTTTACCCTACTATTTCTATGGTGTCTAGTCTTGAATTTCTAAATCAGCATGAAGCCTATGATACACATATCACGTGGTTGTACATAAAGTGCTCACAAGTATATACATAAAGTGCTCACATGTATATCACATGGTTGTACATAAAGTGCTCCCATGCAAGTGTCTACCCTACTATTTCTATGGTGTCTAATCTTGAAGTTCTAAGTCAGCACGAAACCTATAATATAGGAACCAATCCCAGCTTCAGCATCCTTGATGTTCCTATTTAGGGGATTCAACAGATGAAATTCAGACTCTAGGTTCTTATAGGAATAGGCTCCCTTACGTGGGGTTCTACTATACTGAAGACTATCTATATTACATTCAACGCATAATAAATACCAGGACTAGTTATTAGTCTGGAAAATATCACCCAATTATGTAGAAAAAGCAATAGTAAAAGTCCTCATATAATTGTCATTCATATCTCATTATCAATGTATATCGTATCATATCATAAAATACAATATTTACAAAATTATCCGTAGTTAGTTTTTTATTTATTCAAAAAGGCTCCAACTACGTGTCAATATTTAAATCAAGCTAGTTTAATAATGCACATTATTAGCCAGGCTTAACATCACACATTATCAACCTAATTTAATGTTGCTAGTTATCGACCCAGTTTAATATTGGACTCTATCATCCTAGTTTAATATTCAAAGTTATCAGCCTAGTTTAATGCTGCACGTTATCAACCTGGTTTAATTTTGCACGTTATCAACCTAGTCTAGTATTTTAAGTTATCAACCTGGCTTCATATTGCACTCTATCAAACCTAGCTTAGCATTACATTTTATCAAACTTAGTCTGACATTGCACTTTATCACTTTATCACTTAATCGCTTTATCACTTTATCACTGAAGATAAATGAAGGGTCATATTTGCAAACTATCACTGTATGTAATATTTAGGCGCCAAGGCTCTAGCACTAATAGCTTTAGTAGCACATAACATGAAATCCCTGAATTTTATCCTCCTGTCTCTACATCGACAGTGCTTTCTTCTACTTAGCTTAATGGTGGTTAAGTTGACATAGGAATACTTTTGGACATATCGTTGTGGAATGTGAAAGTGCGAGAAAATAACTGACCCGAGCGGGATTCGAACTCGCGACCCCTGGCTTTGGGCGCCAAGCGATCTACCTCTGAGCTATCGGGTCACGCTTTCAAATCCATGCTCAATGCCAAATAATTTGCTCGCACTGCTCCACTCTTAATCAATTTGCACAGGGAAGCCATCGCAGCTCCATTGCAATGTGCATAGCTCAGTGGTAGAGCATTTGGTGTACAAAGCCAGGGATCGCCAGTTCGAATCCCGCTCGGGTCAGTTATTTTCTCGCACTTCACACATACATATTGTTTTATACGTTAGTATTTAATATTAATTGCAAATTAAGACTTTCAATTCTAAATTCAATTTCCTTTTCAAATAATCACTATGGTGCTACGTGCAGTAGAATCCAGTAGCACCATTTTGAAGTATAAAACGTATACACCGTTCGGTATGTTCTCACACATGTAAAGTTTTCCAGGTTCGGAATAAGCCAAGGTCTGTGTCTTTAGTTCTAAATGCTTCTCAATTCCCACAATGCTCTATGGACTCTTTGTGTCAGCATTTCTTTCCAAGGTGCCAACAAGCACTTGAAAGAAATCCATAGGCGTGTGCAATCAGTGATTTTAACAATCGCAAATTCTACGCTGAAGAAAATCTGTCAATGATTGGATGCAACGAAATACAACTGGCCTGGGAACTCGAAGAACAACTTCTATGTGTTGTTGGGTGTTGTTGGGTGTTGTTGGGTGTTGTTGGGTGTTGCTAGCTGATCACAAATGTTGAAAAGTGGCCGCACAATGCTATTTAGCAATATAAATAAAAATTTCATCTGACTCTGAAATCACTTGATTAATGAAGACTCTAACCAGGATGTACAATGAGAGATATTTTTCCTCAGTAATATTCACTCTGGAGCTCGCTTGACTGGAAGATGTATCATATACACCTACTGTCGCCCATTCGTGTATCATCCTGTCTCATTGACATGCTCCTGCACAGTTCGGTATTCCATTTACTAGTCAGTACTTAAAAAAAGGCGTTTTTATTTCATACTCGCTTCTAGCTTCCAAGTTGCTCCAGAAACAACCAATACATTAATTCACGCGCTATTAACTCATTGTGGCCACTGTCCGTAGCTTCATTGATCTCCAATATCAACGGGAAAACTGATATGCTTACTCACTATCACGCCTTACAGACGTCCGCTTTCGGGCGTTAAACATGTCTAAGTCCGACTCTACGTCTTGAACTCGGTCTGATCTCTCTAAATAATTCTCCTGCACTGGTAAGTTATTATATTGGGAGTTTTCAAGCAGTTGTTTAGTCCGTCCGGATTTAAGATTTTTGTCTGATGATGCCGAACCAGTTAATGCTTGAAAGAAAACGAAGGTTTATTTTTAACTCTGTCTACAATTATGGTATTATTCTACCACATGAGTCATACGTTAATTCAGTGAATTAAAAATTAAACAATAATATTTCTGTTTAAATCAAATAAACATTAAGGTAACACTTGCAGTTTATTAGATTAAAAATACAGGCAATATTGCAGGTTGATGATGGGAAATTAAGTAGTGATACTGTAGTTTATTAAAATGAAAATTAAGGAGTAATATTTCAAATCAATGGAATGAAACTAAGTGCATATTATTATTTGTAAGTAGTAATTAAATTGTTTTTATTTCATAAGGTCTAGAAGAAGAGTAATAGGTAGTGCTTGGTTGAAGCTACGATTGGGTATAACAGGCGTCAGTAATACAATGATGATGATACAGATAATCGTAATGATGGTGATGATAATGATAAAGATGATAATGACGATAATAATGACAATGAGGGCGATAACAAAGATGATGGTGATAATTATGATGATGGTGAAGATGGTAATGATAATGGTAATGATGAAGATTATAATGACGATAATAATGACAGTGAGGGCGATGGCAATGACAATGATGATGCTGATGATGATGATGATGATGATGATGATGATGATGATGATGATGATGATGAGAGGACGCAGTGTCATATTGACTAATGGCAATTATAATGATGGTTATGATGTTGACAAATGATAGTGATAATGATGATAATTATAATGATGATGATGATGATAATGATGAAGATGATGGTTTCAGAACTTAGTGATATTAATTATCATGATAATGGTGTTGACGATAAGTGATGAGACGTTCTCCTAGAACACCAGCATCTTTCTGATTGAAGCAAAATCCATACAAATCATTACAAATCAATACATTTCAATACAAATCAATACATATAAATTCCAATCAATACCAATCAATACCAATCAATAAAAATCATACCTGGAATGAGGTATAGATTGTTAAAAATGGGCAGCTCTGGCTTTCCGTCTGGAAATCGGACGCCGATCGATAGATTATCACCACCGGTTCCTTCCTTCATGAATGACTCCATAAAGTAAAACCTGCCCATTTCCATTCTGATTGGGTGTGACGATTGTTCAAAAGGATACCTTAAAGCAATTAAGAAAGTGTTTTTACTAAGTAAATGCCTGGGAGTCATCACTTTTCATGAATGTTTCAGCAGCTAAGGAGAGAACTTACAAATAGGCTTATGTTAGTGTTAATCGAGGCGATGTCTCTTGCAATATGTGCCACAACATCATTGCGACACGAGCTGCAGACCATTTGCCCCGTGTAACGTGTCATTTCTGTGCTGTGGAACAGTTGCGTGAAGCAGAACTCTGTTTGTGCTGCTGCTCTATTTGAGGTGTTGCTCTGTACTAAGTAAATGTCCCGGGAGTCGTCACTTCACAAACTTTTCGACAGCATGGAAAAGGACTTATGCATTAGTTTAATCTAGTATTAATCGATGCAATTCATTCTGCAACTTGTGCTGCAATACCATTGCGGCACAAGTTGAAGACTAATTGTCTCACGCAAATTTCGTTTTCACGCTGTGCAACAGTTGCGTGAAGGAGATCGCTGTTTGTGCTCTTGCTCTGTAACGTAATTCTACTTTCTGGAAATATTTCTAATAATTTTGTAGCCATTGCGCCGTGCAACATCAATTTTTGCACATTGCAGAGCAATCGTACGTTTGGAACAAGCGAAATTGTAGGCTTTCATTGGTAAAATGTCACCATTCCTTGTAAGTTGCAGAGAGATAGGTGCAAGTTGCAGAGATCACTGCTAGGTGTAACACCCCTTAAAAAATCTTTCGCTTTCCCTTCGTTCACTGTTGTGACACAAGTTGTTGTGGAAAATTATTTCGTGTAACACTAGCTTTAGTGCCCTATTTAGTCACCTAAAACTGCTCTTAAAGACACCGGTAAACACATTACAATGTTGTTGTTCACTTGCAAGCACACCTCTCATGAATGTTCTACTATATTGAATCAAAGTAAGCCATGACATACACTATCCATGCTTCAGGAGGATAACTACTTCCAGTCAAAAGTAAGTAAAAGGTTAGTTCCACATATAATTTCGGAAGTTGGATAATACCTCCTGGAGATGGCATTTATCTCAGAGTCTAAAGTAAGGACGTTTACGAGACTAATATCTATTAGACATTAAAGGTTCAATGGCAGTATCCGAAGGAAAATACTCCAGGATCACACTAATCGCAATAAGGGATGTCTTTTTGATGTCACATACTTGTATGCTCTTGTTCTTTTTGCAAGAATATTCTGTAACTGCTATACCTACAGCCACACTACATGGTTTTTCAAGACCACTAAATGTTTTTTCAAGACCACTAAATGTTTCCTCAAGACCAATATATGGTTTTTCAAGACCACTAAATGGTTTTTCAAGATCACTAAATGTTTTTTCAAGACCACTACATGGTTTTTCAAGACCACTAAATGTTTTTTCAAGACCACTAAATGATTCCTCAAGACCACTACATGGTTTTTCAAGACCACTATATGGTTTTTCAAGACCACTAAATGGTTTTTCAAGACCACTATATGGTTTTTCAAGACCACTACATGGTTTTTCAAGACCACTATATGGTTTTTCAAGACCACTAAATGGCTTTCAAGACCACTATATGGTTTTTCAAGACCACTATATGGTTTTTCAAGACCACTACATGGTTTTTCAAGACCACTAAATGGTTTTTCAAGACCACTATATGGTTTTTCAAGACCACTAAATGGTTTTTCAAGACCACTACATGGTTTTTCAAGACCACTAAATGGTTTTTCAAGACCACTAAATGGTTTTTCAAGACCAATACATGGTTTTTCAAGACCACTACATGGTTTTTCAAGACCACTATTTGAATTTTCAAGACTTATGTAAATTTTCACGACAACTGATTAAATTGCAATATGATTTCACTCTCTTGTTCTTTTCGGAGAGAAAATTTTACAACATACTAAATATCAAGCCGCTAATTTTCAGTTTCAAGATCATGACTTGAATTTCCAACATTGCGATCATTCATTCTTCCGGTCTCAGGTAAAAAATATTAACTAATGCACAATCACTGTCAAAAGTCTTGAAACACTTACATTACTTTTTGATTCATAGAGCAAACTCCCCCTCTCCCCTCAGAAGAATGTTGAATTAATCAGGGGTTACTCGTAGCAGACAGTTCAATTTGCTCTCAAATAGCACTCTAGCAACTTAGCTTTTACCTCAACATTGGTTTAAGGGGAAGGGATTCAGTAGCTGTCAAATTGTACTAGAAATTTACTATCGTCAAATAAACTTCATTATTCAATGGCAGTTCCAAGGGCTTTTTGCAGCGGTTGTACAAGAGCGTCGACAAGAAGTTGCAAAGTGGTGAAGATGATGATGATAAGTATGAAGTCGAAAACTCGCTACACATCTTCAATTGTGCATTGCCTGATCCCCAATATGGAATCGAGAGAGTTCCCATAACAGGTACCTTAAAAACCCTGAGTGTTTGCATTACGCTGGGATCCTTGTTTACTTTTGTGCTCTTTGCTGGAATGCAGACCGATTTGGAAACGAGGGGGATCACGCGACAGATATGTGGCTTACAGAAACCTTGAATTTGTTGTGCGCTGGCGAATTTCAATAAGGCAACAGAGACTAATGCCGGAAACAAATATGTAAAGAGTATACTGGCTTAAAAAATCTGAACCAGTTGCGCAGATCTGTGGCGTACAGAAATCTTGCATTTGTTGTGCGCTGGCGAATTTCAATTAGGCAACAGAGACTAATGCCGGGAACAAATATGCAAAGAGTATACTGGCTTAAAAAATCTGAACCAGTTGCGCAGATCTGTGGCGTACAGAAATCTTGCATTTGTTGTGCGCTGGCGAATTTCAATAAGGCAACAGAAACTAATGCCGGAAACAAATATGTAAAGAGTATACTGGCTTAAAAAATCTGAACCAGTTGCGCAGATCTGTGGCGTACAGAAATCTTGCATTTGTTGTGCGCTGGCGAATTTCAATAAGGCAACAGAGACTAATGCCGGAAACAAATATGTAAAGAGTATACTGGCTTAAAAAATCTGAACCAGTTGCGCAGATCTGTGGCGTACAGAAATCTTGCATTTGTTGTGCGCTGGCGAATTTCAATAAGGCAACAGAGACTAATGCCGGAAACAAATATGCAAAGAGTATACTGGCTTAAAAAATCTGAACCAGTTGCGCAGATCTGTGGCGTACAGAAATCTTGCATTTGTTGTGCGCTGGCGAATTTCAATAAGGCTAAGGAGATTATATTTGGTAACATATACGCACAGAATACAGTGGCGCAAAATGTTTGGATAAACAACGCAGAATTGTGTCGTACAAACGCTTCTGACGCCGAGATGACTAGAGTATACTTTACATTAAATCTAATACAAAAAGATGAAAATAAGTGATCATAACTTACTTATTCCACTGCCTAAATGACGTGAAATGCCCATTTTTCAGTTCAATCGTCATGTTAGAATTCAATTCATCAGTGTCCGGACTCAGCCATAATTCACATTCGTTGTCACATGACAAGTAGAACACGTACTCGCCTGATTGAGGAGCCTGGGAATAAATACAGAAACAAATTTAGGTGTTGCACCCACGAAGATATCTTGTTCATATTATTAAATAATAAAAAATCACTTTGCGAACAAGGCCTAAATCACCTTGAGCTTACAAGACTTCTATTTAGCAGACATTAAAGGACTATAGGCGGAGCAAGAAGGAAATTTTTCTAGACGAAATGCCTTTATCAATAAAAGATACTTCAATGCCTTGTTTTTTTCTCGCGAGAATTTCACAGCTGCAGTACCCACTAAATTCTGCTCCAGCAATTTTCACTTTCAAGATGACTATTTGAAATTTCAAGACTGGAGATTTTAGTGGTAAAAAGCAATGGTCTTAACGGCCTGTTGATCATGCAAAAAAAAACTTTTTAAGGTTATTTTCTGACGGCTGGCCTAAGTCTATGTGAATGAACTAGAATTCAACACAAAGCTCTCGGACTAAAAAAATCTCAATAATAAAAAAGATTGACTGGAAGTATCTTTTAACCGTTGATCATTCATTTCTATTCTCACCTTTTAACTATAACTCATAAAATCATAAATCATAACCTATGAATTAAAAATTACAAATCAAAATAGTAAATCAAATGCCCTGAACAAAAGGTGACAAATTAAACATTAAAAATTATAATTCATAATTCTAAATCAGACGTGGGTAACATTTTAAAACTAATATTGCACGGTGCAATTCTTTTTATAACTTGTGTCGCAATGCATTGCGATACTAGATGCAGACCGATTGGGCCGAGTAACATCTCATTTCTGTGCTATGCAACGCAGCTGCTATGCTCTCGCAAAGGTTGCCTGAAGCAGAACTCCGTTCTACATTTTGCAACGATTGCCAGCAATTTTATAGCCATTGTACAGTGAAACATCGATCTATGCAACTTGCAAGACAATCGTACATTAGACGCACGTGCAGTTTAAGATTTTCATCACCGAATATGGTGTCAGCCGTTGCACGTTGTAGAGACCGTTACAAGTTGCAAAAATTGTTGCTACGTGTAACATCCTAAACCAAAACACTTTGCAACCGCCTTAATTAACCTCTGCGAAGCAAGTTGCCGTGAAAAATTGCACCGTGTAGCGCTAGCTTTTGGAAGATGGGCTAGGTCCCTCAAATCCTTTCGTTAAGCTGGCCAGAGGTACATTTAACTGAGCAAAACTTTTGCATTAGTCAGAGCCTAATAACTCTAAACTATTCTACATTACAATGAAGGTGAAAAAGAATGAGACTATATTCTTGCAGGCTACAAGAAGCCCTTTTGCGGGCCGAATTGTGGTCTGTGGGCTACAGGTTACCCTGTCATGTTCTAAATCATAAATCACAAGTCATGAATCAAATGTTACAAATCATAAGTCACTGATAAAAAATAAAGGTCAACTGCAGATGAAAGTAGTGGATATACTCACTCTGAAATACGTGGACAATCTTTGCCCATAACCATCCCCTGCATTGGGCGGTGCTTCGAATTTATCCAATATCAAATACTCGTCTGGAGTTTGTGGAAATCTCGGATTGTTTATGAGATCCTTCAAATGAGGGCTTAAACCAACACCAAACCAAACTTCCCTGAGCACTCCACTGTTTCCTAAAAAGTAGAAATATTGGTTAATGTTAACTCGTTATTATTATTGGAACCAGAAAACTAAACACTAAGCAACATAAGACAATATTAAACAGCACTAAACAGCACAAGACAATATTAGACAACATGAGGAGACAACACTTAACAACATAAGATAGTATTAGACAATATTAGATAACACAATGGAGCATTTGAAAACATTAAGCGACAAAGTACAACACTACAAAATATCAAACAGTCAAGTGCCATCGACGATTTGATGGACAGTCTATGCGATGAAATTGGTATTGTGCCACAAACCTGAGTATTTTATTGAACGTTAAGCGATAATAAGAAAACCATTGATGTGAAACTGGAAAACTACAGGAAATATTCTTGACATGCTTTTTCATATTTCATTGCAGCAAACATCTCAAAAATACGCCGATTCAATAGCAGGCCGAAAAATCTCAGATAAGAACAGATAAAACCAAAAGACAAAAACAGCCTTCTTTAAAAAAAAATGATTTAGCACAATATAACATTACTACAGCACGAAAAAGCGGTACCATGTTTTAACCATACTGAAAAGCTTTTTTTTCGTCCGACACTCGTCAGAGTATGAAACGTCGGATAGCGACCGAAAGGTGAACCGAAATTTATAGCCAGATATGCGGGTACACGTGATATGATGAATAATGTGTCCAGTTAGCCATATGATTGGCCTCTTGGCACCTATTCACCATTGTTTACTTGAAGAGTCCAAGTGAGAAAATGAACTATGAATATGAATATAACATTAGACAGTATAAGATACTATTAGACAAAAATAGAACGCACAAGGCAGCAGTAGATAGTATAGGAAAACAATAGACAAAACTTGACAACAATAGACGGCACCAATCAGCACTAGACCAAAGAGGACAGCATTAGAGAGCACAAAACAAACAAAATTAGATAGCATAAGAGAACAAAAAGCAACATTAGACAAAATGAAACAGCAAGTAATAGAGAGAAGAGCTTTTTGGATAACAATGACCTTACTCAAAAACTCACCTCCATCTGGAGCTGTAATCCTTGGTTGAGGAATTTCACCAGTCATCGGCGTACCTGAGGAAAGGACACCACTTCTTTGTGGCGGAGATTCCTCCATATCAAGGAAATCAGGACCGGGAGACAGCTTCGATTCGGCTTGTGCTGTTCGGAGGAAGGGAGGTATCTCAGCAATGAGGATCGCTACTTCAAATACATACTCGACGCGTCCTATCAAATACTCTTGCGCATTTCTCAAACAATTTAAAGGAAACAATGTTTCTTCTTCCACCTTATGTCTTTTTAACTAGGCTCTCACCGATACAGGGCTTTTATGAATAATGATATTCATATATAAAAGTCATATTCATGCAGGACTCACCGACCTTAATTTATCTCAGGACTCATATTTCTTTTTACTCCTTACTTATGTTTATATTATATTATAGTAGATTCTTTTTAACATATTGCAAACAAGTACATATTTATATTATGTTTTTTTCTTTTTGTTTAACAGGGCAGATTGAGAATCAAATATATTAAAATTTGAAACTTACCCTGTATAAAGAAATTGTAAATGAAATGAAATGAAACTTGCATTGACGCAGGATTTATATTGAACTCTAACCTTTTAGCCAAAGAATCGACTTGAAACGAATTAACTCGATTGCTGTGTCGAATCTATGCTCAATATTTACACTTATGGCTAAGATTACCATAGTACCGAGGCAGCTTTCAAAACCAGGTACATATTTTAGTGGGTTCATTTGGATCACCATATTCATGCTTTTACTATGAAAAGTGTCGGGCGAGAAACGACTTTACTAAACAGTCAGCTGTATTTGCCTCTTTAACAACAATTACTACCACCAACATTTGAAGTCAATACTACAATCGTTGCCAAAAATACTTGGAACATTCCATACCTTTGTAGTTAAATTGTAGTCTATTTATTGAGAAGGCACTATTAGTGAAAGAGCCTTTGAATGCAACCAACTCTCCCTGCCCTCAAACAATGTTGGGTTTTGTAGACAGGGTATTGCTGCACCGTAAAACAAATGAGTTGTGAGAGGTACCACATTTACGTCACAGTTACCGAATATTGTATGGGGGAGAGGGGAAGGAAGGCAAAGAAATTTGCGAGATATCTGTAACGAGTCCTAAATATATTGGCAACGATTGTAGCAAGAAACTGTTAGTCAGTAGCAGCAACACTGCTTTCAAGACAAGGACTAAATCCCTAGAAATACGAACCAGGTGGAGGTTGAGACTTTGCAGGAGCATTTTGAACTGCAAAATCCGTTTCAGTGTTCTCTTGTTGATTTGTGGTCGAGCCTCCTGCTAAGAGAACGATAAATAAAGATCAAAAAATATATTTACATAACTCTCAAAAATATGAAATATAGACGTATAAGTTAGTTGTAGGGTGACGTGGTATATTACTGGAGAAAGAAAAGAAAATAGAAAGAAAAAGAAAATACGAATAAGAAAAAGAGAAAGAAAATACGTCTACGTAACTGTCAAGATATGAAATATAGACACAGTATATTATCTTAATGTATAAAAATTAGTTGCAGGGTGACATAGTATATCATATCATGCTACTTGATATTAATGTACAATAGGTCTTGATATTACAAAAAGGACTTTTCACATATCACGGAATCATATTTTGGCCCTTTAGACACCTCTTCCGTCTCCAATCAATTGTAATGATTGGTTAGATCCTTCTCAACATATGTCATCATCTGCTTCACCCCCTTCCATCTGCCCCTAAAGAACTTTCAAATTTCGATTATTTTTTATCTCTGAAAAACTATCGAGAACTAAGAAACCAAATTCACATGAAGTGTATGCAATCCTTGTAGCGAGTGGTTCATAGGCCCATTAAAACCTGCAGTCTCCATATTGCCCTGTCTTAATACTTAACACTTGTAATGTCTATAGCACGAAGTGTGCAGCTAACAGTAAGGATTTATCAAGGGACTTTTCGTAATGCAATGTGGTCAAAAGAGGTGCAAACATAAGAAACTCTTTGAACTAGGCCTTATGCTAGGCTTCGTATAAACACACCCTCCCCCCCAAGTATGACATTTGCCAGCACCAACTGAACGAAGGTGATAAGATTTCATGCCTATATATTTATCGTCGTCTTGTAAAAACACACCGAAACTAAGGGAAATAAGTACAGGAATAAAGCGACAACGCATTTGAAGAAAGGCTTCCTAACGGATTTACAACTGTAATCGGAATATCACCTTTAATTGCTTCACAGTCTACATTTCTTGGGTAATCGCAAATATTCTTGAACGGGTGGAACATTTTGCCTCGTTCGCACATTCTGTAGAAGCCATTGTAGCCTTTGCACTCTATGTAGCCTGTACAGTCACGTGGGATTGGGCACACACTATCGGGAATTGCGCAGCAGGATCGTGTAAGCTCATAGGAAACAGTAACAGCCTAAAGATAAGAGAGTGTATGGCTCGTAAAACATGTTCCGATATCTAAACAAACAAACAAATACACATGCATTCTATTATGTACAAATACGCAAACCCTACAAAACGTAGCGTTGATATCCTTCTCATAAAACGTGAGCGGAACAGTGGTTTTGCTTAAAATTATTAATGTGGTTTAGAAGCATTATCCAGCCCTCCTCCCGGGATACAAATTCTATCAACAAATTACCAAGCTTGTATTTGCTGTCGGCAAATTTTTGCTATTTTTGTGTTCTAGGATCTCAAAAGGAGAACTTATCGTATTGTTCATGGGACCCTAATTTAAATTGTCTTGAAATCTTCTCTTAAAGCAGATATTCTCTAAAATATGAAATAGTGGATATAAGTGGAGTGGCACCTGGCTGTATATTCCTAGTAGATAGGTGTATCGCTCGTAGAAAATTGTACGAAATTTTTGTCATTTTCAGTGACTTTGTCGTTTTTTGTGATTCTCTGTGACTTTTAATGCGATTCTCGTAAATAATTGTGACTTAACTGTAATTTTTGTCACTTTATAATGATGTTCTATAGATTTTTGTGACAGTTTTGAGATAGTTTGCTACTGATTTCTATGACTTCTGTGAGTTTGTCACAAAGTGCGTGAGATTTTTCCGAGTGATTTGCCCATCATCCCTATTCAGCATATGTTCATTAAGCAGAAAATGAAATTCCACGGAATGACCGACAATGTGAACCAAAAGTAATATTCACAATTTCAAAAGTGGATCTGATTGACATTTGGCTGTATATTCCTAGTTTGCTTGGACAAATAGCCATATATCAGATATGGATCAAAACTCACGTGACAGGAGGAGTAGTGGCTCAGGTTTTACTGATATCTGGCCATGTCTTCCTATTTAGCTTCGATAAACAACCAGGCGCCAGATACAGATCTACGCTCACGTGATAGGAGGAAGAGTGCAATGATTGGTTAAGGTGTGCCAAAATGAAATGCAGAGCATAAAAACCCAATAGAGACTCACGTGTGTCACGGGAGCGGTTCGAATCGGTTTCTGTGTTGGCTTCGGTGTCGGTGCCATAGCAACTTTGGCACCACTTGATATCTCATTGAGATGCTTTCGACCAATGAGACCGATGTCATAACTGAAATTTAAATCAGATTATTCCTATCAGAATATGCTATATCTTTGGTTCATTACTTATAACTACAAATAGACAGAAATACAAAATAGCACGACATATGCCTAAGAAAACTAAATGCTGCTAAGTGTTGATATTCATTGTCAGGCCGAAGTTAAATTTTTCGCTCTGATTTTTTGCACTAATAGGCCAACGAGAGAGTTCTCCAAATTCAATTAGAATGCTTCTTCTAGATTGGTGGAAAATGTCTTCTTCATTCTTCTCTAAACTGGGTTTCGGAATTTCATTCATATACAGTTTCATAAATTATACTGTTGATAGCATAAATCAAGTCACTGTTATAATGAATCCAACTTTTTCCGGTCCTACATCTCATAACATGACGACTAGCAGTCATTGCCAAGGAATAATACATCATATGCTATTTTATGATATGATATGATATATGACATATGATATGATATATGATATGATATATGATATGATATATTATATGATATATGATATATGATATGATATGATATGGTATATGGTATGATATGATGTGATATATGTGATATGGTATGGTATGGTATGGTATGGTATGGTATGGTATGGTATGGTATGGTATGGTATGGTATGGTATGGTATGGTATGGTATGGTATGGTATGGTATGGTATGGTATGGTATGATATGATATGATATGATATGATTGATATGATATGATATGATATGATATAATATGATATCATATCATATGATATGACATATACATGACATATACATTATATGACAATATATTATATCACATTGCATCATACCCTGTTACAGTGTATTTTATTGCATATACATATTTTCTAATAGCATATACACTTACTCTTCATCTCTGTATTTCCCTCTCGTAGGAAAATGCTGCACAACTGCCGTCTGGTGAAATTTAGCAGCTGGCGTAGGTGTTGGCTTGTGCAAAGGTCCAGTTGCTTGCAAGACATGATGAATGTTCTCTGGTCGTGTCATTGTTGCCAACTGGGCACCGAATCTATTTGTTTTTGAAGTAACTGCTGCAGTCGGCTTATGCGTTGGAGCAGTGGCTTGCTGTGGCTGTTGTTTCGTTGGCGCATGTGCGACAGGAATTGTCGGTTTACGCTGTGTAGGAGGAACTAAATTAGATATTGCCGGTTTAGACTGTGCCGCTATTTGAGGCTGTGCTGCAGGTCCCTGTAACTGCACAGGAGGAGAAGCTAATTGCTGAACTACGGGAGCTGGCTTGTTAGCCTGCTGCTGCTGTTGTGGAGCCACTACTTTAGCAGGCTGACCATTGTTTACTGTTGGTGGGATTGGTTTGCCGTCTGCTGTCTGATGGTTGAGATTAGCCACTTGGGTAACAGGCGGCTGTACTGGTGCCTTCTGGGAAACACCAGTAAGAGGTTTAACATCTTGCTGATGTCCTACAGTGTTCTGTGGTGGCTGAGTTGCTGGCTTTACAGGCTCCTGGGCTGCTTCTTTTTGTGGCTGCGCAGAGGCAGGGCTCTGTTGAGACTGCACGTTAGATGGTTTTTCAGGAGCAGGCCCCGAATTCGAAGTTTGTGAAGCTGGATGTGCATCTACAGTGGCTGTCTTGTTTGGCATTTGTTGTGATTGATTTTCGCTAGTTGCTTTTGTCGTTTTCAAAAGGGCATCTTGGAATGCTCCACCAACAGCCGGGGGATTCTGGAACACAAAATGAGCGTGTTTTAAGAAGCAAGAGTACACAAACAAAGATACGAAAAATAGCAGTAAAAATATAGCTTTTAATTAAACAAACATGAAATTACTACAAAGAAATAAAAACGTCAATAGAATACACATGTAAATCCTAATTAGACAACCGCAAATAAATAAGGAAAGATAGAATATCGGAAAACAATTAGCTTGGCAAGAATAATATCCGTCTCATAAAGTATATTTTAACGACCAAATTATCTGTTCGTACTGCAGAATACAACAAGCAGCCAATCAATAGCACTGGAATACTATCAAGTAAATCTGAGTGCATATCCGACGTTGCAAACTCTGCTGAGAACCCTTCCAACTAGACTACAAAGAATTCCTTATGTTTACATAGCCACAGTATTCTTGCCCTCACGCAAACAGACTCAAAAACAGAAATTTGGAAAGGCAGTCTGGCTTCGTTACTTAACATACTCTTCGCTTTAAAAATGAGTAGTAACATAGAAATAAGCTCCTCCTTATCCATTGTGGTTTGCTTCTGAGCTACATGTCAGTTGTCCTGACGACAACAGCATCAGCATTATGCTGAAAGGCTATCCAGTGAAAATACTTGTTTTGCTATCACTGCTACCTGTTAGTTCAAACATTTATTTTTTATAAAAGATGGAATTATGGGAACAGAGGTGGAAACGTATCAGGACCTATGGATGTAGCTCCTGGTAACTTTTTTAGAAGGTTTCACAGAAAAATTGTAGACTTTTAGGACAAGTATGAAACTCTAATGAAGTAATAATGCAAGGTAACTTAGGAGAAAAAATTCTTGACTCTCTTCAGTCGAAATCGCATAATCCAGTAATATAACAGTTAATTTTTAGGCAAGTAGGACTGTAATGCATCTGCCTGGAATGGTACTCATTGCACGTGCAACATCTGCAAAAACTAATTCTTGATATACTTATTTTAGTTTATTTTTCCCTCATATTTTTCCATGTAAAAGTTAAGTTATTTACTTGTTCTAGTATTCCGGTATGTTGGTTATAATCAGTTATATAACTATTTCATCTTATGCAAACGTTAAATAATTTTAAATGAAATGAAATGAGTAGATAAATAATAGATAAATACATACAACCAGAAATTATTTCGGCCCACCTCCTTAGGCATTTTGCCGAGATTTTAATCCAGATATTTAGGTTCCCAGAAAGGGAAAATTGTTTCCACCTCTGATGAATGATTCTTTAGTGTGAAAATTTTACTCATAACGCAAGGTCCTTTTCCACTTAATTCGGATTTTGGAAATAGCCCATTATTTCCAGGCCACACTCGAACGTCCAGCAATTAGTGAACATTCGAAAGTGGGCTGGGAATAATGAAAACGCATACGTACGAAATACAAAATTAAATGGAAATGGGCCCTAATAGTGTAAAATCCATACCGCATCTCCTTTGGCGGGCTCGGAGAACCCTTGGACTGGCTTTGGCTGGTGTACATTCATCGGCTGAGGAGGAGAAACAGGTTTCTGTGGTGCAGCAGGCTGTGCAACTGATTGTTGGGGATTCGATGGTTGGATTGCTGAAGCATTTTTGATTGGGAGTGGAGGTTGTGGAGCAGGTGGTGACGCAAGTTTACCCTGCGAGGAATTTGGTTCCTGTGGAGGAGCAGCTGCAGAAGCATTTCGTTGCATTTTCTCCGCAGCAGCTTTGTGTGTCATTTCAAACTGGTTGCCCTTTTCCTGTATCATGTGGAGGAGCTTGTTCGCCATTTCCGGTGTGATCTTCAGTGGGTCTTTTTCTTGCTCCTTCACAGAGTCATAGTCAATATGCTTGTTAACACTGTCGATTTGGTTAGCAGTAGCAGGGAGCAGTGGCTGCGTATGAGTCACAGGCGTCGTGGGCATGCTTGTACGGGACACGGGAGGAGGAGTTGGCAGCTGTGCTTGCTCATCTAATGGCACGGCCTTTGTAGCTGTCTCCGCGTCGGGTTGTAAAGTTGGTAGGGCAAAAGGGCTGGTCACTTGTAATGCTATTGAAACAGAATGCTAAGTTAGTACCAGACTCGTATGTTTACTTACCAAGATGGAACGCATATAAACATAAATATAGTTCAAATCTTAAGTTGAGAACTATCCTGATCGAATAGTCCATTGAGCATGATAAAGGAGTGCCTAATAGTAAGCAGCTTCTCTCCGATTTGCAATGATCTTAAATAAATAAATAAATAAATAAATAAATAAATAAATAAATAAATAAATAAATAAATAAATAAATAAATCATTGATCATAATCATCAATAATGGTGATCATTCTATTGATTTGTGAAGTAAACATGCCTGTATCTACACAAATAGATCACTAAGCGTGCACAGTGTATGACCTCATTGGTCAAAGAAAGGCGATCAGCCAGCTCGGCTAAAAGAAGCAATCAGTCATGATTTGTCAAAGCATACCTCTGTGAGCAACAACAACACCATTGTGCATTATACCCAAGATCCCACGGAGGCCTACAGTTACATGAGATAGCTTGATGGGCAGCTTTAACCATTCGAGACCTTGGGGTTTGTCAGATGTCACCCCTGTTCGATATAGGACATCTTGAACGCCATCTAGTGTTTCTCTCACACCAACAGTAATACCTAAAAATAGATCAAATGCTATAAATAGATTATGTTGCTAAGAATAGATCATTCCGCCAAAATTAGCGCATGTTTCTAACAGTATACAATGCTTTAAGAAGTACACAAGCATTAAGCATGCCAAGGAATAAATTGCTCCAAATATTAAACGAATGCTGAATTATACAAAAGAGAAAATGTAATTAAATAGTTGGTTTATATTAGCTTGGACTAAGTTTCTACCAACTGTAAATAAGTTAGTTATTATTATTATTATTTTTATTATATGGTTAATGCTAATGCTCACAGTATAATACTGGAATATTTTTCCTCTAGATCTGGTTACAACTAGTAACCTCAGGTCCAAGGGTTCATTACTATGGTAATCGTCAAGGATTACACTTCTAAAGTTCTTCTTACTACCCTAGCAGTTCCAAGGAGTGCACTCTTTTAAAATGTCTCTGTTCTTATGTTATTATTACTTGAACTCCAGATGTTGGATGGACGGTATGGTTATGATGAATGTAAAAGCAGCTGAAAATGGAGGAGCACGGAAGAAGAGTGTGAATAAAAAGTCATGGTTTTCGGAAGAAGGTATTGCATCAGCGTTGAGTATCAGACGCCTTGATCAGTGAGCACAAATGCACAGGGCTTAATTCATGGGACATAAACATGCTTTAGGAGACTGTATGCATTCTTCATACTAATTTTTGAATGTTCTATAAATCGTAACAACTACATCATAATCAGATTGTATGGGGCCAAGTTCTGAGAATGATAAGCATTGTTGAGGATTTAAGGCAAACTACTTTATGCTTAGTAGAAAAACAAAGTGCGTGTCATGAATAAGAACACATACATTGGTACATACGTACAGATACATACATAAAACCACATACATACATATACATACATAGCAGAACAATCGTTGATCAATGAACCTTAAGGCCAAATCAAATCAAATCATATGAAAATACATTAAATCAAGTCTAATCACTAACAGAAAAATGTGTTTCTACGTACCTTGCGGCCCACTTTCAACCATCCTGAGACTTCCAGGAATCGTCACCCATTCAGTTCCCTGAGGATTTACCCTATTTACACCTTTTCTGAAGAATATAGTACCCTGTCTGTCAACACCCCAACAGCCAAATTCACCACATGATATGTACTTGAGGCTCCCTTCTATCAAGCGCCAGCCCGTGCCAGTGGGGACTTGCGGGCTAAAAGAACAAAATCCAACTCACGTGAACTTAATGAACTATATAATTAACAAATAAACGATCAGATGGATAGTGACATGTTATTGTTGCATTCCACAGTAACTGAATAGTTATTGCATTGTGTTACACCGCAATTTATTTAATAGATATTTTATTGTGTTGTATTGTATTGCATTGAATAGGTACTTTATGTGTTGTACTATGTTGTACTATGTTGTACTTGATAGTTTTTGTATTTTATTGAATACAATGGTACAATGTGTAAGCGTTAGGTCCATATACGATTTCGTACATTGGGGATAGCCCGTTAGAGAGGAAACTTATCATGTGGTGTCACAATAGTGCGGAAGCACAATTCAGTACCGATTCCTACCAGTACCATAACATACCACGATACACTACCAGTCTACTATTACTGATTACAATAACACACAATACTGACCTGATACCAAGTCTGCAAAATACTTTATCGAATCGATTAACTCCCCACACAACACCATTCGGCCCAGAGTCAATCTGCTTCAAATTTCCACGTACTCTCTCCCAGTATAGTCCTGGAAAATAAAAGCATGGTATGGTATATACTAGATATACAAACCAACTTAGACTACATTAAAAGGCAGCACAGAAGAACGTTTCAATACTTAAAACCATTTCAGCTCTGTATTCTACCTAGGTTTGTACAATTGGTTACTTTATCTACTATTACATCAATTCAGCCTGTTCAGAAGTCAATCCCATCCATGGATCCGCAATATCGGAGAGTCATTAGGCGTTGTCAAAACAATTCTTTCAAGGCGTGACCAGATACCATTATAGCATGGTGTGGTCTTGGACGCTTCCTCAAAATAAGCCCTACTCAGCCTGCACTCGGTTCTTTGAAACAACATTCAGCAATAGCCCGAGTATAAGAGCTACGGATTTTACGAACCTGCTTTGCTAAACTTTTCGCTTCAAACCTACTGCACATATTAACCAATTTAGGCAAAAAGTTTGTGCTAGGTTCTTATGAGTGTGGCTGCAATAACAGTGTATTGGTAGATATTACTGGTTTGAGACGATCAGCCACTTAGAAGTAACTTGATACAACATTTACTTTTAAGCTTACATACATGATATTCATTCGAATGATATCGCTATGAAAATATATGAACCTATCTTAAGAGCCATAGAAGCCTAAATTTGAGTTTAGTACCATTTACATAAGAACAAACTTAGGCTTTATTGAAAAATTCTGGTTCTTATACCCGGGCAATTGCCGTATTCAAAGTAGCATTGACAGCACTTCCAACTATTTCATATTGTTAATAATAATAAACAACTTGGATTTAGTCCACAATTATATCCATATATGTCATGCTAGGCAAAGTTTTTCATTTCATTTCATTACTGTCAATAGCCTACGTGCAACCTACATTGATTGACATAAGGAGCATAAACATGACGTCATTAAGATAATACTAATACTACTAAACACCACACAAAGATCGAACAAAAACAGGAAGAATAACAAATCACCCCAGGCCCTCCTACTCCAAGGCCACACTCCATGCATGGACCAGTCCACTTTCGCGAGATAATTCATCAAGACTTTAAGGGTTATTGAAACATCAGTCGGAAAGTGCAGCTTTATTTTGAATTTAAGGATGAGAGCAACGACGATTTCTTCTGCAATACTATCCATAGTTTCTCTCATCGTTAAAGATTATATTGTTTAATTTTTTGAACACCTTTGTTCCAGGGACTTATTCATAAACATATATATATTCTGATCACAGATTTGGTCACTCTATTGTAAGAAGATAAACTCTGCTGTCTCATCGAGGTTGCTACAACTTTCGTTATGTAGTAATACTTCTGCAAAGGTTTTTTCTCGCTTAATTTGTACCTCGTAATACAATGAAGTTCATACCCCGTTCCTTCGCAGTGACACACAAAGTAAACAAAATATACATAATGGCAAAAGTGATAACAATATTACCTCTGGGATTTTCTTCCGAGATCCCGGTTCTAAGGAATATATTTCCAAGAAGTCCAATACCCCATATTCCGGACTGGCCCGCAGACACATGATGCAACGTACCGTTGACTCTGGTCAATACGTTGTCTAACTCTAGCATAAAAGGTGTATTCCTTGCGTTGATTCCCCACGTGCTTTGGGTCAAACCAGAATCGATTTGAACAAGGTGTACCGGAAGCCGATTCCATCCTACCGGTAGCAATTGTGCAGCTGTAACGAGCAAAAGGTGAGTTTAGCACCTCGATAATACATACATTCATGGTAGAAAAACGAGCATGACAAATGGTCTCTACGACCGGTAAAATGTACTATACACAATACAGGTATTGACTAGAAACTGTACCGGTGAAAGGTATAACAAATTGCAAATGGATTCAGATTTGATAATGTGTATTTTCTGTAACCGGTGAAAGGTATAACAAATCGAAAACGGTTTCAGATTTAATAATGTGTATTTTCTGTAACCGGTGAAAGGTATAGCAAATTGGAAATAGATTCAGATTTGATACTGTAACCGGTGAAAGGTACAACAATTAGCAAATGGATTCAGATTTGATAATGTGTATTTTCTGTAACCGGTGAAAGGTATAACAAATCGAAAACGGTTTCAGATTTAATAATGTGTATTTTCTGTAACCGGTGAAAGGTATAGCAAATTGGAAATAGATTCAGATTTGATACTGTAACCGGTGAAAGGTATAACAATTTGCAAATGGATTCAGATTTGATAATGTGTATTTTCTGTAACCGGTGAAAGGTATAGCAAATTGCAAATGGATTCAGATTTAATAATGTGTACTTTCTGTAACCGGAGAAAGGTGCAACAAACTGAAAAAAATTGGACTTGATAATGACTAAGTTCTGTAACCAGCCAAAGGTATAGCAAAGTGCAAATAAATTTAGATTTGACAATGCGTAGGCTCTATAAACTGTCAAAGGGTGAGCACCTGCAAATGAACGTAGGTTCGATAAATGAGTAGTTTCTGTAACCGGTCAAAGGTATAACAACTACAAAAAGAAACAGCGTTCTTTGCATATAGGCTTGAATACAGATTGGTTTAATGAACTGACAAGATTCTGTCACCGGTCAAAAGTATGAAAAACTGCAAATGAATGTAGATTCGATGAGTAGAAGCCCATGCAACCGGCCAAAGGTGACGAGTGAAACGTCAAAGGAATGGAAAATTGAAAATACAACAAAAAGTTGCGTACTTGTAACGGCTTCAGTAGGCAAGGGCATTAAACTGTCTTCCATACTATTTACCAAATCTTGCCGACTTTGGCTGCTACTTCTGCTTACACAATCGCGACAATTTCCTTGTTGTTCAGGAGGTACACACAAATTGTTATCACATATAGATCCCTTTGGACAATCACTGCATGCCTTCCCTTGTCTGTAAGGTTTCTGACCTACATAGTTACCCCCTGGCGCATAATTACAGACTAATATAGTTCTGTCCCCGCAACGTTTCGCTCCGCAGCCGAGTTTATTCGACTCCCACCAGGCCATCTGGGTGTAAAGTGTACACTTTCCAGAGCACTGTCCGGTAATAAAGTTATAATTTTTACTTTCACTAAACCAGCGTTTAACGCCCTCAAAAACGTCTCCGCATTCTTTATCGCCGCATAGTCCTGTACCCCATGCAATATTCTCGCCAACCCAGTCGTAGTGTTTGGCCTGCTTGTGTCGGTCTGGGTTGTGGGCGACGAGGCATTTATCCGCAAAATCGGACGCGATTTTCTCGAGCTCATTGTCCCATGCCATTCGAATCATATTGCTAGCTACTGGCTTCACAATCGATCGGAAAGCATTGTGCAGCTGAAGAAGTGCGGTCTTTTGGGACTCGATGAGACCAGATTTCCCAACAGAGCCTGGGTTTTCTGCAATATGATAAATACTCTAAATTAACAACAGTGGAGAGAGAATGGTATAAAATGATTGGCATGTATTAAGATTTCGAAAGGTCATAGGCCATGGGTGTAGAGTAATTAGCTATAATACTCGTATATGAGAAAATTCTGGGACGTTAAAGTGGAGGTTAAGTATTGCATATCAAGGTTAAGAACAGGCTAAGAGGTTATGGTTTGGAGGTTGAAAGGTCAAGGTTAAGTGAAATTCTAAATTGAAACTAGATTATTAATTAACAACAGTGGAGTGGGAATGATACGAAATGGCTGGCATGTATAAAAATTCTGAAAGGTCATAGGCTATGGGCATAGATTAATTAGTTACAAAGCATCAGAAATTTCTGAGAAGGTAAAGTGGAGGTTAATTGCTAGATATAAAGGTTAACAGCAGGCAAAGAGACTGTAGTTTGGAGGTTAAAAGGTCAAGGTTAAGTGAAGTTCTAACTGAAAAATAGATTAGCTAGAGTATAATACATACGAGTGATTATTTATTGAGACGATGTTGCTAGAATATAACGAGCAGAAGCAAAGAAATCAGAGGTTAATTACCTTCCATATTTGGCAGTTCTATTATATCTCTCATTCTTCCAAGAACTACGGAGGTAACATGGAAATATTGCATAAGTAATCATAAAGATAATAACAAAAAATGACAAACTATATTGATGCAGATCAAAAGAGTCGGCAACAGAAAGCAGTTATCACTCTGAGATCTGTCTCTGTAAAAGCGCATCTTTAAAGCCTGGCCAGAAAAAACTTACAATACCATATAAGCGGGGATGTTCCTTAGCTCAATTGCAATGATGCTATATGTGGGGAATTGCTAGGATGTATGGGTAGTGTAAAATGAGTCGAATAGAAACCACTCTAAAGTCGACTTCAAGTATCAACCGTTGTGCAGTAGACTAAGGCATCAATGATAGCACAGTCGATTTCAAATATCAGCCATTGCACAGTTAGTTCCAAATATCAACTTGTTTATAATCGACTTCAAATATCAACCATTGTACGTTCATAATTCCAATATCGACCAGTTCAGATTTGACTTCAAATATCAACTCAATCAATGTACAGTGAACTTTAGATTCAACCAGTTGACAGTGGATTTCAAATATCAACCATTGTGCATTCAACTTTAATATTACCAGGTTTAAGGTTGACTTCAGATATTAACCATTGTACAGACAACTATTATATAAGTTATTTTACAGTCGACTTCAATCATCGACCATTGCATAGTCAAGTTCAAACATCAACCAGGCTACTGTCGACTTCAAGTATCAGCCATTGCATTGTACAATCAAAAAGAAATATCAATCACACAACAGTTGAATTTAAGTGTCAGCAACTGTACAGTTGATTTCAAATACCAACCAAAGTATAGTCGACTTCAAACAGCAACTAATGCAAGAAAGTGTATAAGAAAGCAATTCATGATCCTTTACGAAGTACATGGGCGTCCCCAGTTAGAAAATATGCTATCTAAAGTTAATCAGTGCGTAAGAAAACAGTGCAGGATCGTTCCTTCGATTCACAGGTGTTCCCTGTTAAAAAATTGTGCCACACATAGCAACAGAGACAATATTGTGTGCGTGGCCATCACCACTTGGCAGATAGCGCCAGTCACTGAAATCAAAACATTAAAGAAGTGCCATTACCAGCATCTTCTTTGAATGGAATAAAGAAATTACTATTGCTATTAATAGAAGCTTCTAGTAAATTTTGGAAACTAAAATAACTACATGTAAACTAAATTAGGCCAATAATAGTGAATGAATGCAGTGGATATTGCCTTGTGCAATGGGAGCTAGTACTAAAGGTTATGTGGCAATAAACAAGATGCCAATTAAATCAAATCTATGAAACAAGAACAATTGCAAAAATCTATGAATTTATATAGGAATAACGATGGACCATTCTTTGCTGTGGGAGCCATTTATAAAACGTTGCAAAGGAACCCTGGTAAGTATTGACACACGAAACTGTATAGGTGGGAGTTTCCATTTTGGCTATAGATACTTGGATAGAGAGTGATAGAAAACAAGCAAACCGGTGTTACATTAAGGGTTTGCTGTGAGTCATGGGAAGCTCAGGTGATGGCCATTGGGAAATCAAGAAAAATGTATACTATTTCAGCACATCCCTTACTAACCGAAGGTGATCTAGAATGAATCGAAGCATCTAATTAGAGTTGTCCTAACAGGATAAGTCAACTTTTAACAACTGGACTAAGTTGAAACTCCTGGATTTTTCAGATCAATCTCAAAGCAACAATACTTTTTTCTTGGTTGTCATTCTGCTCTTATAAGATGACACCGACTTGCCATGATATCCGACAAAGCTGAAATATGTATATGAATCCAGGAAATATATCTATCCTACAACCACGAGATAGCTTTATCTACCTAGTATATACCACCGTCAAAGTACAGAAACTGTGGCTTTTATAACGATAAAGTATCGCTTCTAGTACAAAGAGAAATTTGCATACGGGGGTATATTGCGGTCTTATATGTACCAATTGGTCACTGTATGGGTATGAGAGACAAGGTATCCAAGAAATATCTCAAGCGAGAAAACTGCACTCACCGAATATCTTTTGTTGCAATATCCCCAATAATACTGTGAAAAGGATCACGACAAACCGCGGCGAACAGTCCATTTTTGCGTGAAAATCGTGGCCCTTCAGAATGTCTCATTATCCGTCAAAAAGCATCATCATAATCCACGCATACTTAACGATGAACAACTGGAACGGAAACATTGAACAATGAAGAAAGTATCAAAAATTTAACACATATATAACATACAATGTATGGAACTTTTGTCAAAACTAATATTATGAATTAACAAGTGATAAATTTTTGACGAAATCTGTAAGCTGCTCTCAACAATAGAAGCCGCGCAAAAATCCATGCGTATCAATAATTAATGTTGGAAAACGAGTGATCCCTAACATATCTCGATCTTTTGACCAATTCTGTTTACTACCCACCAGTAACTAACGACATCACCAAGGCAACAGCGCCTGCCATGGTGACACGGACATGGCAATTATTTCGGCAATTTTCTTTCTTCTCTTGCAGAACCCATGCCAGTTTCTCCTTTCCATCTTCAACAAAATTTCCCTATATTTTCCCATATATTCCGACTTGCCAGCATTTTGTTCAGTATCTGTCCTCTGCAGTCTTCTTTTATCCTCTTACTTCATGCTTACTCGACAAAAGCAGGCAGCCAATAAGACGCGGTATTCTTCCTGTCATGTGAGCTGTGATCCGTATATGGCCTGACAGTCACAATCACTATTTGATCATTACAAAATGTTTCATACTCTGATCTGAACTGGAACTTCGCATGGTCCTCACGACAAACGCTTCGTCTCCGTTTTTGCACATACAGACTTTCAACTCTATTGCGCAGAACAACATGTGCATTGCGCAGGACACCAGACATTTGCGCAGGATTGTTGTTTGAGAATCATATTAATGAACAATAACAACCACATTGGTAGAAAGAGGTGATCTACATTCTATATGCAAAAAAAAATTGCTAACACTTATGTCTCACTCTCTAGATCACCTCTCACCACGATTTTCTTGCATACAGCATACGTCAATTCAGCTGTGAGTAAATAAAAACATGCGCACGTGAAATGTATGTATTCTGCACGTGGCACCTTTTCATGAATATCTGAATTTCAAGCAATTTTATATGACAAATAAACCTTTCTTAGATCAAAAATATAAAACTAGGGACAGAATGTACTGTTAGTCGCAAGACAGGATGCATTTGTTGGTGAGTAAAACGAGTAAAAGTAAAACGGCCCATAAAAGTGCAGTTGTTGAACTGACTATATTAAAGGGAAAAGACAATTTATTTCAATACAGTGAAAATTTGATAAAACTTACTTCACTAGCTGTCTTGCAAGGCTTCCCACTATGAAAAAATATTGAAATCTGCCAATGTTTGAATTTCATGTCAGGATGGACTAGCGTCATGAACCCAAACACGCGGGAAAAATGATGCTCCTCCAAAGCTCTCTGGGTGAAGTGCCTCGCACATCTTAATCCAATGATCTTCTGTGACCTGGTTCTGGGGGTTCTGGATACAAAGACCTCTCATAGTATGTTTTAATGAATATCTACTAGCGGGGAAATTTCTCAACAGGGCCAAAACGATGGAAAAACCACGCCTGTAGACACATTGGTAGAAACAAGGGTACACACATTTCACACTCACAATGAAAAAGTTATACTTCCCACTTATGAGATGCTCAAGCAACCCTACTCAGCGCTGCTTTCCCCTTGATAAACCTATTTAGTGAGCCCAAACAACTAGAGAAATTCATAGATTCAACTGTTCACTATTGGGAGGGAATTGGATCTACTGGGGGCTTCCCCATTAGTTAGTATATTAAAAAAGACCCTGAAGCCTCTATTTGATTTTCAATAAAGTCTCTGTTTGATTTCAAGTGCTGAAATTATATGAAAAAGAACTATGCATATTTGCAAAATATATTTACAGACTAAGGTAGTCAAATACATGGGTATCTCCAGCCAAGGGTGCCACCCTAAAAAGTTAAGAAAGGGACTGCCTTGCAAGCTTCTTCCATGGTTAAACCTATGATCAAACCTGGCATTCTATCAAAACCATTCATAAGCTAGATACAAATGCCAGAAAAAAACATTAAGAACCAACAAAGGCAGGTGAATAAATGGCTTGTCATACTAGAATATGTTGGCTAGATAGGGGAGTGAGCTCCCCAAAAACTGTCTTCAGTTTAAGAGAGAAGGCTGAGCCCAAAGTCCCAATCCATAGCACCCCTTTCTCCAGTACATACTTGATATGATATCTGGTGCAACAGCCCATTAGAAATTCTTTAGCCCCATCTAATTTTTGAGCTTGCCACATGTCCACGAATCAGACATTATTACCACTGTCTAGGCCTTCAGATTTTCTTGGTTTTACTAAAGTTTTTGGAGATGATTCTCAAAAGCATTGGCATGGACCATTAGCCTTATCACTAAGCAAATTACATGCATTTTGAGGAGAGTCAAACTGTGTTCAAAATTCTTACGACAATAAAAAAAAACAGATCACTAAGGTGTGCAATACAATGGTAGTATCAATAATTTGGAGGCAGGGTTTCTCCAAAAAGCCAGTAAATGGGAAGGAAGCTTTAAATTAGGGCAGGCATCCTCCAGATAACAAAGAAATAACAGATTTAACTATAAATGATGCTTGAGTTTGGGACAAAGCTCCACTGAAAACTTTACTGACAATGTCCAAAAATGCTATTGTTACTGAAAACTACTATGGGGGTGACCACTCCCTCACTTCCATGGGCCAACCACTGGCTTGAGTGCACCTCACCCTCATCTGTCAACCCATCAGATTGTCAAAGGCAATGATGTGATAAGATATGACACAGAAGTTTATCCAATATGCCAATATGACAGGTCTACCCTTGAGTGCTACATATTACAGAAAGATGTGGTGGTAACTCATTTAGGGTGTTTCCCTCATTTAAACCTAATAGCCTTGAAAACTGGCTGAATGTCAAAATAAATTCTGATGAAATGAACTAATCAAAATGAAACTAGTATTTCAAAATTAGTAGTTAAATATGAGCCAAAATAACACAAAAATTCATACTGAAGAGTAAGGCAGCTTTGATGAGACTCGGCACATGCAAATTGGTAACTGCCAGGTGTGCACATACACAAATATAATAAAGGCAATTAATTATATATATATATATATATATATATATATATATATATATATATATATATATATATATATATATATATATATATATATATATATATATATATATATATATATATATATATATATATATATATATAGCACGAAAAAGCGGAAACATTCTTTTGGCATACTGAAAGCTTTTTTCGTCCGACACTCGTCAGAGTATGAAACGTCGGATAACGACCGAAAGGTGAACCGAAATATATAGCCAGATGCGGGTGCACGTGATATGATGAATAATGCGTCTATTTGGCCCTATGATTGGCCAATTAGCACCTATTCACCATTGTTTACTTGAAGAGTCCAAGTGAAAAAACGAACTCTTTTTGTTTACACAAGACTGGGTTTTGAGTCTTGATGTAAACCGATTCCAAAACACCTAAATGAAAGGACGATCTTGCTTGCCCAATGATCCGAAAATTATCGTCTGTATATGTTTTGGCGCATTCTGGATTTGTTAGAAGATGTTGTCCTATGGCCGAATCACTTTTCATTTTAGAAATAGAGTTTTTACACATACGAGGTGGCTGTTCTCTTGTTGTTGTGTTTTTCGTCCTGATGCTCGTGGGTACATGTTGTTTTATTCTATCTGCTAACCTCTGCGTAGTGCGCCCCATCTGCCCAGAGGTTAGCAGATAGAATAAAACAACATGTACCCACGAGCATCAGGACGAAAAACACAACAACAAGAGAACAGCCACCTCGTATGTGTAAAAACTCTATTTCTAAAATGAAAAGTGATTCGGCCATAGGACAACATCTTCTAACAAATCCAGAATGCGCCAAAACATATACAGACGATAATTTTCGGATCATTGGGCAAGCAAGATCGTCCTTTCATTTAGGTGTTTTGGAATCGGTTTACATCAAGACTCAAAACCCAGTCTTGTGTAAACAAAAAGAGTTCGTTTTTTCACTTGGACTCTTCAAGTAAACAATGGTGAATAGGTGCTAATTGGCCAATCATAGGGCCAAATAGACGCATTATTCATCATATCACGTGCACCCGCATCTGGCTATATATTTCGGTTCACCTTTCGGTCGTTATCCGACGTTTCATACTCTGACGAGTGTCGGACGAAAAAAGCTTTCAGTATGCCAAAAGAATGTTTCCGCTTTTTCGTGCTATAGTGAAGTTCTGTAGTACCAACAGACTTTTCACATATATATATATATATATATATATATATATATATATATATATATATATATATATATATATATATATATATATATATAATATATATATATATATATATATTGTGGCAGTAGACACAGACACATACCACATAAGACAGTATTAAACACTAGGGGTGGGAGGCTCACTTTTCAGGACTCTTAAGTTGACTGCCTGAGGTCACCAAAGGCTTCCCTCAAAGGTTTGCCTCAAGCCTTATGAGGTCCTGTTGCCTCACCCCCAAGTAAACAGCCCAGTATCCTCCACCATTCTCAGTATGCAAATGATCTTCACAAGCAATAATCCTGTGCATACAGCAGCCATGCTCCTCACTATTACATCAAATTGTGTCAAATAAATTGTAGTGAAACAGGCCTGTAGACAGGGGTGGCCTGGGAGGGAAAGGCTCCCCATGGAACTCCAGACATTAACTTGATACAAAAAAAAACTCAAACTTCTTCATACCTTTTTCTACATTTGTGAGAATTTAGTTCAAATTATTTCATGCAATGTATTTTGGACCCCAGTGAATGGCTCACTGTGCTCTTAGGCTACCCAGCTGGTCAATGCTGACTATGCTCAAAGCAACTGTGTCCCATCTAATGTGAGATGAACTTTGTTGATCTTGTTGTACATATGTTGAATTGTAAGCACCATATGCAGTTGGGGCCAGATGGTTTAGTGCCCTTTCCAGGTGTAAAGTAAATGCATTCCAGGTGCACTTCAGTGCCCTTTCCAAAATGCACTTCAGTGCCCTTTCCAGGTGTAAAGTAAATGCATTCTAGTTCTTTGAATTCATATTAGATGTAACAAAACAGCTGTGTCCCCATGAAAAAATTACAGTGTCTATTATATTTTGGACCCCAGAAAAGGACATTCTGTGCTTATAGGCCACCCAGCTGGCTGATACTTGCTATGCTTAGAATAGTTGTGCTCCCTTTGACAAAATCATGTTGGCTATGGGCCTGAGTGAAAGGCAAAAGGAAGTATCATACAAGCAGAGAGACTTTGAATGACAGATGCCAAGAATTTCCTCTTTATATCCATGATTTACAGATATTTTAATTGAATGGGTCAAATTTCACAAGTACATGATTAATATTTAAAATCCATTATATGACTAAGTCCAATAGCTATGAACATGCGATTCACCTCTTTTTCTTTTCAGCTTTGAGCCTCCTTTTCTCCTCCTTGCCTCTCTCCTTATCCTTGTAACTTTTCAGCAGCTTCACTATCAGATATACTGAAAAATATAAGTGAATCCAGATAAGCAAAAGTACAAAACATATATATAGATGAAAATATATAATAGACTAAAACAATAATATTTACAGAAAATAAGACACAAAGGAACTGTTAATGTATTAAACTAGCACTATAGAAATAATGATAAACTGAAATAATGATAAACTGAAAAAAGATACATATAAGAAACTGTACTCCTATCACAAGAGTGCTTAAATATCATGCTAACAACAGCCGCTTTTAGTGGTCAAGGGCCTATTCCATAAAATCTACAAAATTTATGCAATAAAATTAGTACACTGTGGAAGCTTCTTCCATCTTGAATTTGGTAGGAAAATAGCAGTCATGTCTTCAATTAGAAATGATACAAAATTATACACTTCTGAGATTTAATGAAGGAGATATTGAAGAAAATGTTGAAGGAGTGCCATGATGTTAAGGGAGGTGGCATTATAAACTGATGTAACAACACACACTTGCCAAAGAAAGACAATGGTATTTCATTGCATTTAGCACCAAAAAACATTGGGTTTAAAGTTTGCAGATTCAGTTTTTCTGAGTTGGTTGTCTCCATATAGATATAATTGCTTTTCCTCTTGGAGCAGCTTCAGGTGAGAAATATGTTGAAATACCAATAAGCATGCTATTCTCTAAATTTCTCTATTCACAACTGCTTTATGAGCACATGCTATAAAGGTATCCTGTAATAATGTTCAAAAACAAACATCTCAAATATACTATCAAAGCTCTCCTATTTTTATTATGCTACATGTCCAACTTATTTTATTTACATACAAAACCCACTAAACATGACTTGCCTGAAATTGGCTTGTGAACTAAAATCCTCTTCCCTCATATGGCAAGAGCTGGTTTACCAAAAAACAATACTGCCAATCACTGCTACCAATGATAGGCCCAAAATATGCTGGTATAGAAGCATTAAAGTATTATATGCCTGCTTTCAAACATGCTGGAGTTCATTGTAATATGTTATGCCTCCTTACAAATTTTATCACCCAAGAATTTAATGGCACTCCTTCAACATTTCTATCATTGTTTCCTTCAATAAACCTCAATAGTGTTATAACTATGGTCAAATTCCAGCTTGAAGGAATGACAAATATTTCCCTGCCAAAGTTAAAATGGCACAGGGCCCTACATTGTCATAACTGCATTATGTAAATTTGACAGATTTGACCTTTGACTGCTGGAAGCTAACATTTTAAGCAAGGTGTTTGAATTCTATTACTATGGGAGTAGAGAGTTGCATCAAAAGCCAAAAAGCCAACCAATAAATATAACAATGAATAATGTATTGAAATAATGATAGTACTCTAAAAAATAATATACAAAGGAAAGTATAAATGCACCAGAATAGATAAACAAAAAATGCAAGCAAATGAATACCTAAATACCAGAATACAGATCAACTGAAAAATAAGCATGAATATACATTCAAGACTTACTGAAACAAACAGTCTCTATTATCTAGCACACTTCAGATTTTCCTCTTAAGTCTAAGAATTCAACCAATTTGCTGGGCATTTATTCTACATGGTTAATGATAAAGGATGGTCATCAGGGGCTCTTCTACTTACCCCAATGAAATATTGGTCATCTAACATTTAGCTAGATGCTTCTCGTAAAATGATGAGAGGTTTCAGTTAAATTAAGCACCTAACATTTACGTAGGGGCGTCTGGAAAACGAGAGGTTACGCATAAAGATGGCGTAAATAAGGAGTTACAATCCTAAGTCTTACAATACGTGATAAGCCCTGAGCTAAGGAGTAAGTCTCATAAAAACCCTCGAAATAATCATTTGATATATAGCAACAAAAATCAATAGATATAAATGTTTTGAATAATAAGTATACTTTTAAAACATACGTCATAGTGTATCGATTTTTCAAATAGAAGATGGAACTTAAGTGGACTAAGTAACAATTATAATAATTCGCTTTCAATGCCAAACTCTGCCACTGCTCCTAGAATGTCAAGAGTCTTAGACCGCTGTCTCTTTCTCTAAATTTAGGCCACAATTGTGTTCCTGGAACCCTTTTCAATCTTGGTTGATTCTTTAGATAGATAGCAAGTCGGAATACACACAAAAAGCAGTAGTCAAAATTCAGCAGACAATATCGCTAACAGCAAATAGATCTTAGATATAAAAAGCTTGCATACCTATGAATAAAACCATAAATACTGCTGGAATAATTAAATACTGCATGTTACTAACGCCCCAGGCATCTGGGTTCTTGGGGTTGAATTTCGTTTCATCTGCCATTATGAATCGCACGTTGTGAGCTCAGATTCTAAAATGTCACTTCCACACGCTGGAATCTTCGCAATCGAGCAGTGTCACGCGTTCAACGAGTTCTTTTTCTCCAGTTCACTGTAAAATTTCAATTCACCGCACAATGCCAGCTACAAATTCAGACCCTTCGCACAACCATCGATTCAACATGGCTCTCACAATAAAAGAATAACATTCGGAGCAACAACAGCAACTTTCTAAGTGATATGTTCTTGTCCTTGATTGGTGGATTTGAGATACACGTATGCGACCTCAGCATGAAACGGGGTATCAACAAAAGTAACAACCTGTTACCAGCTGCCATTTTGTTTCGATTCTTGAAACGCTATAGATAAGGATGTCAATAGCATTTTCATATAGGGAACAACCCAAAACCGATAACCTCGAAGGGGAGAGGGTGAAGGGTCCTAGCAAGTTCCAGCTTCTACAGCTAACAAGCAATTTACTGCCATTCTTAACTAAAACTCGCTTGCGATTTTAAGAGTGTCAAACTATGATATCGCAAAATGGCCTATATGCAGACTGCACTTACATAAACTACAACTGGATCACTTTTCGTTCGACACAAGTAGTGGAGGATAATTGCAAATCATTTGTGTTCGAGGAGGGGGGAGCATCGTAGTTCCTAGAATCATCCCACTATCTGTGAAAATTCCGACTCAGGGGTATATGCTTGTTTGCCCCACAAACCAAAGCCCCTACTGGATACAGGCTTTTTCGTGTCAATCGTAAATTTAAATCAAATGACTGATCCAATGCACTGCAAGGGGAATCATCGAGCAAAAGTCCTACCCCCCAAAGAAGAAGTACCGTTTTGTACTAGGAGAGATTAGCAACTGAACCAGTTTTCTGTAAATGTAAGAGAGCAGGGGCGCCCTCACAGCAACACAAAGTTAAACTGGCACTAAGTGTTAAATATTCACTTTGATTAAAGATGCGAGTTTCAGGTTTAAGTTGTCAAGGATTATTCTTTTTGCAGATAAATTGTAACAGGCAAACCACTTTAAAGACTTATAGATTATACATGATATATTCCATTTATTTTTCTATTCATCTATTTTTGTTTGAAGAAGCAATTCATGCACAAAACCAGAGTCATTGGAATTTAAGTCATTGGAAATTTTTGAATCATTGAAATTTTAGAGTGATTGGAACTTTAGATTCATGGAATTTTAGTCACTGGAAGTTTCGAGTCATGGAATTTTAGAGTCATGGGAATTTAAACATCATTGAAATTTTGCGTCAATGGGATTTCAGTTATTGGAAATTTTTGAGTTATGGAATTTTAGCCATTGGAAGTTTCGAGTCATGGAATTTTAGAGTCATGGGAATTTAAACATCATTGAAATTTTGCGTCAATGGGATTTCAGTTATTGGAAATTTTTGAGTTATGGAATTTTAGCCATTGGAAGTTTCGAGTCATGGAATTTTAGAGTCATGGGAATTTAAACATCATTGAAATTTTGCGTCAATGGGATTTCAGTTATTGGAAATTTTTGAGTTATGGAATTTTAGCCATTGGGAGTTTCGAGTCATGGAATTTTAGAGTCATTGGAATGTAAAAATAATTGGAATTTTTGCGTCATTGGGATTTCAGTCATTGGAAATTTTTGAGTTATGGAATTTTAGCCATTGGGAGTTTCGAGTCATGGAATTTTAGAGTCATGGGAATTTAAACATCATTGAAATTTTGCGTCAATGGGATTTCAGTTATTGGAAATTTTTGAGTTATGGAATTTTAGCCATTGGGAGTTTCGAGTCATGGAATTTTAGAGTCATGGGAATTTAAACATCATTGAAATTTTGCGTCAATGGGATTTCAGTTATTGGAAATTTTTGAGTTATGGAATTTTAGCCATTGGAAGTTTCGAGTCATGGAATTTTAGAGTCATGGGAATTTAAACATCATTGAAATTTTGCGTCAATGGGATTTCAGTTATTGGAAATTTTTGAGTTATGGAATTTTAGCCATTGGGAGTTTCGAGTCATGGAATTTTAGAGTCATTGGAATGTAAAAATAATTGGAATTTTTGCGTCATTGGGATTTCAGTCATTGGAAATTTTTGAGTTATGGAATTTTAGCCATTGGGAGTTTCGAGTCATGGAATTTTAGAGTCATTGGAATGTAAAAATCATTGGAATTTTTGCGTCATTGGGATTTCAGTTATTAGAAATTTTTGAGTTATGGAATTTTAGAGTGATTGAGATTTTAGAGTGATAGAGATTTTAGATTCATGGAATTTCAGATTAATGGAATTTTGAGTCATTGAAATTTTAGAGTGATTGGAATCTTCTAAGTCACTGGAATTTTAATAGTAGAATCCCTGAAACTATCATGATCTTTAAGTAGACTATGAAACATTTACGGGCTATGAACAACGAGAGAAAAATGATCAGATATTAAATTACTAACGAACTACTATACACAGAATATAGATTAAATCACTGAAAAACCTCGAGTTAACCAATAAATACCAAGGTATCTCATGGTTATCATCGTACCCGTGACGGTAAACTTTAAAATTCTACTGACAATTATAAAACAATGCAGGTTCGTGAAAAATGCGACGGGTTTTATGAAAAATGCATTTCTACTGGATAAGTCATCTTGCTTGATAAATGAAACGCCAGTATCGGTGAAATGCGAGGGGAAGGGTGAAATGCGAGGGGGAAGGGAGAAATGGGAAAGACCGCAAAATGGCGGAAATACGGTACCCCGAATTACCTTTCGTAGAATAAAATTATTCGAAAGGAAACTGCTCAGTGGAAGATGAAGTTAATAAAAATCAACTTCATTTGGGAATCTATGTTACTGTGGACGTAATGGGGTTACAGAAGTTATATTCAGCTATGTGCACTCTGCTGTGCATACAACTCCTGTCATATAGAAGCAAATTGCTATACTGGTTATGCTCATACGTAGCTATTATCCTTGGCTCATATGACATTAAGTAACATAAGATAAGTTTAACAATACTTTTCCTCTTCTCAAAAGAGGAAATAAAAAAGACTTTTATAGTACAGTGCCATTACACACGGGCCATCATAAAATGTCAGCCACCACCAAATCCATGCCATCTTAAAATTGAATGCCCGCCGACATAAATGCACGCCACCTTTGCTACTTTAAAGTGCTGCACAAAAAAGGGGAGTTGGAAGCCGATTTGTCGGAGTACACGCTTTTTCTATAAGGAACCTAGCTCAAGACCCAGTTCCAAAAGTACCTTATTTTTGGACCTCCAATGATCAAATTGCAGTACTGAAAGCTCCTTAACAGTTCCTTGATTTTCAGCACACAATTAGTGAACAAAAATGGTACAGACACAAGGAAAACATTGAAACCTTGAAGTTTGATATTAATTTTGGCTGTAGCGTAAGATCAATGAAAAAATAAAAGCCTTAACATATGCCTAGCAAACAATCTATGAGGGTTTTGGCTGGAAATGAATGGAACCAGCTTCCTAATTCTTGACTGTTTGGTGTTATAAAACTTGTTCAAATTGAAGAGTTCCTTAAGGACTTTTTCTATAGTAGTGAAAGTTCTTTAAATATTTCGGCATTCTATATGTAGGTTCCTTATAAAATGGTTCCTTTTAAAAAAGCGTGTACCAAATGAGAAATAGAAAGAAAAGGTGTGTGATATCTGAACCTCCGCTGGTACAAATCTGCTCCAGGTGGATTAAGTGTGCTGGCATCATAGAGCAAAACAACCCTTAATTGTTCTTCATGTAGACAGAAAATGTCATCCTTTAGGAGGAACTGTTAAAATGTCTTTCTCACAATGAAATGCCAATCCACAATTGTTCAAATGCAAGGTGATAGCAGTGATATCTCGACACTTTCACGCCATGAACATTGTTAAAAACGAGTCCAAATCCTTCACTTGCCCCTCTCCAAAATTTGGGTCCATATCGATGAATTCATGAAGATTCATTGTGTTGTCTGTAAACAATAACAGATAATGAATAAATAGACAAAAAATAACAATAAACAAAGATGGATGATTTGTAATATGCATGCAACAGAAACGCATAGATCCAATGTTGCAATAGCTTGCGCTACTGTACTAAAGATAAATATCAAGGAAATTGACAGGGCCTAGCCCGAAAGTCGAATTAGGCCTTTAGGTACTATCAACTGAAAGCATGATAGTTTAGAAGGCAAATGCTCCTTGCAACTCTAAAATCTTATAACTACTTCAAGTACTAATTCAACTTAAGCAGGCATGCATCATCCATGAGAAATTAACTGCAGTTTGTTACCAATTTACTTACCTAATGGTTGGTATAAACCCTATTTATGTTTGACTTGCCGAATTCATTGTGCAAATTCTATTCACATACTTCCCTAATTCTTCGTGCAAGCTCTACGTATGTATTTACTTAATAATATCATCAACATAAAATTATGACTACATATATTTAAGCAGATTGCGTTGAAATTCTTTTAAAGCTTACCGAAGTCCTTATACCACTTTTTATCCCTATAGACATAGGCGTGAGACACGGGACGTAACCATACACGCTATTTTTTATAAGAAAACCACTTTCCGTCTGAGCCTCAATTTTCTTAACTTTTCCTAAAATTGAGGCTGAGATTTTCTTCACTTTATTGGCGGGTAAACTGGTTAAAAGAGGTTACCATTATTTGCTACAAAAAGTTCAATCTTCGTTAGCCAAGATTATTAAAGACAAGTTACTAACTTTATAAAGGAGCTTGCAAAATAATGAGCTAATATCGATTTCTGGCATAATAGTACTTTTTTATAACTGAGAGTCATTCACATTTATATATTTTACAGTTTGCCTCCATATCTCTATAATCAATGCATGTGTTGTTACTATAGCCTACGCAAAAGATCTTGTTTTCAAAAATAGTGAAATATGAACGTAGAATGGAAACTGGATGGAATAGGTTCAGTGGAATACGCTGATTTTATACGTTCTTTGTGGCCAAAGTTCAGGCATGAGATAAAAGAGCCTTGCGCTTGCTTTCTCCACAAGTTTAACAATTCTCACTTGAATATATCATTGATAGACATCAAATGCGATTCATAAATTAAAATCATGCTTGTTCGGGTTTTTATCTGTTCCATTTATAATATTTGAAAGTAAAGCGCCCGTCATGGCGGGGACTTTGATGAACCAGCGTCCATCCCGTCATGATAGGCACAGTAGTTGTATCTTCATGCTGTTCTTGCTCTAAGTTATCATGTATACAAAATAGAGGAATATCAAAGGTACAACGGTCCCACCTGCTGTCCTGATCGGAGGATAATCTGGTGGCTCCTGAGTCCATTCCCCATTTGGTCTTTTCATATGTGAACGATCAGAAGCAAACGTGCTCAGAAACACAGATGCGGGTATGACTCTAAATTTCCTGCAACATGAAAAACAAAAGTTCTTGGGTTAGTACTTATATAGCAGTAAGTAACTATATCATGTTTCCTTTCTTACATGGCAATAGAAAAATCATCTTTCCATTGCTATATGACAATAAGAATAAGTTAAATAGAAGAGTACGCTGATTCTGTATTTTACTGAATGAAAGTAAGAGAGACAATCATGCTAGCCTGTTGAGCATTCTATTACTTGTAACCAGGGGTGCCATCCTAAAATGATAAAAAGGGGGGCTGTGCTGAAGATATTTATATGGGTCATACCCATGATCACAGCCAATGCTCCCTTCAAATTTGCTATTAAAATACATACAAAATCATACGCATGTTAAACATAAAATTAACTTAGAAACTCATTACACCAACACATAATCATTGGAAAGGATGAAGAGACTTTAACTCAAAAAAATCTCCTCACTTAAACAAAAAGAGCTGCCCCCCTCCTGAGCCCTTTCCACAACACCACTACATGTAATCTCTATTGCCATATTGCTGCCACCAGAAAGGTGGATAGTAAAAATGCTTCCAAACTGTTGCTCAAAGTTGGCCATTAATCAGATATTCATAATGGTAGATCTATAAGCATTTGCAACTGCCAGGCACAGTTAATCGCGCTCAATCAAAGCCAAAGATAGATGTCCTTAGACAAAGATGAAATTAAACAAGGATATCTTCAAACCACAGCTATGAATGGAATGGTATCACAAAAGTGTTGAGAGGAAAACATGCACCATTATCAAGCTAGTAGAGTTTTTCTCAGGGCATAGTTATCATACTTAACCAAAAAATTCCCCTCCTAAGAGCATATTCAATATAACTAGCAAGCTTGAATCTCAGTATCTACTTGTCAAACCCTAACAATGCCACAACACTTTACAAAATCACAACCAATCAGAATTAACATCACCACAATAGCATAACTAGGGACTACCTGTGGTATTGTTTCTTGAGTCCCCTGTTGCTCCTGAGGACTTGATTTGCATAGTCTACTAAATGACAAGGGAATGCAAGAATGCAATCCAAGTCATACACACAAGCATTCCCATCTGGTAATTTTCTTACAAGAATGACATGATAGTCCTGAAAACAGCAAATACACTATGAGAATAAGTAGGTACATACATACAAACATAAATATATGAAAATATATATATAAACAGAATGTAAAGGGCTACAGAGCACAAGTATAATTACATCTGAAACTCAGTATGAGAATTGTACCAAAACAGACAACTTATTTGATTGCTACTAGTTTTATCTTATCTGGGAAGACTCTTCAAGCTAACTGCTAGATTATATATATATATATATATATATATATATATATATATATATATATATATATATATATATATATATATATATATATATATATATATATATATATATATATATATATATATATATATATATATATATATATATATATATATATATATATATATATATATATATATATATATACATATATATATATATATACATATATATATATATATATATATATATATATATATATATATATATATATATATATATATATATATATATATATATATATATATATATATATATATATATATATATATAGACTAAAACACAAATATACTTTTCTGTCAGTAAACATTTCGATTAGAATCTTCATCAGTACTAAACTTACAATGACATTGGGCCTGCTTAAATTACCTACATAACAATGGGGTCACAATTGATATTACCTAAAGGGGACCTACCTATTAACACCTCATGATATATTAAGAAACCATTATATGGGGAGGGCCGAAGCTGTGAAGTAAGAAACAAAGGAGGATAATACAGAGCATATAAGGTGATGCAAAGAGTGCGAGAAGTGTGAAGAAAAGAAGAATAGATGCTGGATAGACGCAAAATGGACAAAAGAAGCAATTAACGCTAGGAAAGTGCATAGGGGATTGCTAATGATCTGCATATCTGACGTTAAGTCCCTCAGGTATAAAGCTCTGTAGTCTAAACTGCCAGAATCCCTCCTTATGTCTAGAAACTCCAAATACCCTATCTATAATTTGAAAACTAACATCCTCTAAAAATCCATGATGGTTTGCTTCTGTAAAATGTCTAAACAACTCTGCCTGCGTCACTGCTACTCCACTAGAAAACTTCCTACTAGATGACTTGTAATTGTTAAATAAGTTATATGTCAGAGGGTAGTAGTTTTAGATGTAATGTTTCAGGTAGGGAGTATGATACAAATAGTGACTTTAATTGCGATTCTTCGGGGGTAGTGTATTTATTAGGCTGTAGAGTATGTGGTAAGCAGTATGTAGGTAGCACCTTTACATCATTTAGAGCCAGGTTTAACAATTACAAGTCATCTAGTAGGAAGTTTTCTAGTGGAGTAGCAGTGACGCAGGCAGAGTTGTTTAGACATTTTACAGAAGCAAACCATCATGGATTTTTAGAGGATGTTAGTTTTCAAATTATAGATAGGGTATTTGGAGTTTCTAGACATAAGGAGGGCTTCTGGCAGTTTAGACTACAGAGCTTTATACCTGAGGGACTTAACGTCAGATATGCAGATCATTAGCAATCCCCTATGCACTTTCCTAGCGTTAATTGCTTCTTTTGTCCATTTTGTGTCTATCCAGCATCTATTCTTCTTTTCTTCACACTTCTCGCACTCTTTGCATCACCTTATATGCTCTGTATTATCCTCCTTTGTTTCTTACTTCACAGCTTCGGCCCTCCCCATATAATGGTTTCTTAATATATCATGAGGTGTTAATAGGTAGGTCCCCTTTAGGTAATATCAATTGTGACCCCATTGTTATGTAGGTAATTTAAGCAGGCCCAATGTCATTGTAAGTTTAGTACTGATGAAGATTCTAATCGAAACGTTTACTGACAGAAAAGTATATTTGTGTTTTAGTCTATATATATATATATATATATATATATATATATATATATATATATATATATATATATATATATATATATATATATATATATATATATATATATATATATATATATATATATACACATAAGATAAAAGAGAAGAAAAATTAGAACATACTTGTATACGCGACCGTCGGTTTCATGCCAACACAATCATCAGGCGTATATGCCTGATGATTGTGTTGGCATGAAACCGACGGTCGCGTATACAAGTATGTTCTAATTTTTCTTCTTTTTTATCTTATCGTAGCACTCCATTACATTGTTGAGCACTTTGGCATGTTAGAAGATACATTGGAATTTATCGCCGCTTGTCTATATTTAAATATATATATACAAGAAAGTATATATTTAACTCATTCTATATGCAAAAATAAACATACATAGAATACTTATACTTATAGAAGATATACAATGTAAATATGCACAACATATACTCTCACTCATTACTGGGTCATTCCATGCCAAGTGGACTAGGGGTCCCACATGCACCATCTCCGATTTGCATGAAACTCTGTCAAAATGTTTGTATATATAAGATAGGAGTCTCCTGAAAATTTTAGCTCGATATCTTATACCATTCCAAAGATATGACTTGTTAAAGTTTTCAAATTCCACTCTGAAGCATGATTCTTAGTGTAGAAAGCAATTTTTTCCAAATTTTAAAGTCTTGTATTTCTTGATCCATTATTGGCATTTCCTTCAAATTTAACACTCTAGCACACTTACAACTGCAATTTCAGCAAAAGTTATCAAAAAGCTATTTTCTTTTGAATTTGATCCATAATGGTGGCCTAAAAATGGTAGAAATTCACTTCCAGTAGTAAAAAGTTTCAATTTTGAAGGAGCATGGCTGAAAATCAGACTGATAAGTTGCATCAATTTTTATCATTTGTGCATCTTTGTATGGTGAACTATCAATTTTGAGGAAATGAAAAGAAAAAAATATTTATTGTAGAAATTATTAGGCCCTTAAAATTGTACTGGGCCAAATTCTCCAATATATAGGCCCACATTTTGGCCCCCGGAAATATAGGATGGAAATTTCCTTCATCAATGAAAGTTTTTTCACACATGGAACTGTTAATTGGTCAATAAAATTAGCAATAAAATTTGTGGGTTCTCATGGGGAACTTACAATTTTAGGTATCCAAAAAATTCCAAAATCTGCAAAAATCTCTCACTCAAAAACATCAAAGGCTCCTCTTCACAAGTGCACAAAACCAATAGAACACTAATGCAGCAACATTAATAGGTAGTAATGCATTAAGAAAGACATTTTTAAAAGTAAAACTCTCCACAGTGAAGGTGTTTTTCTTCATGGAAGTAAAAATGATCAGATTTTATATGAATGCTCTGTGAGTTTTTGCTCTTGATGAAAGCTATTAGTTGTAACTGAGGGTTGAAATTCCAAATGTGATTAAAAGGCTTTAATACATATGGATTAAGCAGGCAAAGAGAAAATTTATCCAAATATAATAATGATTATATAGTAGAAGAAAAATGAATGGATATTCCTTCTTGAATTGTTGCCTGAAGTGTAGCCCGGCTGTTGCTCCAATGGAAACCTTTTATTGCATTTCAAGGTCCTCAAGTCTGAAAGCTGTAATTTTTTACCTCGGCACAAGTGGCAATATACATTAGCAAGATAAAACTCAAGAACCTTTTGTTTTATGTCATTACTAATATATCTCTCTTCTCTTTTAGCAGGTTCAGCTAAGAATCTGTTGGAATATCTGATTTCCCTTGCCCGACTTTAAGGAATTTTTGGAGTTGAAAAATATGCCTGGGTCGCTTCAATGCCCCAACTATCAGGGACCAAGTCCAATAGTTGTAATTTCTCAGAAGCTGAAGAAGCATCAAACTTAGATTTGATATAATTCATTGCCTTTCTAAATCTTGCTCACTTTGACAGCTCTGTGTACATGTGCCTAATCTTGATGCATTAGCCATGTTTGCTTCTGCAGTGTTGCCTATTTGTAACAGTTTCCCATTTTCATAATCAACTCTATCTAGTTAAGTCTATTCGTTTGGGCATTTTTATTGAATTTAAAAAAGATAATCCTTTCTACAGTCAGTATACAGTAAAAACAATTTTTATCTGAATAGGTTGATAGTTAATCTTGTTTCATGCCACAATTATCTTAATTAAGGCATCGTTTACAGTGTCTACATAAAAAGTGTAAATTTGTTTGTTTATTGAAGCCTGTACAATGCACTAAACAACCCTAAAAGTAATTTCTTTTCAAAAACTTATAAATATTTTAGTGGTGGAATAGGGTTGACATCATTAACCATTACATCCTTATACCCTAGAATCATATTGCGCAGCTACCGACCACTGAGCAGGAGGTGTGCTAGGACACTCCTTTCTTAATCTTCTTCTAGACAAGTAAATCTTCTCATGATGGAAACACACTTGCTTCATTGGTCCCACTTTGCATCTCAAAATCAACAGCTGTTAATTCTCCTCAGACAACTCTCCAAAATATCAAACAACTTTGAATTTTGTAAAACATACTAATGGACAACACAGCAAGGAAAATGAGGGGGGGGCATTTCAAGAAGGAATATCCATTCATTTTTCTTCTACTATATAATCATTATTATATTTGGATAAATTTTCTCTTTGCCTGCTTAATCCATATGTATTAAAGCCTTTTAATCACATTTGGAATTTCAACCCTCAGTTACAACTAATAGCTTTCATCAAGAGCAAAAACTCACAGAGCATTCATATAAAATCTGATCATTTTTACTTCCATGAAGAAAAACACCTTCACTGTGGAGAGTTTTACTTTTAAAAATGTCTTTCTTAATGCATTACTACCTATTAATGTTGCTGCATTAGTGTTCTATTGGTTTTGTGCACTTGTGAAGAGGAGCCTTTGATGTTTTTGAGTGAGAGATTTTTGCAGATTTTGGAATTTTTTGGATACCTAAAATTGTAAGTTCCCCATGAGAACCCACAAATTTTATTGCTAATTTTATTGACCAATTAACAGTTCCATGTGTGAAAAAACTTTCATTGATGAAGGAAATTTCCATCCTATATTTCCGGGGGCCAAAATGTGGGCCTATATATTGGAGAATTTGGCCCAGTACAATTTTAAGGGCCTAATAATTTCTACAATAAATATTTTTTTCTTTTCATTTCCTCAAAATTGATAGTTCACCATACAAAGATGCACAAATGATAAAAATTGATGCAACTTATCAGTCTGATTTTCAGCCATGCTCCTTCAAAATTGAAACTTTTTACTACTGGAAGTGAATTTCTACCATTTTTAGGCCGCCATTATGGATCAAATTCAAAAGAAAATAGCTTTTTGATAACTTTTGCTGAAATTGCAGTTGTAAGTGTGCTAGAGTGTTAAATTTGAAGGAAATGCCAATAATGGATCAAGAAATACAAGACTTTAAAATTTGGAAAAAATTGCTTTCTACACTAAGAATCATGCTTCAGAGTGGAATTTGAAAACTTTAACAAGTCATATCTTTGGAATGGTATAAGATATCGAGCTAAAATTTTCAGGAGACTCCTATCTTATATATACAAACATTTTGACAGAGTTTCATGCAAATCGGAGATGGTGCATGTGGGACCTCATTAAAATCTGGTCCACTTGGCATGGAATGACCCTAACTGCAACTCAAAGAATCTTTAGAGATCCCCATATGGGATGGTAGGCCAATATTTGCTTATTTAATAAGAATATATGGGATCTCTATAAATAAGACTTCAGTAGTGGAACAACAATAAATAATGATTGGGCATCGTTTGAATGGGTAGCTACTTAAAGTTAACACTGAATCAGCAATATTGGCAAGTAGCATATCATTTACTATGGTAGAAATCAACACAAAATCATTAGAAAGAATCTTCAATCAACAACCAAAAAGTATAAACAGCTCAAAATTTATTTACCCAAACAACAGGAGTTAAAGGATCTGCCATTTGCTTCTGCATCCATAATGGTATCTAGAAAAGGTAAGTTAAAGCTGGTTAGCCAAACATGAAATCAACTGAAAATCATTTTACAAAAATAAGATTGCTATTGCATTCTACTTTTTGCCTGTTGCCAGATGACTACATGCTCATCAACATAGCTGCCAAATAGTTGAGATCAATGATCAGGTCTGTTTTCTCCCAACATAACTGACCAATCAGCATGCAAAATGGGCCTAAATGTAGCTGTGGAATGCATGTGTGGTGAGAATCCTGTACGATGATTGGCCACTTAGGTTGGGAGAAAACAGATCTGATTAGACTCATAAAATATGGCAGCTATGCCATGCTCATCCATAGTTCACTTCATTAAATTGATATTGTCGACAAATTCTCAAAGTAACAAACAAAGTAATGAGGTCTTTTCTTTGAAAAATTGTCACCAGAGAAAGACATAATCTACACAGCAAAAAGGGCATGCATATAATTAAAAATGAGGCAAAATGACAAACAGCTCCACATCAGCAACAAAAACCCTGAGTAACTAGCAACCTTATCCAAGTACAAAAAGAAAAACAGGAGAGAAAAAGAACCATATGCAAGTAAACAATAATCCTATTGAGTAAAACATAACCACACAATTGTGAACAATAACCTCATCTGAATACCAAACAGCTCACCACAAGTGGCTAAAAGTCATTTGTGAGTAAAGCAATAACCCTATCTGGGTAGCAATAACTCTGTCTAGGCAATAGCCCTATAAGGATTAATAGCCTAATCTCAGTACACAATAACTCTATCTGGGTAATAATAACCTTGTCTAGTTAAGGAATCACCCTCTCTTGGTAACCACAGCTGAATAACAAATAATTCATCTGAGAGATTTTTGGAAGAGTCATGTCTGAGTGAGCAAAAGCTCTATATACAATCACTAATAACATATGGCAACAACCATTTACAAAATAACACTCATTTATGATGAAAATACAGCCTGAAATTGTACATTTTGACCTCATCTACTTGGAAACTATTCAACCTAACATTCACACTGGGTGTCTATGAATGATTTTATTCTTTATCCACTGAGCAGCAATAGATTTAGCCTGTTCAGTTATCAACCTCTTTCATGTATGCTCCAAAATATAAAAACTGCATACATAACTGTTACATGCAGGGTATGTGGGGATAAGGCTAGTGCTTTGACTCTGCACCCTGACTATTAAAACTACCCAACCATTTAAAAAGACAAAAATTTCATTTCAAAATCTCAGGCTGCTATTTGAACACTTTTACAGTACTATCTATATATACACATTATAATGTCACCAATCACACAATTCCATTTCTACATATATCACTGCAATAAAATCAAAACAAATGGTAAATATAATTTACTTGCTATTTGTACAAACCTGTCTAGCAGCATTTGAAATAAAAACAGCATAGTACTCTGGGAGGTCCTCTACCTGCTCATCTCTAATTTTTTCACAAAGTTTCCATACATTTTCCTCACTGAAACAGATGACACAACACACAATGGTGTGATAAATGAGCAAAATGAAATTCTAAGGAAACAGATCTCAAAATATGTTATAATGTTCAGGTAATTTTTCACATAGAAATGAAGTCTTGCCATGATTGCTTGTTGAAAGTCTAAATAAAGGAGGCAAGGGTAAAAAAAATTAAATGACATATTCAACAAAATCTTGATTAGCTTTGTGTGTAGTGAACTTCTGTTCTGGAAGCGGTACAGGACAAAGATTTGCACCTGGCTACAAGAGTGGCTCTCCTCAGGTCTCCCCACCTATTTATTGTCTCTTTCAAAGGAGTGGGACACAGCTGACAGGGCTTAAAATGACATACAGTCACTGGTCAAATACCACTGATAAATGCCCAGTGACCATCTCAAACCTTGTGGTCAGCATTCCTTGTGATGGACAACCTATGTGAGTATAAATATCAAACATTGCAATAACCCAAACTCAGAAAGCTTTGCCAGATAGAATGATGTAAATTAAAATCTGCACATAAGCTTTGATTTACTTTTCAGTATTTTCTTAAACTAACAATAAAATGGTCAAGCTGTGCTTTCTGGATGTCTTCTGTGTATTAGGGATACCTTAAGTAAATTTTGCAGACATTCAAAAGGTAAGATCCATCCTCCATTACATACAAGTTTCAGTTTTCAGTTTCATTTATTTAGCAATCAATCCCAAATACAATTTAACAAAATAAATACAACATCATCAACTACAACATCAACTACTGTTTCATAAGGGGGTATGAGTTGACTGTAGCATGTTCCATTTAATAAATGAGCAAATATTTTTTCTGATTTTCTTCATTGGAACATTCATTGACAGATGTTAGGGTTTCCATGCATGAAATCTAACATATGAATTACTTATAAAGAAGGGAGCTAGGTGAAAAGGTAAATGTGTGGGGCTTTTGAGGCCTTACCCAAAACATTAAATTTACTTATGAGGACCTATGCATCTTGTCCTTGCTATTGACATTAATATGTCATGCCTCCAAAGCTGTGATTTGTAAAGTGATATAATTCTAATGTTATCTGACAGAAGAGTGAGTGGCTATCCTATTAGCAAAGTGAATATTGAAGATTCATTGGTGGTTGGTCGCTGAGAATGACCATTTTGGCCTTATTTTTAGCCCTAGTCTAGAGAAATCCCCTTGGCTGAAAACATGTTTCAGTTTCCTTCAAATGGTTTCCTTCCATATTCATAAGCATTTGGATTTGTCTGCCTGGAGTTATGCTGACAGAGCAAACCTTGGTAGTAAATGTAATCTAAGGTCAGAGTGTGCATGTAATATTCTAGAATACTTGAAAACACAAATATCAAAACATTATGTAGAAATCATTCTGTAGAAAAAGTGAGTTCTTATTGAAACACATCCCAATTCCTAACATGCCAAAAGACAGAACCAATGTGTATTCTGTGTAAAGATCAGGTCAGAGATTCATTCAGTCATTTTTACTTTCATGCCAGGGTAACACACAAATAGGCAACCTTAATACCTGTGTGATTTACATACAGCCTACGCCAGAGATATCTTATGGGAAGGTATCTCTTTCCTAGCGTACATGCATGACAGTTTTTCTCTCTAATGTTGAGGTGTTAGGAAATGATATTACAGTAACCTATATTTGTGCTACCCTGGCGTGAAGGCAAAAGTAACTGAATAAATCTCTGGTGTGAGCTTGACATGGAATGCACTCTGCCTTTAATATCTAATTCCCAGATATCAATGCAAAAACAAAGATCTCACACAAGTACGCCAAGAAAAGGACGTAGCCCACGCCGGATATCTACAGTGCAGAGTGCATGGAATGCACTCAAGAGACACAAGTTTAAACTCTCAAGTCACAAATTAGAAATGCCTATCGTTATATAATAGCACTACACAAAAACTATAAACTGTATATCCTCTTATAGCCAAAGAAAAACCACATTCACGTCGTCTTTTATATTGCACAAAAAACTTGTGGCACAATCCGAAGACTCCAAACTGACAGAAATGAAACTTATTTATTGTAGCACAAGCCAAACGGAAATAAACAAAAAACATGCTGAAATTTTTACCAATAGCAGCTTGTGTAAACACAGTTTGACGCCGACAGCCCTTTCTTTCTTTCAGTGCTAGTCCTTTCTGGTCTTTGTCGTTCCTCCATTATAATTTTCTGAATGCTATTAAGGCAGCATTGACTACTTCTTGTTTTGTCCGTCCGCCATGACTAGCACGCAGAAATGTGAAGGTTAAAAAGAGATTCATTAACTAAATCGAGGCTGCACAGGTACCATCGTTAATAAGTTATCTTCTGGGAGGCTGCAGGCATAATCTCAACTGGACATAATCTCAATCAAACATTGTTAAAATAATGAACCAATGGAATTCACTACCCACTGATGCTATAACTAGAGGCTGCCATTCCAGAGCGCACTTTCTAGTCCTCAGGGGCGTGGCCCCCAAAATTCCTACCCAGTAGTTCTTGTCCTCCTCTTTGTTTATACTGGCAACACCACCGACTATAACGATTTTTCAATTAACCGAGAGAATGTCAAAAATTAGGGCAGCATTTACTAACCGTAACGACAGATAAGCTGGTTCAAGGGATACGCTGTTCTTTTAGCATGCAACAGCGAAGTATCACATTGCGTTCAAAACGGATTACCTGAGATTTCAATTGTCATGGTATAATTTGTAATGAACCTAGAACAGACTTTCTTTGTTACTTTTTTCTAAAGAAACCTTTAGGCAAGTATTGCTTACCCACTAGCAGAAAGCTTTCAAAATTCATGTGCATACAACGAATTCTAAGCAGAATAAATATCCTCGTGTCCCTAAAAACAATAGCCTACAGAGCATTGATCCAGTACTGAAATTTAGCAATACACTCCCCTTACGAAATTACACAGGTTGACCAAATTCATTATGGCGGATAAGGTGTCGACGTAAATGAGGTTCAACTTAAAATTCGCCCTACCCGAATGTAGTCAATTGCTTGTTCATGAAATAACAACAGTTCAAAACAGAATTCATTCAACTTTCAGAAAGTTGAACAAAAACAGTCCCGTCTTGCTATAAAACTGTGATTTATCGACTTTTCATGCGACAACCATTTGTGTTTGAGATTTGTTTGAAACTATTTGGACTCGACCAGTGAAATTTGACAATAAAAATCTTAGATATACTTCTCTACTTCTGGAATAAAAGATCATCAATCTCATCCTTGGTTGCTGGTGAACCATGAGAATGCTCTTTTTGCATGCATTTCACGAACAATTTAAGATTTTCAAAACCGTTTATGTAAAGACTGCTTTCTGACCAGAGAAACACAGCAATGACATCAACATTACATAAATTTTTGTCTTTCTAGTTCACTATGGATGTTTATTGTCATGATTAATGATAGCTGGCCTACCCTACTTCTGTTTGACTTCGTATTTGAATTCTGAAAGAGCTTACTTTCGAGAATAAAAAGTAATATAAATGCATTAGGTTTTGACCAGATTCTGGCAAATGGCCTAAACCAGTAGGCATAGTATACCTCCAAAACTTAAAAGACACTGAATAACCCACACTGAACTGAAAATATTGTTTTATTGGCTTCTTCCATCCTACATCAAATAACGAGCATTTTATCATTCCCTGTCAGCTACAAATAACATCCTTCTGTAAAAGAAACCTCTATCCTTTGATCTATCTTCCAGTGACCAAATACCCAAACCCAATACAGTTGGTAACTACCAAACGTTAAAAAAACAAGTCATTTCTTTGTATTTTGTAAGACTTAATGCAATGATTTTGAAAAATAGGCCTTTCTAAGGAAGTCCAGGAAATTTTTCCTGGAAACGGTGCTGATTGCTTCTATATTATTGTTGTCAACTTTACAAACCTCAGCTTCTTGGTAAATTTGCATACAAATCTTTCCTGTGTTTTGATTAATATTTTTAAGCGACCACCTCTAGGTGTGGACAGGATAAAGCCAGCTTTTCTGAATTTCTTGTGCACCCATAATAAACTGCCATACTGAAAACCAGCAATTACTGCAATTTATAGACGGCAAATACTGCTTCTTCCTCAATATTTTGACAGCAAGTTGCACTTTACCTGACATTTTTATGATTTAGGTACACTTTTTTAAGAGCCATTTAAAAAGCAAACCAAATGAAAGCACACACTTTTTATACATGAAATGTCACGAGAGCATTGCAACAAATACTTTCCCGCCGAAACAGTAGTCACAGGGCTCATTGATATTCAGATAGAAGCTGTGGATATGGTCAACCTGTGAAAACCTTGTTTCATTGGACGCCATTTTGGGCCAACCTGTGCAATACTTTTGTGAGGGGAGTGTACATTCGTAAAATAAGCTAATATCATCTCAAGAATCTGGCTGGGATTAAAGTGATTGACTCGATGTGTCCCATTGACTTCATATCGAAATATCATAGCCGCCAAATGTTTGAGAGCTCTGATCAGGTCTATTTTCTCCCAACCTAACCGACCAATCATCATGTAGGATTCTGACTACACGTGCTAAGACTAGGTCCATTATGTATGATGATTGGTCACTTAGGTTGGAAGAACATAGACCTGATCAGTGCTCTCAAACAGTTGGCAGCTATGCCTATCGAAATACAACGGAGGTAATCATACTGAGAGGAAACAAGCTGTAATCCGAAGAAAAACTCATTGATAAGCATTAACAGCGAAGCTCTAAATTTAAATTTATTGCATATATCGATTAAAATCAGCATCTTCTATCACGTAATATACTGAAATGGCGATAGGCAACAGCAGCAGCAGCAGCAGCTTTGAATGTGCAGTAACTTCTTATTGTATTTGTGCTTATAAAAAATCTTAATGCTGTACGTCAAATGGTCCTCTCTACAATGGTGTTTGATGTTAGCTTGATCCTAAAATCAGACCTGGCGTTTTCAATTCGGTACTTAGAGATTAATAACGTCAAATGGGTGGATAATACATGTTACCTAATTCCCATATAATACATAAATTAATCTAAAGATCCTATATAGAATCATCCTATATAGAAAGTGTCATTTCTTAAAGAAGAAGTAAATTCTTCCAATTTTCAGTTGCAACTAGTTGACTAGGCCTAATCCTAGAAAATAAGAGAACGATTGCTTAACAACCAGGCTGTCTGCGAACAAATTCCACTATATTAGCAGTTAAATATCTTGACCGATGTCAACAGGTCCATGGAGAGAGGGTCAGGGGGTAGATTATACCGGACCACGGGCCTGAGAGGGGCCACAAAAGCCTATAGAATGAGCCTCTAGTGGCATTTATAGTCTACAGTGATGTAATCAGGGCATGTTTCTTCCATTAAGCCCAGGCTCCCACAAGCTATCGGATGTGTACTATGGACGCACAGTGCAACGCGTTAGTTTGAATTTACTATTATCCAGCTAAGCTACAACTTACTGACTATTGACATGATATATGATATGGTTCATCAATTAACAGTAAGCTAAAAATGTTCAAACATGTAACAAAAGATAGAAAGATAGCCCAACAATCTACACTACAAAATACAAATGATTGTAAAAGAGAGATGGTTAAAATTACCGTAAGGTATGTACAAAAACTACACAGTTCGCACGTGGATGATTTACAACTTCATGGTTTTATCATTCTTTCTAAAAACTTCGGTGACGTGTGACTATTTATCTCAGTAGGAAGTGTATTACAGAGGAAATGAAGATGCTGCAATCGTTAGAAAGCTTTAAAAAGTGACAGTAGATGCACAAAGTCCAGTAGCATTTAAATCTCAATTAAAACAATATCGACAATTGATGCCAGGGAATAGCAAAGTCTGAATCTGATTCATTTTGTGTATCTGTACTTAAAAACGTGTGGGTTTGTAACTCGGGCATATCTGTATAGTGAAGTTAAGTCCTCAAAAGTAACACAAACCAACATGTACAGCACTTGGATAGCTTTCTAGGATTTAGTGCCTGGTACGCTCTATGAGCAATTGGAAGAAAACAACCACACCCATTCTTTCATAAAACAATTATTTATACACATTTTGTAAGTTAGTCCCTGATTGATGTTCACTGACTGATGCTACAGTTTCACTCATTATTCTACTGAAAACAACCCCGATTAGAGAAATTTCTCCGTTTCAGGTACCTAACAGATCCAATTGTGAATGGGACGGAAAAATTTGCCATTATGTAGTTGCTGAGTAAGAGGGTAATAAAATTACTAAGTATGATTATATATGGGTGCAACTGAGTATTGACTAAGTCAATCATTGAAGTTCAATCTCCTTGTTATATGACAACGAAAATGTCACTCGTTGGAGACTCAAATGAGGTAAGTAGCTGCCAGTGACTGTATGTCATGCCAAAGTCATTTTATTGCGCAATGCTATATGGCTGTTTGGTATGCTTTACCTAAATAGAAAACGTGATTTTTCCAAGGGTATCAAAATGTGAAGCAGATGAAAAAATACGTATATATAGTAATAACATTCAACATTTCATAGAGCACGAAAATGGTTGCTAAAGTTTGAAAAATTATGCTAGAGACTTCAAAATTGGAGCATTTACGTAATTTGCTGGGTAATTTGCTTTCAGTAGGAAACTTATAGGTCTAAGTTGCCAAGTTTTGACCATATGACTCGATCCTAGAAGCCATGGGTCAGTCTGTTATTGCTCAAGACAGAAATTCTAGACTTCTCTTCGAGTTTCCTGCTGAAGGAATTTGCTGTCTACAAAACTACAAGTTGGAACTTTGTGGCAAAAACATCACTCTGGAACAATAAGTACACAATATGAAATACATATACATATTCATGGGTATCATGTAACATTCCACTCGGCATTTTGTCTTGTAGGATCATTTTGAGTATATTGCCAGGAATCTAGGTTAAGTACAATCTGTCCACTTCCATAGCAAAAGCATTCGAACGAAAGCCATACATTGAGATGAAACGTTTTCTACATATTTGAAACAATAGAAAAGTAAAAAATGGAACATTTCTCGGCATATAACTAGTTTACTTGTACGATCTTCTGTATCATTCTCTATTGTTCTCAATGATGTAAAGAGTAAAAATTCATAAATTTCAAGGAGTGTGATCAATTTTCGAGGGAAAATTCCCATTTTCAAGGAGTTTCAAGTGCCCTTGAAATGAAATTTCAAATTCAAGCACTTTTCAAGGAGTTCAAGGACCTGCACGAGCCCTGGCTACTATGAAACATCTCCAAATACAATTTCAGTGAATTACTGACGGCACTGCTTTACCTGCCCCCCCCCACCACCACTGCCTGCGGGCCTGTAACTTAACTACATTCATACCACATATAATTACGTTTGACACATGCCAAACTACAAAATGAACATAACTGTTTATGCTAGTAGAATACGAGAGCAGCAAAATAATTAAATAGATTAGAGTTTAATACGACTACGAAATTCGACGGTACGTCCTATTTGAAACCAAATCTGTAATGAGCGTGTAAAGTCATAGGTCAATTCAAATGTCACTTGATCATAAGCACCTTTTCATACATATCCTCTGAATAGTAAAAGGACTGCCAATACAATCAGCTGGCAACATTGCAATGGGCTTACTCATTTGTCATTGGCAGCTCGTCATTTATTTTCCGGATTACATCATTTCTATTCAATTTGCGCAAGTATTTTTTCAGAGTAAAAATAGTAGGTACGTTTTCCATGGCAACCAGGTGCCGGAACAGCTTAAAAGTTGGTCTCTCTTGTTTCACATTTGTGCTGAAACGTTCAATTTCTTTGTGATCATCGATGTAGTAGTCCGCAATATCTCTCCACGACGGAAGCTGAAAAGTGTTTTCCAACAACTTATCCGCTACATTTTCCAAAAAATAGAACCAATTTTGACCATTATTATTCAATTCTGCCAAAGTACTTTCCAACGTAAATTCAAGCTTCTTCTCTGAAATGGCTTTTTCTATAGGAGGGAAAATACTCTTGCGCTTTAAATGGAGATCATGTTCAATAAGTCTCCTTAACTCGACCAACTTGATGCCCTCTTTCGCGTGTGCTAGATTTGTAAAAAAGTTTCGAGAAGGCTCAACTGATGATAAATGTGATGCTTCTCCCATATCAAACAGGGTAGCCAGACCCTGCAAATGGACCCCAGAGCCCTGTTCCAACAAGTCTGCAATAACTGTCAGTAAGGCTCGATTATTCAGTATAAGTTCAATACCACGTTGATCTACAATAGAAAGGCGATAACACTCGATAAATCATACACAATCTTGTCATTGTAACAAAGAGATTGCTTCCCTAACATTTTGAAAATGCAAAGACTGTGTATGCAAGGAGCACAGCAATGAAAATGTATCAACCATTCAAAAATACTAATGAACTAGGTAGATATTGTTACTAATGAAGGAAAGTACTGTGATTGCATGGCTATAACCACACAATTTCAGTCGAGATACCGAATAGAGAACGGTTTTTGCGTTCATCAGAAACTGATCCTAAGGTGCGGCTGCTATAAACGGTCAATGGCCAAAAGGCTTTTTCTTATCACGTTCCAAAACTGTGGAACAGTCTAGAAAGAGCTACTAAATTGGCCTCCTTCCTAAAAATCTTCAAAGAACAGCTATAGTTGGGGACAACTGTTATTTCATCTTTACGTTCTGTTTTTATAGCCTAAGTTTTATATAATATTGTAAATTAGGCTAGGTTAGCAAATTTCTCTTGTTATTAGTATTAGTGCTTATTATAATCTTTTAAACAGGTCAGGTTGAAAAGCATATATATGTATGAACCTTTAACCCGTAAAATATTATGAAATGAAAAGAATGAAATGGATGAAATCTTGAAATGTTGCATTACACCGATATAGCTACACGGAAGTGAAAACTGGACCACAACACAGACATCGGGAAGACCATAGTCGGGCTGAAATGTGGTTTCCAAGGTAGGAAAAAGTGAAATGGACACAAAAGATCACCAATGAAGACGTCCTAAATAACACAAGTCAAAAGATTAACATCATGTCAGACTCCTCAATTGCAGTTACCGGCAAAAGTGTAGCTGTTGGTTTCCCCAGCCACGCAGTTAGGGCTGCGTCATCGCTCCATGTCATTGTTGCTGCGCGCTTATGACCAACATCGGAAATTATATTGTTTCTTTGCAAATATACATTTAATTAGTTGCATCAATGTTATGAATTGCGTAGATATCATTCTAATTTACTATTGGTTCCTAATTTAATTTAACTTAAGAAATTCCGCTTTGTAGTGAGAAAATAAGTGAACATTAACGGGTATCAGGAGGTATAATTTTTGATCAATGAAATCTGCGTAAAATAAATGGATTCTTTTTCTCAAGTATCTTCGTTCTGAGCAATACACCGTAGAACCGGCGAGAGAGAGACTACGAAAGTCTCAACAGTAGCAAAGACAGTAAGAGGGAGAAGAAGAACTCTATTTACAGACCAACTCGTAAAATGGATGAACTGTACAAAAACTTTAGAACTGTTATGAAGAGCTTCAGAAAGAGATCTCATTGCTGCTAACCTCCTTTGACAAGACACCCAAAGAAAAAGATGCCGAATAATATGGTATGGCATTAAGTTTTCTTTATGATTCTAATGCAAAATCTCACTTTCTGGCTCTCCGCTCAATAATAATTTAAGAATAACCTTACACACAAAATCAAAAAGTTATAAGAATATCAGAGCTCAGCGGAAAATTAAGCAGTCTATATAAAAAAGTGTAAAATTTATAAGATATATCAATATCACATAAAGTAATGAAAAATTCTTCATAGTTTACTTCATAGTCTGGGGCAAAATATATAAAAAAACCAAACTACAGTCAAACCCGCCTAAGTCGGTTTCGCATAAGTTGGATATTTCACAAGTCGGAAAAAAGTGCGCGTTCCCGGTCTGCTTGAGTTAAATGCTGTACTTTTCTACTTGTAACTGCATAAGTCGGATTTTGTGTAAGTTGGAACGTTTTTGAAACATAGTTTCAAGATAGCACAATATACAAGTAGAAATTTGATCTAGATGTCAATAGCAAGGTGAACAATGTTTCAGCCAATGAGCATCATTCTCTCAAATGGTGTAAGAGCCAACCGGAGCTCGTAAAATGCACTATATAATCTTGCAAAAATGTCAATAATGATGGTTAAACGCATTCCAAGCTGTGAGAAAGTGCACTAAAAACTGAGTTTTCGTCCTCTCCTTCAGTACGACAAGCGATACACAGCCAAATTATATATTCTATATTGATATCACCAGGGACCATGCTTTTCCCATTCCCATGGGCTCCATACAAGCTCTCGGCAGGTCTGGACTAACTCTGTATAACGTGGATTATGCATAAGTCGGACTATTTTGTCTAGTCCGAAGAGATACGACGACGTACACGAGTTGGACTGTACTAACTTACCGGCATTTTCCTTACAAGGAAGAGTCCTTTGAGATTCCTACAATGGAATTACAACAAAATTGGTCTCTTTCAAATAAGATAAAGGATAACTTCCATAAGTTCATACTCTAGTGGAGATTAGAGATTTGAAAACTACGTTCTCGTACATCATTCATTGCCTTAAACACTTGAAAATCAACATGGATGACAAAAATTTCAATGGAAATATAAGTTTCGTGTGCTAGCTACTAAGGGCCCCAATTTAAAATGAACAAAACAATGAAGCTAAAACACATGTCCCTCCCAAAGTTAAAGGCTCACCTTATTTGGGACATAAATAGGAATTTCTTTTAATGGTTGTTCTTCGCCATCTTTGAATATTTGAAGGCTGCAGTTGTCACTTGTAGGCTCTTCAACCTGGTGTAAAATTCTGAATGGACCTGCATGATTGCGTACGGTTTGAGTGAATCTACGAAAGGGATTGGATTGGTAAGAAAATTATCTAAAAATAATCATAGTCAAAGAGCAAATGCTACTTAACTTACATTTAAAACTGAATTTAAACCAGTTACTTATCTATGCCGTAGTCAAAGAATTTTATTGATAACCAATAATGCAAATGTTTTATATAATATTGATCTAGAGAACGTACAATCAAAGCATGGTGCTTTTACAGGAATTGTGTCATAAGCCTATACCTGTTAGGGGTGACAGACTTTATGCAGTGACACAGGACCCACCATAGTTGGGTAAACACCAGGCGCCTTCACTATATCATCAAGTGATGGTGTTCCAGACCAATACACACCTTTTTTTATAAGAAAAAACTCTATAAGAAAATGGCCAAAATGGCCAAAATCTTAAAAAAATCCTAAGAAAATCAGAAGGCTCAAGTTCAAGAAAATGCTAATAAAATCACAGTTCATCTTCTTTACATGCCAGAAATTGATATTGGTTCATTTTTGCAAAACTCTCTTACAAAGATCGAGGCTTATGGTGGCCCAACAAATGCTGAGTAGCCTGTTTCAGCCAGTTTAGTCTTACAAAAGTTAAGAAAATCTTAAGAAAATCTCAGCCTCAAATTCGTGAAAGTTAAGAAAAACTGAACCTCAGGAAAAAAGTTTTTTTCTTATAAAAAAAAACGTGTAGGACCCCTTAGACCAATATGACTCCAGAATCATATTGGTCCTGACCAATATGACTCTTCTGTCATATCGGTCTGGCAAGGGACATATCGGTCTGGATGAAATGCAACGAAGTCGAGGCACTTGTAAAAATAAGGACTTGCTGTGCGTAAACATGTAACTTTGTTCACGCTCTTCAAAGTTTTGCTGGCGGCAATCTTCACCTAAGGGTGGTTTGTTGATCGCATTGGTTTTTTGTAGTATGAAAGAGTGATTGAGCTGTTATGATGAAAGCAAAGCAAAGCTAAGTTTGGGAAGGACGGTGGATGTGAACAAATTGAAGGACTACGTTCTTAGAATCTCATAAAAGGCCTATGCTCCCGAGCCTATGCTCCAGGCCTATGCTGCCTATCGTTACCTGGCCTTTAGTTACCATCAGTTTTATGTTACGTACATTCCTTCTCTATTGTTAGAGCACCTGTTTTATCTTCAATTTTGGTTACGTAGAAGTGTGTAAAATGTTTCTATGTTCTTATTTAGGGTACTTCTCTCGTTAGTGTAAATAGGCAGTAAATAGACAGTCGGTTCATATGCTTGCGTTGTCCATGTATTATCTGTACTATTTGTTTTGCTAAATCTGTCATGATTCAGTAAAGTCGAGAAACAGTTGCTGTGCAGAAAAGTATACGTTGTTGCCGTTTTCGTTGTGGTTGTCGTAGTCATTATCAATGGCATAAAACTATAACAGAACAGACAGTCGTATCTTCGCTAATGGTAAACACTCTTATAGTTTCACAGTATCGCCTTAACTAGACTTTTCACCTTGCTATGTCTTGCTGCTTGGTCGCCATTTTACATTAACATATTTTGTGAACTAGGCCTGCTCCGTAGGACCATACTGGTCCAGTATGGGTCGTACTGGTCTAGGGGTCATATTGGTCCGGACCAATATGACTCTGGAGTCAGATTGGTCCAAAGAGTCATATTGGTCTGAAAGAATGGCACCTGCTGTTGATCCCATTGTAGTTTCAGTTTGCATTGGTGGGGGAGGGGGATGGGGCCGGAGATCTCAGTCATTGTATTTCGTAAAAGGCGTGGATGGCACGAAAATTGTTGGAAATGGATATCTACAGCTAGTTGTTCAAATCACTTCAAATCACCTTAAACTACCTCCATACTAAATACCTAAACTACAAAACAAACTCTTATTTTCTCACGTCAATTTCAGAGGCCTAATGTCGATTTGATAGCCACCAACAATCTTCATTGTCATCTCAGTCATGCAATATAATTTAGTTTGAAAAATCTCCATAGGAAAATATCCGCATTTTCTCAAATCATCAAACTCTTCATGTCTGTCCGCTCTCCAACATACAACCTGATACGAGTACTGTCCAACATCGTTGACTTTAGAAAATAGGCCAATCTTGACAATACAAAGAGGCCCTGAAAACATCCTCAAAAACTTCACAGCTTTTTCAGCGGTCCATTCTGCAGAGTTTGCTATAGTAGTAAAGAACCTAAACATAGAATAAAACAGACATGTATCGGAAATAGATAAACGTATGCAACAAATGAGACATTATAGTGACACTGCAATGTAAGATAGCAGTCAAAGTGAAACCTTAAATTTTGAATTAAAAAGAAAAGATTTGATCGGAATGATAGTTTTAATTGCATTTGACCTATTAATACAATGAGTTCCTATTTAAAACACCCCTGATTTTCAATAATCGTACAGCAATACAAAGGGAGAAAGTATCCTTAGTTCCATTGTGAAAGCTATGATCCTTCTTTTCTAACATGTGACATCTAAATGTCAAAATAAGTTGAAACAAAGTTTAATAAGAGATCAAAAGGACACATGCTTAAACAGCGTTTACCATTACTTCTAAGTCCCAAAGAGATGGGGGTTGGATAGACTAGAATGGTAGGGGTAGTTGGAAATTTCTTAAAACCCCAATAAACAGTGGGGTTGGAATAAACCGGGGTAGGGGGAAATGTCTTGTGTGAAAGTGTCTTGTTTATGCTGTAAGAAACTTTCACAGGTCCTATCCCTCCCAACAAGTTTATCAATTACAGTTTCTTGAGTCAATATATATATACATAACGATATATATATATATATATATATATATATATATATATATATATATATATATATATATATATATATATATATATATATATATATATATATATATATTGCGCAATTGCCTGGATGGTGCAATTGATTAGCACAGGAGTCTTTTGATCTAAACATCGTGAGTTCGAATCCGCACTGGGGCCAAAATAAATTTTCCAATCGTGGTAGCCCACTCATGACTTAGTGTTTACCTATGTCAGCCTTAACCGAATGAATATATATATATATATATATATATATATATATATATATATATATATATATATATATATATATATATATATATATATATATATATATATATATATATATATATATATATATATATATATATATATATAACGATCATGGACAGAGAAACTGAAAAATGAAGTAGTTTTGGAAATGGTAGGAGCAGAAAGAGAGCTTTTGACAACTATCAAGAGGAGACAGTGGAGGTTTATTGGGCAAGAGTTGAGAGGAGGAAGCATAGAGAGGAATATCTTGGAAGCTGACATGGCAGGGAATAGGGCGAGAGGAAGACAAAGATTAAAGATGCTAGATTGGATGATGGAGAGATTGAGAGGGAAGAATGGAAAGAGAGAGCACCGGCATGATTTGTCTACGGTATTTGATGCCATGACACTAGAAGAAGAAGTCATATACATACATATACAGTCTGCTCTCGATAAGTGGAACCCCGGATAAGTGGAAATTTCGTTTAGTGGAACCAATTTCCCCGGTTCCTTGGATTTGCATTAACGAACCTCTCTTATTTTAGTCGGATAAATGGAACCCTCGATAAGTGGAACTTTCGATAATTGGAACCATTTGTGTTGGTCCCATGAGCAAAAATTATTCATATAAGTGGAACTATTCCAAAAACAAAATCATCGTAAGTACGTTGGAATCATTTTAATCAATACATTCTTTATTCGAATATTCTTGCGAACATTCGATTTCTATCAAGCAACGAAAACAAAAAAAGATATATCAGCAGTCACAATTGAAAAATGGCAGCTGTGCAGTCTTCGAAACGAAGGCTTGCCTGTTTAACTATAGTCAACAAATACAAGGCTTTAAAAGAAATTGATGGAGGCCAAAGCTGTATAAATATGGTGTTGCTAAAATACAGATTCACACTGGGTAAAAAGGAAAGCTGAAATATTTGAAGCAGTTGAAGGAAATAATACTTCTAAAAAGAGAAAAAGAATGAAGACTGCGACATACGAGGACTTGGACACTGCCGCTTATAAATGGCTGAAAACTGCAAGATACAGCAATATTCCTATCAGCTGTAGTATATTTAAAGAAAAAGCTCTAGAGTTTGCAAAATCATTAGAACTCAATGACTTTCATGCTTCTGATGGATGAGTGAGTCGATGGAAGAAACGATTCAATGTCAGTTTCAAAGCTGAATTCCCGAATTAATTGAATAGGAACTTTCACAAACTCTAAATTCAAGCACGTATAAAAGATCATTTTTTATAACCACATTGCTTTAAAAAAAATGATCACATGGAACATAAAGGCTTTCCTTTTGTTCCTTTCCACTAGTTTTTCATTTTTTGAAAATGCCCGGTTCTCCAGAGAAATCAGGCAAAGGAGAAGTTCAGTAAGTGGAACTCCTTTTTGGATTTCATGGAGGTTCCACTTATCGAGAGTACACTGTGTATATATATATATATATATAAATATATATATATATATAATACATATATATATATGTGTGTGTGTGTGTGTGTGTGTGTGTGTGTGTGTGTGTGTGTGTGTGTGTGCGTGTGTGTGTATGCGTGTGCGTGCGTGTGCTCGCGAGCAGCCAGGGTGTATCCTTTTTCGGTGCAAAGAGAAACATTTGAAATACACTACTCTCAGAAAATCAGGAGACATTAAAATTTACGACCAAATGGGTTCGAATCAGGGTCTGATGCATTCCGGAAAAGCGTTGTAACCACCAGAGAGCAGTGGCAAGTTTTAATTCCTCTTGATTTTTCTGAGTACAATAATGCTTCAGTTTGCACCGAAAATGGAGAAATCCTCATTTATATGACAATATTGTTAAAAGAACTTCAATTTAAGGCTTCGCGAAGCTTTCAACACTACAGTTTCTCTGTCCTAGCCTTCCACGATTCGCCATTAGAATAATTTATAGAAAAGAAGGACGAGCAATCAATAACGCAAAAATGGTTATGAACTGGTCGCATTATGAAAAATCAAACCTACTCGGAAAAGTGATGTAATTGAACAGATATAGAATCATTTCCAACTTGACATGGCTTGCTATTTGCTTCAACACTGACATCATTGATATCTCCACATAAGATATGAAAGTTTTCATTTCTCTCTATTTCACTATTTAAACGCAACTTTAATGTCACTGGCAGCATAGGCTGTCTCATAGACGTCTCTGACACATGCAAAATAGGAAATGGTTGTAGTCCAAGGCGCTTTAATTCACTATAGGCATTCTCTGAAAAAACGTTCATCTAGAAAAAAATATAAAGCATAAAATGTTGTACTAAGTACAGATGCTCCCATCTCAAACTTGATTTTCTTATGATTTTGAACTACAGATAATTACTAGCTGTGCCATTGAACACAATAAGAACTGGGTGTCACAGAATTGGCAATACCTACTGTATTCCTAACATTAATGATTAGCTTGATAGTCATGCTTAACTGAAGAGTACTTCTTCTTACTCTTCGGAGGATTGATTTGCAGCTTTCGTTTCAAGAGAAGTAATTCATTTCCAATAATCTCAATATGGGAATATTGACTGGGCTATCGGGAATGTTTCACACAACGAAGGGCAAGAAATATCCTTGTGCATCAGGCTTTATGGAATAAAGTAACAGTATCTAGCAATAATAGGGTATGTTGACAGAATGCTTACAGAGGACAAGTCAACCTGCTCCAATACTGCCAATACACCCCATAGCATTGCTGAAACAGAATTGATAAATATTGGCCTAAAATATTAAGTAACAATAGCTTCATTTGTTTCTCTTCATACTCTCAATATTCCTGAAACATTAGCAAATTTACACTAATCGCTGAAAATTACATCTTTCCACTCTTGAAGTTTCCATCTTCTCAATACCCTGGCCTATCCTTTCCATGATTTATGTTCATTAAATTGACGAATGATTCTTCATATCTGGAGTAGCTTTTAAAGTCATTTTTACGACAATTTCACCTTACTATTGCCATAATGGCCAACAGTCTTCTTTGGAAAATCGCCAAATGAGCCAAAACACGCGCGAAGATGAGAATAACATTTTTTTTAGCTGAATTCTTTAGGACAACATCTTATTAAAAACCCAGAATGCACCAAACCATATTCAGACGATAATTGTCGGATCATAGGGCAAGCAAGATCGTCCTTTCATTTAAGTGTTTTGGACTCGGTTTACATAAAGACTCAAAACCCAATCTTGTGTAAGCAAAAAGAGTTCATTTTCTCACTTGGACTCTTCGAGTAAACAATGGTGAATAGGTGCCAAGTGGCCAATCACACGGCTACCTGGGCACATTATTCATCATATCACGTGTGTACCCGCATCTTGCTATATATTTAGGTTCACCTTTTGGTCGCTATCCGACGTTTCATACTCTGATGAGGGTCGAACAAAAATAAGCTTTTGAGTATGTCTAAAGCATAGTACCGCTTTTTCATGCTGTAGTGAAGTTCTGTAGTACCAACAGACTTTTCTTGAGGAAATGTTCATCTCGTTCAGACAACATTTCTTGTCATCCTCACCTGGGACGAACTGCAAAATTAACACTTTGTTGGCAAGTTTAAATATTTTATAGGCCACTAAATTACAAGCAGCAAAGTTTTTCTGCATTTCATTTGAAGTTGAGTTCACGTTGGAAAGACCAAGCGAGTACAAGCAGTTCAATATATATATATATATACATATATATATATATATACATATATATATATATATATATATATATATATATATATATATATATATATATATATATATATATATATATATATATATATATATATATATATATATATACATATATATATATATATATATATATATATATATATATATATATATATATATATATATATATATATATATATATATATATATATATATATATATACATATATATATATATGTATATGTATATATATGAACTCAGTAGCTTGCGAGTAACCAGGATTTCTCCTTTTTCAGCGCAGACACAAACATTATTATTCTCAGACAAATCCGGAGAAAATTAAAACTTACCACCACCGGGAAACGAACCACGGATCTCTTGCTTTCATATATATATATATATATATATATATATATATATATATATATATATATATATATATATATATTTATATATATATATATATATATATATATATATATATATATATATATATATATATATATATATATATATATATATATATATATATATTTCAATATATATATATATATATATATATATTTCAATATATATATATATATATATACATATATATTTCAATATATATATATTTCAATATATATATATATATATATATATATATATATATAAATATGTATATATATATATATATATATATATATATATCTATATATATATATATATATATATATATATATATATATATATATATATATATATATATATATATATATATATATATATATATATATATATATTGAAATATATATATATTGAAATATATATGTATATATATATATATATATATATATTGAAATATATATATATATATATATATATATATATATATATATATATATATATATATATATATATATATATATATATATATATATATATATATATATTCTTCCAAAGTTTCTCACAATAAGTAAGTCAGAAATGATACGAAAAAACATGACAATTGATTTCAAGTTGTAAGACATGTTTCGGATTTACACAAATCCATCGTCAGTTACTGAAATTAACAATGAATACTAATAGAACATACGTTGTAAAGTCAATCGAAGATCAAGCGAAAAAACTATTCGAAAAAAGAAGAGAACAAGAACCGTTACACAAGAGTTAGAAAGCTAATGAGAAATTATAGTGCTGAACCTGTTTATTAAGGCTGGGTCCCTCCTACATAATATGCAGAGCCTCTTTAATCTTCAGCTGATAGTGTGTTTTAGCTGAATCTATAACTTTAAAACAGGTCTCATTACAAGCATTTTTACAGGCATCAGAACTTTGGAGATGTTTAAATATATGAGAATTCTTATCTGAGAAAAGATGCTCACGAACACGAGTTGATATGTGTCGGGATGTTTCACCAACATATACGGAATTACATTCCGCACAAGTAAATTTATAGACAACAAAAGAACGTAGCGATCTAGGCACAAAGTCTTTTACCCTGATTAAGTTTTTAATCTTAAAGGAAGAAAATACTAGTTTAATCTTTAAATTATTGCAATATGTTTTGATCAATGTACGGAGTTTTCGTTGAGCAAAATTGGAAAAGGGAAGATATGGTAGCCTAAAATAGAATGTGTCATTGTTATCAGATAATGCAGAAGTATTATTTTTATCAAGATATGTACTAACTACTTTATTTATTAAATGTTCAGGAAATTGATTCTTTTTAAATATATGTGTCAACTTTTTGACATCCTTATTAAAGGAAAGAAGAGAATTGTTGATTTTGTAAGCTCTATCCACCAAAGTGCGAATAAGCCCAACTTTGTACGAAAAAGAAGTAAAGCTGAAGAAGTTAGTAAGTAATCCAGTGAAAGTCTTTTTATGATACATTGAAGTTTTGATACAAGACGGATCGTTATTATCAATGCAGACATCAAGGAAAGCCAAAATCCTATTAACTTGCTTTTCCATCGTAAATTTGATATTGGGATGCTGTGTGTTAAGAAATTCAAAAAAGGATAAAGCTTCATTTTCAGTGTTGAACACACAAAATGTGTCATCAACATAGCGTCGATAGAAAAGAACAGAAGGACCATGATACTTGTTAAGCCAGATATTTTCATAATGTCCTAAGAAGAGATTAGCCAACACAGGTGCAAGTGGAGAGCCCATGGCAACACCAACTATTTGGTCAAACACCTTACCATTAAAAAGAAAATGGGTTTGCGAAGTAGCAATTGAAATCAATTTAGTAAGTTCAGCTTTGGAGAAACTGAGACTAGCATTTCCTTCTGTAATATCAGAAACTGCGAGATCAATAGATTCCTTGAGGGGAATATTAGTAAATAAGCTAGCAACATCAAAAGAAACCATGAATTTATTAGAAAGATTGATAGTGCCGAGTTCTTGGACAAAAGAAAATGTGTCAGAAATAGTATATGTGGTAGGTAAATGAGGTTTCAGAAGAGTGCAAAGATATTTAGCTAGACGATAATTATAGGTATTGATGGAGGATACAATGGGTCGAAATGGTGGTATTTCAGTTGAAGACTTAATCTTGTACATTTTAGGAAGACCATAGATAAGCGCAGGTTGTGAGCCTGATGGGTATACGTTATTATATATTTCTGCATCAATTTTACCTTTCTTTTTAAGTTCCCGAAGAAAACGTTGTAGCTTACCCTCCCTGTTTATAGTAGGATCAATAGTAAGTTCCTTGAATTTATGGCTATCATTTAATATGTCACTAATACCTTTGATGTAATCTGTCTTATTTAAAATAACAACTCCATTTCCTTTATCCGGTTTAAGAATAGTTATGTCCTGATTTTTACGAAGGCGTTTTAAAACATTATGAGTTTCAATATCTTTATTCGAGGGTTTGAAAGAATTGGCATATAATCGAGCAACGTGAGAAAGCTCGACCCCCAACTTACTATCATTCCTCTTATCAGTTAAATGGCTTTTCATAGATTGATAAATTGATTCAAAAGAGGCATAAATATCTGTTTTATTGATATAAGGGGGAAAAATAGAATGAGACAAACCGAATTTTAGAGCTTCCCTTTCATCCTGAGTTAAGATATGCGAAGAGATGTTTGTAACAGTCTCAGAAGAGTCAAATGGTAAAACACAGTTCTTGGTCAAAGCTTTAAGTTTCTTTTGATGAGTACGAACGATTTGACAAGGTTGAACCTTTGACGAGGTTTTCCTGAAGTTCGTTTGTTTTCCGTTGCCAAGTGTTAACAAATATGATGTTTTTGCAATCAGACGACGGTTATTAAAAAGCGCAATAAATAAAAGATGCAAAGAAAAGAGAAAAACTACTGTATGAGAAAGACAAGATAGAGAATAACATCAGGAAAGCACTGTCTGGCATCGAATTTTACATCTTAAAGAAATCTCTAGAAAGAAATATTGATCGAGAAGTTCACAGCATCGTTCGTACTCATCAAAAGAAACTTAAAGCTTTGACCAAGAACTGTGAAATGTAAATACCAAGAAATGTAATTCCGTATATGTTGGTGAAACATCCCGACACATATCAACTCGTGTTCGTGAGCATCTTTTCTCAGATAAGAATTCTCATATATTTAAACATCTCCAAAGTTCTGATGCCTGTAAAAATGCTTGTAATGAGACCTGTTTTAAAGTTATAGATTCAGCTAGAACACACTATCAGCTGAAGATTAAAGAGGCTCTGCATATTATGTAGGAGGGACCCAGCCTTAATAAACAGGTTCAGCACTATAATTTCTCATTAGCTTTCTAACTCTTGTGTAACGGTTCTTGTTCTCTTCTTTTTTCGAATAGTTTTTTCGCTTGATCTTCGATTGACTTTACAACGTATGTTCTATTAGTATTCATTGTTAATTTCAGTAACTGACGATGGATTTGTGTAAATCCGAAACATGTCTTACAACTTGAAATCAATTGTCATGTTTTTTCGTATCATTTCTGACTTACTTATTGTGAGAAACTTTGGAAGAATATATATATATATATATATATATATATATATATATATATATATATATATATATATATATATATATATATATATATATATATATATATATATATATATATATATTTCAATATATATATATATATATATATATACATATTTATATATATATATATATATATATATATTGAAATATATATGTATATATATATATATATATATATATATATATATATATATATATATATATATATATATATATATATATATATATATATATATATATATATATATATATATATATATATATATATATGTATATATATATATATATATATATATATATATATATATATATATATATATATATATATGTATATATATATATATATATATATATATTATATATATATATATATATATATATATATATATATATATATATATATATATGTATATATATTTCAATATATATATATATATATATATATATATATATATATATATATATATATATATATATATATATATATATATATATATATATATATATATATATATATATATATATATATATATATATATATATATATATATATATATATATATATATATATATTTACACAGACAAGCGACGATAAATTCCTTGGCTACACTTTATACAGTATATATATTTCAGCTCTGAGTGATCAGCCGGTTGTACAGAGGATAAGAGAGCTATTGGTGAGCTATACTAGTCTGTTCCAACGCGATGTTCTATTTGCCGATTTTTCAAGTATATATATATAATAGTTGGAACCTCTCCCTTTTGCATTGTTTCTAGACATTTCAAAAAGTTGCACCAGAAAGTCCCTGGAAACAAACAATTATCATGTTTATTGTTGTTTCCTGCTTGGAAAGAAGCTGTGAGTATAATCATAATAATTATTGGCTCGTATTTCGAGGAGGTTTGAAACACAACGTATTGTTTCCCGTAGCCAGGAAACTTTACGAGCCAATGTGCAAGGATTTCCCCAACGGGGGACTAGGGTTCCCAACGAGGTGCTATATAAATCAGCTGCATACGGGATGAGGCACCCTTTTTAAGTTTACTCAATGTTTCTATCATAAGAGGTATGAATCATGAAAAAATTTACACTGATTTACAGGGATCAACGATAATACCTAGAAGTAAATAATCTCTGGCAGTGACATAGGAGGACCCACCGTCGTTGGATCCGATACGACAGATAGTTTGTCAAATTTTACCCTCTAAAATTGGCTAAAATATATCTTCCACATTATAATTTTGCACTGTGGTAGACTGCTTAGGTATAGATCTAAGAAAAATCTAAAATGAGCATAGAGATGATGAAAAGTCTTGCAAAAATGTTGAAGGATGGGTTTGAAGCCCAGCCCCATATACATTGCTTGGAACTGCCATTCTAACTGCTATTCCTGTCTACTAGGCAGGTCATATCGACGCATGTTAAGCCTAAGTTCCACGAGCAATTGTCTATGACAATTTTTTCTATGACAGGTTTTATTTGCTCGTGTAGATGGAGCCATATGACAATTTTTCATATGACAAGTGTACTTGTTCAAAACTGGCATGCCAGCTTTTGGACAAGCGTACTTGTCATATAAACATTGTCATATGTAAAATTGCTCGTGTAGACGGCTTGGCAATAATTTTGACAAGTTTTACTAAGTTCCAGACCTCAAAACCCTCGCGCCAGTTGATGTCTATCCTGATGGCTGTCAGTAGGATGTTCGAGAGTAGCCAAATCACATCAATACTTTTAGAAGCTCTTCAAAGTCACAAAAGTCAGTGGAACTCAAAATCAGAGAGACGCAAAGAGTAAGACTAGCCATCAAATACCGCTAACCGTTCGGACAGTAAAAACGTTTCAAAGAAATTTGCTGCTGATTTACAATAGCAAATCTACTTGTCAATAAAAAATTGTCAAATGAAACTGATTGACCATCTACACAAGCAAGTAAATTTGTCACATAAAATTGTCAAAGAAAATTGGTTGTGGAGCTTAGGCTTTAGGCTTTACCCAACACAAACAAATACTGTCCACCTCTGGCACCGCACCCATTAACATGACCTCTTGCGAGCGCTGAGTTTATTTTATGGGAAATAAAGTGTGGCTGGAGGGTGAAACGGATCATCAGATGAAGAAATTTCGTCAGGGGTTTGTGAAGTGCTTGGACAAGATGAAACTTGAACATTTGATTCATAATCCTGCATTAACAAGCTTGCCACTTCGTATTACCTGTTTGCTCATCATTAGATGTAGTATAAAACACAACGATGAAATATCTGATATTGAAATCTAGGCCAGTGCTTGAATTTTTCAGTCTTTCACTATGGTAGACTTAGTACATTTTGCACTCAAAGAGCGAGTAAGGAGACACCTCATCATTAACAGGCATGACTTATCTTAAATCAATACGGCAATTTGATAATCATGACCTGTTACCTGAATTTCGAGAAAATGTTCCTGATACAAAACTACTAAACTTCCTATATCTTTCCAATTGAAAATTTATCTGATAGAAGGGGGCGTGGTCCCCGGTTTCCCCTTTCGCGCGGCCCCTGATACGGTTGTCAAATCAACATAAGTACCGACCTTCATTTCAACTATGGCACTATTATCACCAAATGTGCTTTCTTCAAATACCAGCGTTACATCGTATTTTGAATCAAACGGTGAAAATGAAAGGCGTGCTTTATGAATTGTGTACGCCATTGAATCAAGAGACATGCATACAACGTAGAAGGATGTGACTGAAATCTTTGCTGAGACTGCCATTGTATCTGAATTCTCATCATCTACATGAAATAACAGATAGTATAGAGATCAGAAAGGTGCTTGAATGGAATAGTTGAAATATACTAACAAAAAAAGCAATTGCTTCTTATGGAATACAAATCTGTAGGAATCTTTGCCTAATTCCATACATTATGTCGACCTCGTGTACGATAAGTGTCGATTATGTATGATAGATATATGTCACCATTACATTTTTGGTACCAAACAAGCTCCCCTTTAAGTCTCTTCCGGACTACATGATTTATCCGAGAGAACAATGATTTATAAACCAACCTGTATCGCGAGGGAGTGTAATCCACTTCGTGTTTTCATGATCATAAAATTTAACAACAATGGAAGAGAGCTCAGGCAATTCGACAACACTGTGATGAACTGTCAAGGTAGCTGGCTTCTTGAATTGAATCCCGCTTGGTTCCATGTCTATCACATCACTCAAGGCTGTTTCACCAAACTCAAAAGTAATCGGCGGGACTTTTGAAATGTCAATGGTGGTAATACTCAGGCGAACCTCCCCATCAACAGAATTTTCTGGCACATCAAGTGACAAATTAAGAACGAGGTTGTCCATAGATCTCCCACCGTTGCCAAATACGAATCTGTCTTTCCTATAAAAATAACAGGGTAAAAATCACATTATTAAACTTGCATGGATTTATGTACAGCACTAGGCCATTGAATATACTCAAGGTAAGAGTTTGTCTTATTCACATGAACTTTCCGTATTTCTTGGGTTTTTGACCTGTATTTAAAACCTAACATGCCATTTTGCCAAATCGAACAGTGACTTAAGACCTAGCGGCAGAACATTGGAGCTCCAGTGTTCTGCCTTTAGGTCGTAAGTCATTGTTTCATTTGGCAAAATGGCAAAATGGCAAAATGGCAAAATGGCAAAATGGCAAAATGGCAAAATGGCATGGTGTGATACAATGTGCTTCTACTTCTAGATACCTTGTTCTTTACTTGCTATTTCAGAACTACCCGTCTTGCCACTAGAAAAGGCTCATAATTTTAGTTCTTAATATAGACATAAATTAAAATACTAGTTTTCAACTCTGCTGTGAAAAGTGAAATTCCTTTCTATAGGTCGTATCTTAGGCATTTATAGTACGGTGGCCGAAGCACAAATGTCCTTATACATCCCTAAAAATGTCTTGCTATATCTGCCCCTATCTAGACCTCCATCTAGGCGTATAAAGATATCAGTGAATCTTAATTGCATCAATCATAAACTATATTTGCTAAATGCGGATAATTTGATGGTCAAAATTCATCAGATATTTGCAAGAGTTCGTCGGTTTTTAGGGTAAGATCATCTACAGGCAATTTGTTGATCTCTAGCAATAAACTCCCCTTCGCCATACCATTTGAACTGATACATGGCGACGCTTGCTGAGCATATTACACAAACTTTCGAATCTGGCATTCAACAAGAGATCTCTGCAGTCATCCCCATTGATGCTTTCGATATGGGCAAGCAAATACAGGACTTGAATGTAGATTCCACGACATGTAACATATGCTCCTAAAGGCTATATGGAGCAGCATCTAATTTACATTACCAGCGTTGTGCCGTTCAATAACAGCATATTTTTAAGAAAGTGGGGGAAATTTACTCTGCCACAGACTCCTGTGACTCTGTCACTTGTTAGGACGAACTATAAGAGTTAAAAATCTAGATCTAAGTATGAAAACTATATCTATGTTCTGAATATCGCTTACCCAGTATCATACCTATAGACATCTGTAGCCAATGATTCAGAATTTACATGCTAGGGATTGCAAATAAATGTGAAAATCACGAAAAATTATGGCTACTGCAAGTGGTTATCTTTACGAGTATAACTGCAGACATTTATACATATTGATTGGTGAAATGTACAAACACATGCAAGTACAGAAAACCAAAACAACTGCATCAAAGAAATAAACCAGTGCATGGACTTAGATCAAAAACTAACACTCCAGTTAGAGCGGCTGCAAGCTATGACTATTGAATAAAAAAAAAGAATGAAAGCACATATCCCACAATTGTTACAACTCAGAGTAAAAGCTCTCATCCACAGTTTAAAGACATCATAAAATTAGCTGAGAATATAGAATTTCTGAATTATGTGGGGAAGAAAGGTGCATAAGTATTCACTCATTACTAATTGAAGAGAAGCAATGCTATCTATAGAAGGAGAAGGATTCAAGCTATAAGGGCCCAATAAGAATATAGTAACAATAATAATAATAACGATATATCGCCAATGTATAACAGTTTGAAAGTAAAACAGTAATATCTGGTGCTATATGAAAATTGAAATACCGCACTACGCAAACAAATATGGAAACCTTCGAAACCAATTGCCAATCACAAATTGTTGGCACATGTCACATATATGGAGTAATGGCACATGTCTCTACTATTGATGCCACTGCTGTTGATTTTACTGATTTAAGCATTGAAATAAAGATCAGTGCTATTAATTGAAATTTGCTAATCACAACATACCTGATCCTGATGATCAATAGGCAGCAAATCTGATGATGATTCGGAAGATGTTGACTGGAGATCTTCCTTTGAAAGGAAGCAAGAAAACATGTTATACTAAGCAAATTAAAATGCATCCTAAACACACTTTAGAGCAGTCAGGACAGATTTTTTCAATACCATACTCCCAAAGTAATTCAATACATATAACAATTGGCATTGTCATTCACGGCCAGGACATTTAATAAGGTAGCATTGCAACTATATGAAAGTCAGACTGGAGAGTTCCAAACATCAAAATGAGTGACTCCATTAATATGCATATAAATTTGCTTTCGTAAACATGAATCTTTTTCACTGGTATGGAACTTTGATGTTTCTTTGATGACAAAAGTGAAAAGCTCTTTCCATTAGATGTTATTACCTACCGTTGATGGAGGGGGAGTACGGCTATAAAGTCTTTCAATAAATGAAAGAGGTTTCTATTAATTAATATATGCTATCATAACATACCCTATCCTGATCATCAATGGGCAGCAAATCTGATGATGATTCGGAAGATGTTGACTGGAGATCTTCCTGTGAAAAAAGCATGAACACATTAGTACAGACAAAACACATAATTACTTTTATAGCTTAATATTTTGAAACATTTTTGTAATATTTGGGTCTCTATACTAAGTGTAAGTCTTAGGGTTGTTATGTATTTCCATGCTCCCTTTGCTTTTGCATTTTAATTGCTTGTTGTTGTAAATTTTATGATAATAAGAAAGAACACATCTGTAGCATATATCTCCTCCCATACAAATTTTTTTTCTATTTGCATTGATAATCATTCATTTTCACGAGTTTTTTACTCCCTTACCAACTCATAACATTACTTCATTCAAACATTCCTACGCACAACCACCTATTGCGTCAAAACCATTGTTTGGGCCTATGGTCTCCATATGCAGCATATTCTAACGCCTTGCTACTACTTTCATTGCATAACCTAACACTTTTCATCCCATACAAACAATTATGTAATCTTTGTAATACAAAGTATATATATATATATATATATATATATATATATATATATATATATATATATATATATATATATAGACCTGTTTTAAAGTTATAGATTCAGCTAGAACACACTATCAGCTGAAGATTAAAGAGGCTCTGCATATTATGTGGGAGGGATCCAGCCTTAATAAACAGGTTCAGCACTATAATTTCTCATTAGCTTTCTAACTCTTGTGTAACGGTTCTTGTTCTCTTCTTTTTTCGAATAGTTTTTTCGCTTGATCTTCGATTGACTTTACAACGTATGTTCTATTAGTATTCATTGTTAATTTCAGTAACTGACGATGGATTTGTGTAAATCCGAAACATGTCTTACAACTTGAAATCAATTGTCGTGTTTTTTCGTATCATTTCTGACTTACTTATTGTGAGAAACTTTGGAAGAATATATATATATATATTTCAATATATATATATTTCAATATATATATATATATATATATATATATATATATATATATATATATATATATATATATATATATATATATATATATATATATATATATATATATATATATATATATATATATATATATATATATATATATATATATATATATATATATATATATACATATTTATATATATATATATATATATATATATATATATATATATATATATATATATATATATATATATATATATATATATATATATATATATATATATATATATATATTTCAATATATATATATATATATAATAAAAAAATCAGTTGGTCAGTGAGTTTTAATCAGAGAATCAGGACCATATAGAAGAAAAGAACTACTTCTATTCTGTGCGCACATAATGAGGTCAAGACCACAAATGGTATGATCGATTTATAGTCCTATTAGAATTAATAGTTCTCTGAAAAACAATCCAAACAACGAACTACTAAAAATCCAAGGGTACAGCCTAATGTTTGGCCAAAGTTGGTTTAATTTCATTAGTTTACAATCTGCAATCAAAATCACTCAATCTCAATTTGAGTCATTTTTGGGTAAAGTACCAAGGCCAAAACCTTGGTTTTTGGCCTAAATTGGCTGAATTTTCGTGAATTTTCAGCTGCAATCAAGGAGGTAGTTACACAAAAGAAAAATTTGCCAGCATTAAAAGATATTTGCCCATAGGACGACAATCCACGAAGATAAAATCATGAAATTGCACTGAATAACTAAACTGACATCGCTTTTCCCAAATACACAAATCCCAATTTTATAGAGGCTGCTGTTGCTATGGAAGAGGATAAAGTCTGGGGTACACATTACAGTTAAGTACAAATGTTTTGGAGAATGAGCATTACAGAGGGGGAAGAGGAATATAGAAATATCATTGGCAGAAGATCTTTCGGGTAAGTAGAAGGAATATGGCTAATCTACTTTGCTACCAGGGATAGCTCCCAAAATTGCAGTTTCCGTAGTATCAAGAGGGCCATTTTCAAATCAACAAGCTTTCTATTTAAATAAAATTCTGCTGTTCAATCAATATAAAAGAAAAGTTTTCTCTTAATTGGGGCAAGGGTAAAAGACTTGTGTTCCTGAAAACTGGAAGCTCTGAAAAATTATGTTTCGAGAAAATCGCACATTTTGAAGTGCTATAAATTTTAAGATGTTGCAGCTTATTTGGTAACACTTGGCATTACCTTTTCCCTAGTGAAAATTGAAAGTGCGAGATAGTAACTGGGACGAGCTGGATGCAAACTTGCGAACCATGGCTTTGTACGTCAAGTGTTCTACCAACTAAGCTATCGGGCCAATAGCCCGATAAGTCAGTTGGTAGAGCACTTCATGCAAAAAGTCATGGGTCACGAGTTCGAATCCCGCTCTGCAATATGTCTGATTGCAGCAGATAGAGTCGTTGAGAAAATGAGTATCAATTGAGAAAACGTGAATATAAAAAGATGACCAATGAATAAGTCTGGAATACAAAATGGATAAATAAGGCGAAAGTGAGGTTAATATAAAATGGCAGATAGTGCAAGTATTAGGTTCTAGAAGGATTAATGTAGGAAAACAGAAGTGAATATTTGGTGAGCGCAATGAGAAGAATAGAGAAATATCAGAATACGTATGAATCAGTTTACACTTATAACATCCCCTTTCTCTAGATTAAAATAAAGGAAATATTTCGACAAGTCCAAGTTAAAAAAATAAACAGTGTATTGTTCACTTCATGTCCTTGTCAGGGAATCGAACAGGAGGGCGACTTTGACGGCCAGATCGGGTTATTGTGGTATCGTTTTGTTGTTGTTTCTCTGTAACACTTGATGGTGGTGTACTGGAGGGTTTTGGGTTGGGGATATGTGCATGTGTGACTTCATTTGGTGCAGAGTGAAGGTGGTCAAAATTTGGTTGAACTTGAAATGCTTCAGATGTTGGCAGCAAATGTCGTCTATTGCGCCTTACTACATTGCCCCTTGAATTTAAGACAAGATATGAACGAGGCTGTGGGCATTTTTCAATGATATTGCCTGTTTCTTTCCATGAGAAATCAGTGTCAATTCGCATTCGCACACTCGTTCCACGTGCAAGTTCAGAAAGATCATTTGCACGTCTGTCATGGTATTTCGCTACCTTGTGGTCTTTGAGGATTGGACGTGATGTGTTAGGAATAATGGATGGCAAAGTTGTGTTCATCATGAGAAGGTGTAGTGTTTAATGCAAGTAGAGCTAGGTCAACATCTTGACCAGATTCGTGAGCTTTTTTGAGAGTGCGTTTCACAGTTTGAACTTGTCTTTCAACAAGCCCATTACTCTGAGGAAAATGGGGACTTGATGTGTCACGTTCAAAATCCCATGTCTTTTCAAATTGCTTATATTCATTGGAAATTAACTGTGGACCGTTTTCAGAAAAGAGTGTTTTTGGTATACCATGACGGCTGAATACCTCCTTGGTGGCTCTTACGACTGTTGAAGCATCAACTGGTTTCTCGAGGGGCACTATCTCAAAATATTTTGAATGGTAGTCAATAATTAGGAGGTATTCTTTGCTATACATTGTTAATAGATCACAGGCCACTTTCGTCTATGGTGTGCTAGGAATACCATAAGGTAACAGGGGTTCATGTTTCTGTCGGCTACGATGATTAAGACATTCAGCACATTGTGATACAAGTTCAATGATTTCATGATTGATGCCTGGCCAGAATACAGAGTTTCTTGCACGAATAATGCATTTTTCTTGACCTTGATGACCTTGATGAATGAAAGACTTTATCTCTGAGCGCATAATGGGTGGAATAATTATCCGTTGGCCTTTAAGAAGTAAATCATAGTTGTAAACGATATCATCGCGATGTTGGTAGAATGGTGTGAGAGATGGATCTACGTCAGGTATTGGTGGCCAACCTTTGATGGTGTATTCTTTTAGTTTCTGTAAAGTTGTGTCATGTGCAGTTTCCGACTGTAGACGTTGCAACATTGCATCACTAATGGGTAAAGTTTGTATAACTGAGTGAACATAATGCATCATTTCGGCCTCATCGATTTCAGATTTGTTCTCCCCGATTGGAGTGTAAGCACGACTTAGTGTGTCAGCAACTTCCATTGTCCTCCCTGATGAGTATTCAAGAACAAAGCTGTATGTTTGCAAACAAAGAAAAAACCTTTGTACACCAGGTAGGCATGACGTTATACTTCTGGAAAATATGGTTTTGAGAGGCTTGTGATCATTCTGAACAACAAATTCCTGTCCATAGAGATACTCATGGAATTGTTCACAGCCAAAAACTACTGATAACGTTTCACGTTCGATGGAAGCATAATATTGTTCTGATTTATCCAGAGATCTTGATGCAAAAGCAATTGGGTGCCACACTCTATCAAGGAATTACTCTATCATCGCACCTAGACCAATAAGACTTGAATCAGTGCAAAGTCGTGTGGGCAGGTTTGGATCGTAATACTGAAGAATAGGCACAGTGGTACTTAATGATTGCAGCCATTAAAATGCATCTTTCTGAAGTTTCAACATAACAAATTCCACATCTTTTTTTTAAGAGTTCTCGAAGTGGCACAGTTTCATCAGAAAGCCTGGGAATGAACTTCCCTAGGTAATTGACCATTCCCATAAAGCGCTGCAACTCGGTTTTGTTGGTGGGGATAGGCATTTTTGTGATAGCCTCAACTTTTCGAGGATCGGGTTTCACGCCTTCAGCTGATGTGATGTGACCTAGAAATGTTAGCTCTCTCTAGCCCCAAAAGTACATTTATCTTTGTTCAGCTTTAGACCACTATCTCTGATTCGTGTAAGTACTTGTTGAACTCGAGCATCGTGGGTTTCCTTTGTGTCACCCCAAATTATGATGTCATCTTGTGAGTTCACTACACCGCTTATACCTTCGATGATATTGGAAATTTCTAGCTGAAAGATTTCGCTTGCTGAGTGGATTCCGTATGGCATCCTCTTAAACTTGTAGCGTCCGAAAGTGGTGGCAAAAGTGAGCAAGTCAGAGCTTTCATTATCAACTGGGATTTGCCGGTACCCATTACTAGCATCAAGTTTCGTGAAGAATTGAGTACCGTTCATTTGAGATATAATTTCTTTTGCCGTTTGAAGGCGATAGTGATGCCTTTTGATACCTTGATTAAGTGGTCGGGGATCAAGAAATACTCGCAATTTCCCATTAGGTTTACTGACAACAACCAGAGCATTGACCCAATCAGTGGATTTTTCTACTTCCTCAATAATTCCAAGCTTTTCCATTCTGTCCAGCTCTTTCTTTAAGGGGTCTTTTAAAGCATACGGGGTTTTACGAGGTGGCACAACTACTGGCGTCACATCATCTCTGAGTTCAATATGATAAGCTGTGTTCAAGGTTCCAACCTCTCCAAAACAATTGAAATATCCCTTTGAAATTTGATCCAGGTTAAAAGTCTCACATCGGTTTACTTTCAACACACGCTGGATGAGATTAAGCTTCTCAGAGGTGTTTAGGCCAATAATAGGAGTTGTGTCAGAGCTGACAACAATGAAAAGAACATAATGCTTCGTACCTTTGTGCAGCAATGGTACTATTGACTTTCCAGCAACAGGTATACTGGTATCATTATAAGCAGAGAGCTTGACAGAGGTGGTCTTCAACTGGGGACGAGGTTAAAGCTTGTGAAAATACTTCTTTGGCAGCACATTTACCTGTGCACCTGTGTCAATTTTGTAGCATATATTTTTACCAGCAGTTTCCAAGTTAATTGACCATTGACAGGGAGTTGTATCATTAACTGAGTCGATCTTGAGTGGCTTTTCAAAAGCAGGAGGAGTTAAAGAGCCATGGTCAGTTGCGTTTATTGAGCCTATGTAAAATTCCGTATCTGACGAGGAATCAGAAGATGGACCGAGATTTTCTTCCTCTACTGTTTGAACACGTTTTGTGCAACATTTAGCATAATGATTATTACGGTGACATCTCTTGCATTTTTGACCATATGCTGGACAACTTCCACGAGTGTGGCGGCCTGCACAAAATTTACAACGTTTAATTATCTCTGCTCGCTTACTCTTGAACTGTGTTTTCTCCGGTTCTTTGGAGGGAGCCCCAGCACTATCCTGTTTTGGCCTATTCCGCCTATGATGGGTGATTTTACTAATTGAGCGGTCAGTAAGAGTGGTGAGCAGTTTGGCATGTTCCTTTGTTTGTTCCGCAGCCAGACCAAGTTCTATGGCTTTCTTAAGATCCAATGTAGGCTCTCTCAGCATCCGTTCTCTCAGTGCACGGTCAGAAACGCCTCAAATAATCATGTCTTTTATAAGCGAGTCACGCAAATCCTCAAACGCACATTCAGCTGACAAAGTTCTGAGCTCTGTCAAAAAATTGTTGAAAGGTTGTTCTTCAGCTTGGCGATAAGTAAAGAATTTATGTCTATTGATAGTGGTGTTGGAGCGGGGGTTACAATATGCTTCAAACTGATCGAGAACAGGATTTAACTGGAACGAATCACCAGCAGTTGTAAACTCAAAAGTTTCGTAGATTTAAAATTATAATTTAGGGCCTCTAAATCCAAAACCTCACCTGATAAGGCTAACAAGGCAAAAAAACTCCAATCTTTGTTGTATGCTTTCGCTTCTCCCATCAACAGAAACAGGTACATATTCTAATGGTACCCCATCTTCATTGACATACATATTGCCTGGGTCTTCTTTTTGTACCAAAGCATGTAATCGAGTGCAGCTTCCCTCATCTAATGCTGAGCATGAATTAAAACGATCTCGTCAATCTTTTCCATATGTATGTTGTATGACCTTTTAGAGACTGAAGGGGGAAGATACAGGTCGGTATAAAACTTTGCTAACTCAGCCTTGCCGGTTGGAGTCAAAGTTGACCTCAGATCAACTTCAAAGCAGCCTGTCTTTCCAGAGAGATTCTTGCTTGAATAAAATGGAGAGTTACTGCCACAATTGGAACCTGAAACAAATTTTCAGCAAGGCCATGTCTTTCTGAACTAAGCTGGCACATCTGCAGTTTTGATATTGGATTCCTACACTCATTACCAATTGGAGATTTCAAAAACATCTCGTTTATGTGCGAATAATCTTTAAGTTTTATTCAATGAGCCAACTCAATATGGCTTCATTTGCAATAAAGGCAAATTTCTTTGCCAGATGTCTCGTTTAAATTTTATCTTGTAGGAATTTATCAGAAACTATGCTTGAAATGTTTTCTGTAGACATATTCTTCACTTTCTTAAAAGGAACTGCACATACTGAAGCCTTGGGTGTGGCCACTGAAGTCAACGATGTCTCGTCGCTTTTCCCAGTTAAACATTGTTTGAGCTCTCTTCATGGGTTTAATGACCACCAATATCTTGTGGTATCAACTGTTAAGCTGTAAAAATTTAGCTAGTCAGACATGTTACTGTATACTATTATAAAAAATACTTATCTAGACCTATGAGTCATATATAGTGTATACTGTATTCTGTTAAAATCAAACCAAAAATATTCACATGGTTCTACATATCTTTCACTCTTTTTCTTTCTCTAATATTTTTGGTAGCATATATGCTTTATACAGTCAAATTCGCGTAAGTCGGATCGCTTCGGACCAAGCAAAATAGTCCGACTTATGCGAAGTCCGACTTGCACATCAGTCGGATATTTTCTGACTTACACGTAGTCGGGTATTTTCCGACGTAGCAGAGGATATAAAGAGTAAAAAGCTAGAGATTTTAATGACAGCTTCTACTTCAAAAAGAACAATAATATTGTTGCTTGGTTCAAACGTTTTGTCATTTCCCTAATTAGCAGTGTTTCTATCCTGGTTGCCAGAACCATTGTTTCTTCTGCACAGGCAGAGCTACCAGATGCCAAGACTTACATTATGTTTTCTTCTGCTTTAATCACATTCACATCAGAAAGTGTTTTGGTTGAAATTATGAATTTCTCTGCGAAATCTTTCTTCTTCACGTTAGAGTATTCTTCAATATATTTCAAAAAATCTCAAAATTTCCTCGTATGTTCTTGTTCTTAATTGTCGCTTCTCCATCTTCTACCCCTCTACTCCAGTTGATATTGGAATTGGGAGACATAACATGTATCATTCTGCATATTTCTCTCAGCTCTATTGACATCAAAATCAAAATCCGACTTACACGATCCGATATAAGATACAAATGCTCCGACTTACGCAAATATCCGACTTATGAAATCCGACATACGCACAGAAAAAGTATAGGATTTGTAGCAAGCGGACCGGGACTGCGCAAATTTATCCGACTTGTAGAAAATCCGACTTATGCGACTCCGACTTATGCGAGCTTGACTGTAGAATGAATTAAGTTTATCAAGTAACTCTAAAAAATTTTCATTGTCAAATTTGGTTCTTGCAATTATCAAACCTTTGAAAGTATATACAACAAAATCACATAAAGAGGCACCAGATAAACCCATTGCCATCTGAATTTGTGAAAATTAACCATTTGCATGATTTTTTTTAAGAGAAGCTTTCCCATCAACTAGAGCAATATGAAACTTGGCATCATTAACAATTTCTGCTGGGGAACAATCTTTCTTTGTTTTGGGACATTTTATCTCAATAAGCCCAATACCAGCATCTCTTTTGTCAGCAATGAGACCATCAGGACTAGCAGCCAGCCAGAATAACTTTGGTTGTACAACAACCCCAGTTTCCCTTACATCAATGTTATGCTTCAAACCAAACCTTAAGTAGCTGATTACTGATTAATGATTACTGAATACTGCTTTCTGGCAATTGGCTCATATGTTCTACCATGTCTAAAATTGTATCTTGTTCTTTCAGAGAGTTCATTTTCATTTGAGTCTTTTAGCAGGTGATCTGCTAAAGATTCAAAGTTTCTTTTGCGAACAAAAACTCTGTGGGCAATGCTTGCAGTTATCCGTTGCTTTCGAATTTTGTGCCATAGGCTACACCGGCTTTGCTGGACAGTGTCTCTTTCAATGTTGTGTAAATCAGTCTCTGAAATTTGCATCTTTTTCAAGAAATCTGATTGTTCTTTGTCTACATCCCAATCAGTAGGCACAGATGCATGACCAGCTGTTAGAAAAACTAAAGGAAGCCTTACAAAGGAATATTCAGAGTAATTATAACCTCTGCTTTCAGAAATATTCGACAGCACAATTATGTCTGGCTGCAAAGGAGTCAGTTGATGAGACAAAGTAGAACCTACCATAAACTCACCATACTTAGTTGTAATTGTTTCAGCTTTACACATCAATGCATTGAGCAAACCCTACTCTGTCATTTCTGTATTGCAATTTACTCTGTAGATCTAGGGATCTCAACTTTGTATCAGACTTGCTCTCATTTAATCTTGGATCATAGAGTGTGCAGGTAATGCCCCTTCTATCACCACTGTTTTCACGGCAGTGGTCATGACAGGTTCTTTGCTGAGAGACCTTTGTCCAGGTACACCCCATCGCCTCTCTTTACTTGTACAAGCAAGTTCTTCAGGGACAGTCTTAAGTTGATGCAAAGAATAGTCAGCCAGTTCAAAAAGTAGAGCCATCACATGATTACAATAACCACTCTTTCAAGCAGGACAAGAACAGGATGCATCAGAAACAAAGCTGGTTTGACGATTCAATGAAACCATTACATCTCGAGCTTCGTTCTTTATACTTGCTTTGCATTTTGCTTTTACTTTGAAAAGCTCACAAGAGCTTTGCGTGAACAGATAATCAGCAGAAAGATATCTCTCCTCTTTGAATTTCCTTCCACAATCAAACGTTTTGGCAATGTCACTGCCTTTTCCGCTTGCTTGCCGATGTTTCTCTATCTCCCTTATCGAAAACAGAGGCATTTCTTTCAGGCTCTTTCTCCATTCCCTACTATTCGTGCTTTCTAAAGAGGTTTGCTACCATTCTTCACTTGTAGTATCTTCCATATCTTTGTAAGTATTGCGATGGAATAATTGTTTATCAAGCTTGGCCTCGATTTCATATTCGATTAAATAGAGGCTATTGAAAGTCTGGGAAAGTCAATTAGTTCTATATTTTGCGCACAAACTTCGATGTGTCAGCCCCCTCCCCACCCCTGGTACACAAAAATATGTTTTGCATGACCCACCCTCTCCTCTTCGTGTGTACATGCTAAATGTATGATCCCATTAATGCTTTGGGACACTTCTGCTTTCTATGACAAATCTAGCAGCAAATTGTCCACTGGCTTTGATGTAACTAAGTTGAATATAGAATAGAAAATCTAAGCCGAATTACTCTTACTACTTTACAACAACAGGTCCTGTCTAGGGGCATATCATTTGTCTCTATCCCAAAACCTACACCCATGAATCAATTGTACTTGGTTTATGACAAACTAAAATGTCAATTAATTTTGAAACACATGTTGAACACAAATAATTGCTCAAATACAAAACCCATTCATATTCCCTTTTACATCCACTCATCATGGACTCCACAAGAATCAAAAATTTCTTCGATACAAAAATATCTCTCAGATGTCTATAGGGACTTATAAGATCTACAATAGTACATAATACACACAGACAGTCTGCAAAATACCGAATAATTATCTTTCCAGCAACAAGCTTCTGAACTTAATGTCGGTATAAAAGCGGCAGAAAAGGAGGCAAAATCGTTATACTAGATATACTATTCATACCATAATATACTATTCATCAGTTATTTGATTCTAAACTCTATATGAAAATAACCAACAACCCTATGCAGAATTTGATCATAGAGACTTAAACCTTTATAGCACATCTCAAAGGACAAAATCCTATAGATAACGATGCCTTTTCATTCCTACTCCTAAACACAAATTCTCGTAGATCAATTTTCTACATGCTACCCATGATACACAAAGAAAACGTACTGGAGTGTCCAATAATATCTATAGGTGGCTCATCCTCTGCCAATTTATCGATTTACATTGAACATTACCTCAAACTCAAGTTTTACACATTCTCAATTTTTACGGAACTCGATGGAAAAGCTTAATGAAATTCTATATTAGTAAATTTTGATGTAAAGTCAATATACAAAAACATCCCTCATGATGAGTGTAGCGAGTGTTCCTCAACTGTCTTGACAATGCTCTAAGACAACACTCTACCTTTACCCTAAGGCAAATCAAAACTTTTCTGGATTTCATATCAAGTAACACAGTTTCTTATTCAATTTATATTTCTACTAACAAATGTATGGGACAACAATGGATGCACCCAGCGCACCAAAGTACGCAAACATTTTCATGGAGCACTTGGAAAGCCATTTTATATCCACAGCCCCTTGGATTCGCATCCCCATTCTTCGAAACAATTCATAGATGATATTTCTGTTATTTTTAACTACCATTAATTGATAGCACCACATATTTCAACGCCTTTCTTTCAATACACACCACCTTGTACAAAAATCCAACCGCCGACATTTGCTCCTCACCTCAGGCACAATCATGTCACCCAACTAATAGCAAAAAGGGCATCATTTATAGTCAGGCCCTATATTTTCAATGAATCATTGCACAGAATGAGGGCTTAGATTCTCATCTGAAAGACTTATTTACTATCCTAGTGATTAGGAGTTAGATCCAACCCCTCATACAATCAATATTCTCCAAAATATATACCCTGTCACAGGATGATCTATTCGAAAACATGTGAATTTTACCTTTTGCCATATTGGAACACGATTATGGAAGATGTCACACTACGCCTAATTCACAAGGCGAAACAAATAGTGGCTTCCAAATGAAATCAAAACAATAGAGACATCACGGTCCACACAAGGATATAGTTCATCATTCTCTTAGTGTATGTTTCATTACAAATTTCTTTTTACACCAAATATTCCTATCCATTTCTACCATTCTCTTACACTATGTACGATAATGCTCCACTTTGAGGTGTTGGGGGCCTGTAATCAACAGTGTACTGTCCATAAATCCTCGAAATGCTGATTATGGGCGGTTAGCTGATGATTCGTACAATTCTCACATATCTTTCATCGTAACTCTAAAACGCACTCCATTATGCTTCATTTGCTTCCTATAAATAAACCCTACTTGACTATAGGGTGTTTCATCATTGTTTATTCAGTGCAAAATGATTTCTAATTAAAGACTTGCATTTATGTGGAGAATAATAGGTCGTGGTTGCGAATACTCTTCTTTATATTTTACGCTTTCTTCATGTTCATACACAAACAGTCCTAGCCTAAATTTCCATTGCACCCAACCTCTGATGGTGTACTCCTGCAAGCCTAATAGAAGGAGGGTTGGAACAAATGGAAGGGAATTGGAAAAGTCCTAAATACCTACTTAACAGTGAGTAAACGGGGGTGACTGCAAATGTAATAGAAGGGGGTCTGGAATATACTTTTTAAACTGAAATGACATGAGAAAACAATACTATACGATAGGTCTATATTAGTATGCTAAAGTACCTCATCCAACAATTGTCTTGGGTGGGTGTTAACTTAAAAATCAATAAGTGGGAGGTTGGAATAATAAGCTCCTGGGTGGAAAAGTTTCAAAATTAAGTAGCTGGGGAGACATCTATTAGGCATCCAAGAGTAGTGGACAGGATTTTTCAACTGCTCTCCTGCCCTGCTGTCTCATATCCCACTACGGAAGAATGCGCAGAAGAGATCTACGTAGCGGGGGAATAAGGCATGTCGATGATGAGGCATAGAACATAGATTCAGTTGCAGCACAAAATAACAAAACTGTAGAGTAGTAGGCATTGCATGACGTCAAAACAATAACGTATGAATCTGTGCAATGAACAGAGAACTGCATTAAGTGCAGATATCGCTGCAAAGATGTCACCAATACTACCAACATGTCTTGCTAGAGTGATTGCCAAAACACAAATGACTCTGGACCGATAAAACAAAATGCCACAAGATAGTCTATTGTTTACAGAAGCAGTGAAGAGCATTTCTTGATACAATGCTTGAATACATCTAAAGTGACGTCAATAGAATCATTTAACCATTGAATAGAGACGAGATAATTATATGTATGATAATGACACAATGAGCCAAAAATACTAGGAAACATAGTTCATGGATGGAAAAGATGAAAACTTACAGTTGACGATGGACGAGTGATTGTGGGTGTAAGATTCTATGAGGAAAGCGATGTTTAAATGAATAATTGCTTAATAACTCTAATAGACAACAAAATATTGTTTGCAATGAAAAATGATCATGCTAAGGAAACTAATGATGCAATCATATAAGGGGAATACAAGCATCTTGTCCAAAGGGACATAGCACAATGAGTTATGCAACTGGCAGTTGTGCGCCTGGAGGGACATATCACATATACACATTTGAATGTAAAACTCTTGAGTCACGGAAGACACAGCTGCGAGACAAAGCTCAAAGCAAAGACCTTATTCAGTACTAGCTACTCCCAAAAGGGTTCCATTGAGATTTGGCTTGGCAACCATGTCACAGTGATGTTATAAAGTGCCAATTAGTGATGACGGTGATGATAATGATGATGATGATGATGATGATGATGATCATGATCATGATGATCATGATGATCATGATGATCATGATCATAATGATAAGTTTGTCTTCCTTATCATTAATGAATTATGCTATAAATGATGGAAATTTACATTCCTCTTCCGAATGACAGAAAATCAGAGCAGCTCTCCATCATTGAAATATTGATATGGAATAGCAAGAAAGCTCAGAGTTGATCTAATAGCTCCACATATCGAAATGGCAGAATGACGTCATCACGAAAAACGCACATCTGGCAAACACTCAAACAAACTTACTGTTGGCACTTGGAAAGTGGGTCTGCTTGCGGATGGACAAGAACTAGAAGTTGGAGGTGTCTGAAAGAGAAACGAACGAAAATATTACAAAATGAAACATTAGATGAAATAAATCATTAAATATTCATCAATCCTATTGGTCAAACAATTATATTTCTGAACGATGCAAATAATGAACCAGCAGTAACGTCATATTATAAGAAAAAGAGCAGGAATAGGGCAAACTGTCAGGGTTACAAAAGAGGCACTATTGCCCCAGGCAATGAACCTGAGGAGATTCCAAAATTATGAATTATCCCCTTGGTGATTGTAACAATTTTAAAATGTAATATTGAAAGCATAGGGGGGGGGGGGCTAATTGATTCATTTGCCCTGGGTCATATATTTGCTCATCCACAACTTCAATATAACAATACCAAGAAATATCTGCATAACCAGCCATGGTTCTCCAAAGCCGTTCATGATCATGTGATGAAACTGTAGAAGATAACACTAGACAATGTCATCTCAACTTACTGGATATTGGGCAGGTGTTCTGACGTCATGGGATGGAGTTCCAGATGATGGTGAATGAGGCGGCTATAAGAGAATATAGCAAAGTATTGAATAACAAAATTACACCATAACAGGTACCATTGATTGCTTATCGATTCGGTTGAATGCATAGTGTACTAACAAAGCCTCGTGATGATGGCGAGACAATGCAATCCAATGCATTTAGATGATATCATTATACGACAACAACAGCAATACTGACTTGATAGAACGATGCAATTGAGTTAGGACTCAACAAACCCTTGAATGATCGACAGTGCTATGTACATCTACTTGGGTGGATGTCATGCGAAGAGAGGTTGACATCTATAATGAAATATGACAAATTAAAATAACAATTAATTATTTATATTAAAAAGGATTATTAGCTGGTATAAATGAGAAATGATCTTCTAAGATATCAGCTGTTATTAAAAACTTTCAAATAATTCAACTTCATTAAAAACTGAGTGAAAATCAGGATATTGATGAAAAGAAACTTGCAGTATCAGATACTTATAGGTAAAAAACAGCAGATTTCATAAAAGAATCTAAAGAATGCAAGAAAATTGTAAAATGGAGCTGTTATGGTATCCATGGTGTGAGCAGTGCTTCTTATCAACAGGTCTAATGAACACCTCAATGGAACTGCGATGGCGCCCATGCACCAATAGCCAAGAGGGACTCACTGTCAGCCAATGGGTTACCTTTGAACGTGGAGTTAAAAGCAAGACTAGTTAGCTATGTGGTAGAGAACTTCAATATCACAAAGTTCAAGTTTGACCCCTACTGGATTTATTCACTTTGTCATGCTATCACCTAACAAATTAAAAAGTGTGATAGCTTACTGTTGACGGTGGGAGAACTCGGTGGCGATGGTCAGATTCTTTAGAACTTGAAGGAAACTCCTACAATAGCAACATATGACAATATAAGCATACAATCATTAATGAATTTGCATAACAACAAGTTGCTACGATAGAGTAATACAAAATGTAACAAAGCAAAACTTTGATTCCATGAAATGTGTGCATTACATCCAATGTTTCAATCCAGTCTAAAGTGACAGATGGGAGACACTAGGCATGTTATTCATGAATGTCATAACTTACTGTTAATGATGGAAGATCAATGGTGGAAGGAGATGTTGAAGGTGAGGGTGGCTTCTTCTATTAAAGAAAAAAGAAACAATGCAGGCTAAGAATATAAAATATCAGAGCATACAAAATGGAAGTCAGTATCACAAAGCTAGATAAAATCAACCGAAGTGAGTGAAAGTTCTCTCCTTCAATGTAGCTACTTACTGTTGATGGTGGAGGAGCACGGCGAAAAAGTCGCTTAATACGCGAGGAAAATTTCTATGAAAGAGGAAAGAGATAACACATACAAACATGATATAAGAAGCATGAAATCACAACTGAATTAGTTAGACAAATCGAATCACAGCTTACTGTCCAGTGCTGAATAAACGGAGTTATTACATACAAGTTAAGATCTCCACTTATTAGGAAGATCTCGATCACTGCCAAATGTTCTCTTCTACAAGGCTCCTCTATTATTACCTATTTACAAAAGGTATAACGGTATGTTTTGCAGGTATACTAAAGTGCACTGAAACTGTATTGTTGAACTTGCTTTGGTTACTTGAGCAGTAATCTGCTCTTGAAAAAATCTCCTCACCCCCATAAAGACCCCATAACTAATACTGTACATGTACAGAGAATAAGTCATTTTCCCGATTAATGGGACTCTTTCCTGGTGACTTGGCAAAAAACAACTCGACAGCAAACTCTCCACTACAGACAACACACTTAAATGAGGGAAGGTTCTGTCAAGGAGAATTTTCAGATAAAAACAACATGGAAGTTATCACGATGGAGCAAAATAAGAAAAAGTAACAGGAAGATCGACCAAAATGAGAAGTCCTTTCCATCACATACGTCCATTTATTCAAAGTTTACAATCTGTATACAGCGGTAATATGATTGACACCTGCCAGTCAATACAGGTCAATACAGCGGTAGTATGACTGACACCTGACAGTGGGGGTCCGGAGGTAGGGTTGGCAGTGCTCCAAACAATTCGCTAAGATTCCTTTATTTCGAGATGTTCCATATAGTTATTTCAACTCATAACACGGTGCAATCCTGCAGCCTAATCTGACAGAAATACTCTAAACAGGCGTATCCTTGTGGGTTCATAGCTAGTCAAATACAGTTTCTTCCTTGGAAATAACTTTTGGTGCTTGTTGAAAAGGTTGATATTGGTCTAGCGGTCCAGCAACGCAAACAGAGCAAGCAGATGCCACAAACCCCAGCACAATGCAGCAGAACATGATTACACGAATACTACAAATCAGAGACAATGTTCCCCACACCCACCACCCCCCCCCCCCCACACACAAAGACACTCCCAACATCAAGATACAATTACATACATATAACTACATACAAGTACATATACCTATGTACACCTACGTATACCTAAATATAACTCTATATACATACAAATACATAGATACAACTACATACATAGAAATACATACATACAAATATAATCTTTGATATTGGATTCCTACGCTCATTACCAACTGGAGATTTCAAAAACATCTCGTTTATGAGCGAAAAATCTTTAAGTTTTATTCCATAAGCCAACTCAACATGGCTTCATTTGCAATAAAGCCAAATCTCTTTTCCAGATTTCTTGTTTAAATTTTATCTTGTAGGAATTGATCAGAACCTATGCTTGAACTGTTTTCTGCAGACATATTCTTCACTTTCTTCAAAGCAATTGCACATGCTGAAGTCTTGTGTATGGCCACTGGAAAGTCAACGATGTCTCATTGCTTTTCCCCAGCTACAACATTGTTTGAGCTCTCTTTATGGGCTGAACGACCACCAATATCTTGCGGTCTTTTTCAAAACAATCCTTTGCGTTTTTTCATTGAATATCTCGGCATTAAATTTTGTATTTGGCTTCTAAATAATCAAAATTTTAACTTGAAAAACTCGCTATAACAAGGCCACTTTGCTACTTGCCCTTGTTGTTTCACCATACAAACAGCCTCTTTTAGAACAAGCTGAAAAAGTGGGTAAAACTTCCAAGGACAGGGGTAAAACACAGAATGCATGGAAGGGGTTGCATGCAGCTTTTCGTTTTCCAAAACACCCTAGCAACCAAGATGAAAATTCAAAATATGCATTTATAAGGACATGTTTAACAGCGGCTTGTCTAGATTTATAATTTTACTCCAAAAATAGATTCAAGATCAATAAAATGACACATTTTAAACTATCGAAATGTGCTCCTTGAGCATAGCCAGAAAACAAAATTGAAATCTCATAAAAATTTTAAATCAAATATTTGTGTAACTGCCTTCTTGCAACATGACAGTCATCCTAAAAACAGTTCAGGGCAGTCGGGACAGATTTTTCAATACGATACTCCCAAAGTAATTCAATACATATAGCAATTGGCATTGTCATTCACGGCCAGGACATTTAATAAGGTAGCATTGCAACTATATGAAAGTCAGACTGGAGAGCTCCAAACATCAAAATGATTGAGTGACTCCATTAATATGCACATAAATTTGCTTTCGTAAATATGAATCTCTTTCACTGGTATGGAACTTTGATGTTTCTTTGATGACAAAAGTGAAAAGCTCTTTCCATTAGATGTTACTACTTACCGTTGATGGTGGAGGAGTACAGCTATCAAGTCTTTCAATAAATTGAGGTAATTTCTATGAAAGATGAACGATTAAGCCACCATTAGTATTGTTATTCACGCCCCCATGGCTATATAAGGCCATATTTTCGCTACTTCCATCCCTTTACTGATGATGGTTCATGATTGAGTCGAAACGTCTGATTATGTCTTATGTCTTTTTACTGATTATGTCTTGTTAGGTCTTAGCTACTGATTAGGTCTACTGGTTATGTCGTATGTAGAAGGAATTGTCAAAATAAAAATACATCTACAAAGATAATAAAATGTCTTTATTTCTTGTCGCGATTCTTGTACTGAATTTCATCATCAAGCTGCATTTTCCAACAACGAAAGATAAAGCATAAGCACACATGACATATGACACAAAATCATAACAGGATCATTTGGACAAATCATTGCACCGTGTACTCTCCATTGTTGAATAAACAGGGTGGGACACATATGTTTTCGAAATTTCCCCACCTTCAAGCTAATTAAGATGGCTTACAAGTCTCACCAGATGACAACTGAAATCAACTCACCACTTTTCCAAGGTCAGTCAACAACTCCACACCACATTGCAATAACTATAAGAATCGATAAATTCTCAAGTTCGTTGAAGCTAACAAACAATGCATCAGCCTGATGCGCAATTATGACGTCAATTAGACCATACAATACTTTTCTCTACTCTTTTCTCATAGCAAATCAAGCAGTAAAGGCAAAGTCGCTGCGAGTCTTCTTCTGAAATGTGCAGTTGGTGGGGTGTGTTGGAGAATAATGCAATAAAAATGACTATTTACTATTAAGAAATTTGAGAACTATTTATTCATGTTGTCAATGAAATCAGTTATATCTCCGAAGGAGCTATTGGGGATTATTCAGAAAGAACGGAACATAGTGGGGGTGAAATATGCATCACTTTTATGGCGAGCTGTTACTGTTCTTTTCTGAGATATTTTATGTTGAATGATAGCAAAAGTATCAAAGTGCCAATTATCACATATATAATATACCTTTGTTAAAAGTGGTAAGTTATGAATTAGTGACAAACAAGTAATTAATTACTAAATCATCTTACTCTCTTTTCCATTCCATAGCTCATTCTGGTGCTGCATCTGTTTATTACCAATCTTCTAGCCCTTAGATCTCCTTTTCTTAGTCTTTCCTCAACCATCTCAGTCATTCTTTCCCACCATTCAATTCTTAGGTCCAGTTCATACAATGAAAACCTTTCACAGGACATCCCCCAATCGCATATATTGATAAAACTTTCCAAAGTTTTCAACATGCAACCTGATATTACCAACTCTGTTAATTGCCGATCATACGAACAATAGCTATTCACCTCATCATCATAAAAAGAGCAACCCACTATCCATACAATTCCATCAAATCCACTCTCAAGGCCTCCTCGAAACTTCTCCCGTACAGAATCTACAGTTGTTTTCATGTTGTGCATCTCGATGCCCCCATAACCACCACGAATGTGAAATCGGTCTTTTACAGCAATGATTTCCAATTGTTCAATCTCGAACACTTCGAACCCGCGAAACAGAACATTTGCAAATGCCGTTCGAATATTGTCTTCCTTCCATCCGCAATTTTCCAAGTGTCTACAAATCTTACATATATTTTCGGTTGAATGAATACTTGACCAAAAGTTATCACCATGGCTTTTTCTAATAGTTGACTGAATGAACTTCTTATCATTAAAATTCTTATTCAAAAAAAAAGTAATAATTTCAAACGATCGACTTAACTTAGTCTTATGATCCAGCCCACTTTCATTTAGCAACTCAATCACATCATCTAATAATTGTTTCTCATTTACTTCTTGTTTTAACCCAATAACATTCTTTAGCATTTCTTTTATTATTCCTCCATATGAAAATCCTGACAATAAACGACATACAAATGAGACAACTTCAATATACCCTTTTTCCAAATTGTCCTTTATAATTTCCAATAAATTCTTCATGTCTTTTCTACATATGTAGAGGGCTGAGAGAAATTCCATCAGTGATAAATGTTTAAATTGATACTTATCTGTAATATTGTCTGACACATCAACAAATAGACTTTCAACAAATTCCTTGTCCTTTCCAATGTCACCAAGCAGTGATTTAATATTGCCTTCAAAAATTATTTTGTTTTCTGTAAGCAACTTGTGGCAAACTTCACCTAGTTTCAATAATGTTTGTGAGAATTCTCGGAAAATTTCTGAAGCCATCTTTCTACTTGAACCATCTTTGTCAGCATGTTGTTTCAGCAATAGATAAACAGTCCAACAATATAATTCAATGCTGTTCAAAACAGCTTCTCCTTTGCTTAAAATGGCCACACAGCAAAGCGTATTCAGAAACTGTGGCACATGCATGATGGGGAGAAAACCTTTTGATGACCTTCTTGCCTTATTTATTCTTTCTTTGTGATCTTCACGGGATGAGAATTTGTCAACATATTCATCAATTTGATCCTCACTTAGTCCATTAATTTCCACTATAGACAACCCACCCATGTTATCATGACCAGTTACTTTGTCTTCGATGTGGGGTCTCCCAGTTAGTACAACTTTAGACATGGGATAAATCCTACGGCTCAGAAGTTGCCCAATGATTGAATCTTTTTCAGTTATGTCATAGAGTTCATCCAGGCCATCTACTATAAACAAGACCCCTTCTCCATCTCCCAAATCGTAATTAACTTTTGTTTTAATAAATTCACCAAGGATTTCATGTGTCTGCAGCTTGGCCCCTTCATGGTCCTTGAAGTAATTCAAGTCTCTACATTCAAACATGACACACATTTTAAAGGTTTGATAAATGTCGCCATTTGCCCACCCATAAGTCAACTGTTTGGCAAGAACTGATTTTCCCATTCCCGCAATTCCGCGAATAAAAGTTACACGGTGTTTTTCATCAATCAAGTTAGATATATCAATAGCATCATCTGCGGCATCTTTGAGATTATCCAAATACCGTTTTGCTTCATCTCTGAAATGACGTTTGGGTGCTGAGCATCGGCTTATCTTTAACTTTACGGCAAAGTCAGAGACATTTACTTCTTTCAGCACTATTCGGTTGTTTTCTTCCACTGTATGAATTTCATGCCTCTTATAAAGTGCCCGGTAAGTCCAATTTATTTGATCTATGAGATGAATGCACTTTAATTAATAGTTCATTATACAACCAATAGACTATATCACAGAGATAGAATTTAGAGAGAATATAATATAATGGAAAAATTCCTTGAATCCTTCTGCACAAGGACTCAGGGAGTACCATCTGGGCATTGTTTAGCAAAGTTGACGAAATCGCCCAAAAAGTATTCTCTAGCAACTGTTTCTTCATTTGTCCTACATAGTTTCTTTTCCACATAGATCCCATAATACATCTGAGTTCTTTATCTTTAGTTTTCTTTGCAAACCAAGGCTTTCAATTTTTCTGAATCTATTTCTGTCCTCCCAATTATGCATGCGAACATGTGAGCTCATCCAGGCCATCTACAATAAGCAAGATCCTTTCTCCATCTTCTAAATCGTGATTAACTTTACTCTACAGGAATTCACCAAGAATTTCATGTTTCTTCAGCTTGGTCCCTTAATGGTCCTTGACGTGAGCCAAGCCTCTACATTCAAACACAACACACACTTTAAAATATTAATTAATGTCTCCATTTGCCCACCCATAAGTCAACTGTCTAACAAGCACAGATTTTCCCATCCTTGCACGTCCATGAATAAAGTAACATGGTGCTTTATGCCAATAAAATTAGATATGTCAGTAGCATCATCTTAACATCACCTGTGACAACATTAAGATTTTCCAAATACCGTCTTGCTTTATCTCCTAAAGTGTATCCAGGTGGGGAGCAATATCGTGTATCCGAATTTCAAAATGTGTCCTTTGCCCGTAGTAACAGGAGGCTGCACCAATGAGTGTTTTCTCTTAGGGTATAAATGACCGTTTCTTCCTGCCAAACACAATTGGCCGTAATAACGAGGCCGTACTAACCAAGTGGTTGTAATATGGGGTCAACTGCAGTTACTTTGAATATAAATGACTGAAATTATAAATGTTGAAGGTAGGATTAATCCCAATGGCCTGTCAAGTAATAGGCAAAACAGTCCCAATTAAAATGAGAGAACTTTAAGTGTTTCCAAAACTTTCTCAATAAGGTACTTGCAGTGGTCACATGACCATTACGTAATCTCGATTATGATTGGCCAATTCGGTCTGGTGGGCAAAACAACTTGTTGCAGAGAAAGGCAATGTCTGAACTGCAAGTAGTTGGCTGTGAATAGCTGAGCCGCTGCTATCATTCACCGGTAATTTGTCAAGTCTTAAGTAATTTCTAAATATCTCAGTTCACATACTATTTCATTCACATTGTATCAGCATTTTCTCATGCAAACAAAGTACTCTGAATGCGTTTATGAGTTCCACTTTTAACCCCGCAAAGTCAATCAAGCCTGATGATACAGTCGTGGTCAATAACTTGATAATGTTAGTTATTTGCCTATCTGAAATGTGACGATAGGTTTTAAAAGCTATAGATTCCTTCTGGAAGCATTCACTTCGTAAACTCTGACTGTATTGCCATCGATATAAAAGACTGTTGTTTTAATTTTAAAAACACTCAGGCCCTCAACCTGCCCGGACGATGGGTAATTGCTTTCACAGCGTTTTTGACTGTATACCAACAGATTACAACATATGTAATCGAGGGCCAAGGACAGCAAAAAGCATGCGAAATCTTCTGACTGTTTACAAAGGGAACAGTCTATTAATTTGATGGCAATACACTCAGAGTTTACAAAGTGAATGCTTCCAGAAGGAATCTATAGCTGTTAAAACCTATCGTCACATTTCAGATAGGCAAATAGCTAAAATTACCAAGCTATTGACCACGACTGTGATCATCAGACTTGATTGACTTTGCGGGGTTAAAAGTGGAACTCATAAACGCATTCAGAGTACTTTGTTTGCATGAGAAAATGCTGATACAATGTGAATGAAATAGTATGTGAACTGAGATATCTAGAAATTACTTAAGACTTGACAAATTACCGGTGAATGATAGCAGCGGCTCAGCTATTCACAGCCAACTACTTGCAGTTCAGACATTGCCTTTCTCTGCAACAAGTTGTTTTGCCCACCAGACCGAATTGGCCAATCATAATCGAGATTACGTAATGGTCATGTGACTACTGCAAGTACCTTATTGAAATTGGAAATCCTTAAGTTTCTATGATTGCTTAAGTCTTGCGTATTGAAAACTCCTTACATATATCCTAATACGAACCATATGATTTTTGCTGAGGCTCAATGTTCTTAAAAAGACTGTGGAAAGTGGAGCTGAGTGCATGTGGGCATGTTTATCTGAACCAGAGCATGTTGTGACTAGCTCCACTTCTAACAGTGTTCTTACATTTTTGAAGAAAATGAGAGATTGGTGACAAAATACATACGTCCGAGCACTTAGCCCAGTTTCTACTTTACATTAACAAATTGATTCATCTTTGGTACCTTCAATCAGTCACCTAATCATCATATCTTAGATAAGGTATTGCTGTAGTATTCAAAAGCATTTTGAAATACAGCAGGCAATATTCTGTGTAAAACACCCAGGGGGGGGGGGGCAATCACTGTCAGCGCATACAGGGACATAAGTCAGATACTTTTGGGCTGAAACTATTTTCTTTTTGATATATCTGGGTTATCAGACTTTTTAAAACTGAAGTCTGATACCGTTTGGCATTGCATTTTCTGATACCAGTTCTGTACAATGTCTGCAAGTGTAATGGCATATGTTAATTCATTCTCATGCTAGCATGACCATGCAATTGAGAAGATAACGACTTTGAGCAAGCTGAACTCGCATTCGCCCTAGCTGGCGACATGGTGCAATTTACAGAAGGATGTAGTGTTTTGCAGATATTTGAAACAAAAGTCTGCTTTCGGATGAAAATTGTGCAGGTCATGTACGGAGGAGGCTGTCAACAACCGTTTTTGATGTGAGTGAAAGCCATTCAAAAAATACAGAGTTCTGGTAGGAATACATCTGAATCCATGTGAAAGACAGTCCATAAAGGTATCGAGCAGCGTTGGTGCTTGATTTTGCAGAAGCAACTGTAGCACATCTTCCAGGGGTCTCACTCTTGTATCCATTGCATTATGAATTCTATAATTTTTTCAAGATCATAGTGCAGTTGCTTCAATAAGCTTCATAGCCTATGAATGCTTTGTCCTTTTGGCAATATAATTATTAAAATCTGGCAAGATCATTGATAAACTTTTTGCTTTTAATGCTATGATTCTCATGATGATCAAAGGGAAGAGACAGTAAACGTACGTAACATGATGTATTCGATTCTGCAATAATACTTTCACTTTTATCCTTTCATTGGATTACAAATTTTCCAAAAACAATAACTTTGTTGAAAATACGGGTATGTGGAGCTGTATCAGCAGACACAGAAACTTTCTTGCAGGGTAACTTCTGTATTAAATTCTATTTTTTTTGAGACGACAGACTTTTATAGAAAGGTGGTGCTGACTCCACATATTATCTTTGAGAAGGAATTGCATGGACAGCAAATTTAAAATTCAAAAAAAGGTTCTATTTCACATCTCCAGCAGTCCCCTGAACTAATTCCTTGTCTTGCCACAATTCTGACCACATGCAACATAATAAACATAACTGGCCCATATTCATCTTAGTCAGGTGTCTCTTACAGGATTGCCTTTCCTACTTGACTATTCATATTAACACTAGTATACACAAACATTGCGTTTCACTAACTTCGATCATTTTATGAGAAGTGCTCAGAAGGTTTTTCTGTTTTCAATCCCCCTGCTATTCATTCTATGCCATGATCTTGTCATACTGTTCTAGAACTTCTCTTGCAAAGAAGCACTTTATCAAGACTGGGGTTGCACCACCTTACTACTCCCGAAAATTTTCTCCCTGTCAATAGGCATTTGTAATTAGAAACAAAACTCGCATGCAAACAAAATGTCCATAAAAGTAATGGCCTGCTTATAGCGCAATATTTATTTTAAAGATGTAACTATTAACAATGTGGGAGTGCAAATATTGAAGAGTGTATCCAATTTCTGACCTCATTTACAAACTTTACATGGTAGATTTACTTTCTTGCAAAATAAAAGAAGATTGGGTAATGTCAGTGTAACGGCTATTGAATGGATATTTTGCACTAAACAGATTCCAGCATACCAAAGGCACTGGCTCTCAAGATAATGTTTACTACAACCATCTGACGTTGATCATGGTGATTTCTATGACAGCCATCATGAGAATGTCGTCAATGTCAGATGGCTGTAATAAACATATTTATCACAAAAATGATAAGAATGATAATAACATTAATGATCAGACATGACTTGAATATATGACAAATTGAGCTCACCTATGATTCTTTGTGGGATTGGCTCTAAAATGAGAAATTTAAAGGTTAAGTCATAGTTATCCTATTGCTCAAGGTGATTGTATCCTAAAGTAGGATATAAAATCGATGTAATAGATATAACGTACCTTGAATACAATCAACTAAGTATCTTAAAGATTTAATAATAAACAAAGACTGGCTGATAGGAACTTCAATCATCGGCTGCAAAGTCTGTTTATTGTGACTATAGACTTTCAGAATACCAAACAATAGGCCACAATCAAAATCAACAAACCAAGGAAGTATATGTACCTAACTTCAATTAAAAGAGATGATGAGTTTGGCAGAGTTTATATCAAACTGCAAGTGATCATTGGCAATATGATTCCTATTCAGAAATTTCTGTATTATACATAATAAGTTCAAACTCCCATCAAGCCCATCCAACATTTTCTATTCAATATTTTGAAAACAAATGCTGGCTGAAATGCTGGATGTGTTTGACCATCTATGTTGTATAAACCAAATTATGCAAAGTGATGTTGGATAATATTTAGTCAAGATTAAAACACCATTCTGGTTGTTGAGATGTTAGATAAGTTTGACAGTCTGCTCCGATGTTTCAGTTAACACTATAATCTTGAGCATTTGCTTAAAATTCTTCAAAGTTTCTTAAATGTATCACTGGTCAAGTAGTATCTGTGATGAAGGGAATGTTGAAAGAAATTTTGGATGAAAATTTGGATGCACTTTATCAACTCTCAATATCATTGATCACGCTTTAGGAACTTTGAGCCAAATGGTGGATGAAATGTGAGGTGTTTGACCATGAAAAAACAACCTAACATGGATAGTATATTCATATGCATAGTATATTCATAAACATATGCACAGTATATTCTTTAATCTGGTCCATTCAAAAGCATCTGCTAATAATACTAGATCAAATTCAAAAAAGAAACATACCTAAAGACCTTTTCCTCCGAGATTCTTCCAAGTTACTGACAAGCTCTATTAAAACAATATTCATAAACCACATTACTCAAAACGTCATTTAGAAAAACCATTACTAACTACCCAAAGGGTATCAGCTGAAATGCCTACATGACACAGGAAAGTAAACATGAGATAAATAAAGAGATTGCTGCAAAATGTTTAGAAAAATAATCGCCCTAACACAAGATATGAATGCCACAAATAGTAAGCAATATTAATGAACAATCACCCATAAACCTTGAGTTCAAAAGTATAAATATCTACAAATAATTGACAGAAATAGTATGTCTTGGATTTGCCATGCATCCTTGTAAGCAAGAAATTTGGGGCACTTTGCTTTCTCTACCTACTGAAAATCCCCACGATGTTTTAAAACCTACACTCATCTGCTGTACTTCCGCTTTTGAACAAAAACACTTACAACATCAGGTCATCACCGAGGAAGCGTTTCTAACGAAAAAGTCTATTTCACTTCTCACAGTTGCATGTAACCTTTGTATCTGCAATCTAGTGAAGTGCAGATATATGTCAGAGAAAAAGCATGTGTACACTAAGAAAGGCAAGATGATGTAGTAGATCACACTCTTTGAGGCATTCCTCTTGTCCCGCAAGAAAGCCCTGCTTTGAAAACAATTGACAATGTACAGTAGTTGTAATGATACTAATGTAATGACGGAATATGAAAACTCCCAGGAACCAAAGAAGAACTTGATAATCTACAACATTGCTGTACGTAGTCAAACCGGCACAACTTAAGTTTTATGCATGCGGTTGGAGGGAGGGGGCAGGCATCGCAGTCCAAAGGATGATACTGCAGAACTTTTGTAACATCCTTTTAGAGTAATCTTTCCTGCCTACCAATCCTATCCAGACCTTGAACATTGCCAACCCTCTCACCTCCTTCGTAAAATGTGCCAGCTACTTGGTGACAATGTCCTCCTGGAGTTATTTCACGTAAATTATTTTTGCAGTATCTACCTCAGAACATTGAGCTTGTCCTTGCTTTGACACCAAACACTGTATCCCTTGACGACCTATCTCTGCTGGCTGACAAAGTCTTTGAAGTTTTCTTGCCTCCTCTGCCTGTTGCTGCCCTTTCTAACCGTATCCCATCACAAACCATGCAAGAACATAGCCTCCAAATCGCTAATCTGCAAGGACAGATTACTCAGTTAACTGCCCAACTTCAAGCCCTCTCTACTCAACTTCATACACGTAATCAGCCTCACCTCTGTGCCCGCAGTCACTCTGGTTCTTGCCCATTTCAACCTCAAAGCTGCTGTTTGCAATCGCAAGCTCATTGGCACTACTACTGGTCTCAGGCTCCATGGTATTCAATCTACTACTGCTTCACCATGCATGCCCTGTTTTTCATTTCCCTGCTTCTACTCCTTACATCAATTTATTGCACAAACTTTCAAACATTTCTCGTCTATGCTACAGCGAATCATCAGTTACACATTCTGTGACACATCACATTCTCACTGCGGGCCCTTCTGTCTTCTGCCATCCATGTCAGATCACTCTGGATCATCCCAAGATTGCTAAATCTGAATTTTATCACATGGTCCAGAGCTTGGCATCATTCGTGCTTCTGACAGTTCTTGGTCTTCTCTACTTCATCTGGTCCCCAAACCTACTCCTGGTGATTAGCATCCTTGCGGCAATTACCGTGCTTTGAACAAAGTCAGTCTGCCGGACCGTTATTCAATTCCATACATTCATGACTTTTCCTCTTCACTTCAAGGCAAATCCATCTTCCCCAGGAGTGATCTTGTCCGTGCATATCATCAGGTTCCTCTTCACCCAGATGATGGTCCTAAGTCCACCATTTTTATTCCCTTCCATTTATTCAAATGTCTGTGCATACCTTTTGGTCAAACTTTTCAACTTTTCATTGATGATGTTCTCCGTGGCCTCACTTCTTTGTATAAATATATCGACGACCCCTTGGTTATCAAATTACTAAAAGGCATTACTAGAAAAGCACAAGGACTACCCCGAATTACTAAAAATGCATCGGAAATTTTCAGCTGAAGACAGAAATATATCAGGGTGAAGACCATTGTCAGTAAAGATGCAGGGAGAAAAGGTAACCAGGGAGATTAACATGTTGCTTTGCATCCTGTTCAGTTCAACAGCTTCAGTTCATAATCATATCTGCAATACCAATTTCCCAACAACGTTCTGGCATCTCTTTATGTAAACTTGTCACTTCAAGAGCTCATTAAAATTAAATACAAAACAATCCATCTATTGGTAATCTCCGGAGGACACTAGAATCATGTCATAATATCACTATTAGCACAGTAACTGTTCTGATCACTAATATCTAAACAATGTGCAGAAACAATGCTTACCTGATATAGAACATTTTACACTTTCAATATCACCCTCTATCTCTGAGACATTGCCTCTTGCCCTCTTTACATCGTCTTTCAATTCTAGTGAGACACCAGATAAACCAGTGATAAAATGGCATGCAACTAACCCATATAAGAAACCCAATTCTTCATGATTTATAACATAAGATCTGGATAATTGCCTTTCAAACTTACTTCACAAATCTTGTAGTCCTAATTTCAGCTAACAAGCATACAGTATTTGCAATGTCAAACTTCCAATTTGGCTTTCTCTATGCTTTATTGTCATCTTATAACTTCAGAACCACATTAAAATCTAATCCAAAACTAGTTAGCAATTGGCAATTTCTGAAGTAAATCAGAATCATGCCATAATGTCATCATTAGCACAATAACTGTTCTTATCAATAATAGCAAAAACTACGATGAAACAGCCATTTTATGCTTGTCAAAGCATGGCATCTGTCAAAGATACAATAGGCATTTTCTCCCTGTCGGTAGGCATTTGTAATGAAAAACAAAACTCACATGCAAACAAAATGTCAATAAAAGTAAAGGCCTGCTTATAGCGCAATATTTATTGTAAAGATGTAACTATTTACAATGTGGGAGTGCAAATATTGAAGAGTGTATCCAATTTTTGACCTCATTTACAAACTTTACATGGTAGATTTACTTTCTTGTAAAATAAAAGAAGATTGGGTAATGTCAGTGTAACGGCTATTGAATGCATATTTTGAACTAAAAAGATGCGGCATAACAAAGGCACTGGCTATCAAGGTACTGTTTACTGCAACCATCTGACGTTGATCATGGTGATTTCTATGACAGCCAACATCAGAATTTCATCAATGTCAGATGGCTGTAATAAACATATTTATCACAGAAATGACAAGAATGATAATAACATTAACGATCAGACATGACTTGAATATATGACCAATTGAGCTCACCTATGACTTCTTGTGTGATTGGCTCTAAAATTAGAAATTTAAAGGTTCAGTCATAGTTATCCTATTGCTCAAGGTGATTGTATCCTAAAGTAGGATATAAAATCGATGTAATAGATATAACGTACCTTGAATACAATCAACTAAGTATCTTAAAGATTTAATAATAAACAAAGACTGGCTGATAGGAACTTCAATCATCGGCTGCAAAGTCTGTTTATTGTGACTATAGACTTTCAGAATACCAAACAATAGGCCACAATCAAAATCAACAAACCAAGGAAGTATGTGTACCTAACTTCAATTAAAAGAGATGATGAGTTTGGCAGAGTTTATATCAAACTGCAAGTGATCATTGGCAATATGATTCCTATTCAGAAATTTCTGTATTATACATAATAAGTTCAAACTCCCATCAAGCCCATCCAACATTTTCTATTCAATATTTTGAAAACAAATGCTGGCTGAAATGCTGGATGTGTTTGACCATCTATGTTGTATAAACCAAATTATGCAAAGTGATGTTGGATAAAATTTAGTCGAGATTAAAAAACCATTCTGGTTGTTGAGATGTTAGATACGTTTGACAGTCTGCTCTGATGCTTCATTTAACAATATAACCTTGAGCGTGTGCTCAAAATTCTTCAAAGTTTCTTAAATGTATCACTGGTCAAGCAGTATCTGAGATGAAGGGAATGTTGAATGAAATTTTGGATGAAAATTTGGATGCATTTTATCAACTCTCAATATCATTGATCACGCTTTAGGAACTTTGAGCCAAATGGTGGATGAAATGTGGTGAGGTGTGTTTGACCACAGAATAAAGAAAACCTAACATGGATAGTATATTCATATGCATAGTGTACTATGCATAGTATATTATGCATATGCATAGTATATTCATAAACATATGCACAGTATATTCTTTAATCTGGTCCATTCAAAAGCATCTACTAATAATACTAGATCAAATTCAAACAAGAAACATACCTAAAGGCCTTTTTCTCCAAGATTCTTCAAATTTACTGTCAAACTCTAGAAAACAATATTCATAAACCACATTACTCAAAACATCATTTAGAAAAACCATTACTAACTACCCATAGGGTATCAGCTGAAATGCCTACATGACACAGAAAAGTAAACATGAGATAAATAAAGAGATTGCTGCAAAATGTTTAGAAAAATAATCGCCCTAACACAAGATATGAATGCCACAAATAGCAAGCAATATTAATCAACGATCACCCATAAACCTCGAGTTGAGAAGAATAAATATCTACAAATAATTGACAGAAATAGTATCTCCTGGAATTGCAATGCATCATTGCATGCAAGAAATTTGGGGCACTTTGCTTTATCTACCTACTGAAAATCCCCACGATGTTTCAAAAGCTACACTCATCCGCTGTACTTCCGCTTTTGAACAAAAACACTTACATCATCTGGTCATCACCGAGGAAGCGTTTTTAACGAAAAAGTCTATTTCACTTCTCACAGTTGCATGTAACCTTTGTATCTGCAATCTTAAGAAGTGCAGATATATGTCAGAGAAAAAGCATGTGTACACTAAGAAAGGCAAGATGATGTAGTAGATCATGCTCTTTGAGGCATTTCTTTTGGCCTGCAAGAAAGTGCTGCATTGAAAGCAATTGACAATGTACAATAGTTGCAATGGTACTAATGTAATGAAGAAATATGAAGGCCCCCAGGAACCTAAGAAGAGCTCCATAATCTACAACATTGCTGTGCGGAGTCAAACTGGCAGAGCTTAAGTTAAATGCATGCGGGTGGAGGGAGGGGGCAGGCAACGCAGTCCAAAGGATGTTACTGCAGAATTCTTCTAACATCCTTTTGGTGTAATATTTCCTGCCTACCAATCCTATCCAGTTTATCTGGTTTCAATGACCCACAAGCGTGGGAAGTTCACTCTGAATCAGAGGTACAATGCACATTGCGATGTAGTTGCGATAGCTCCCTATGCAAATTGGCGACATGGAGCAGTCATAACTGAAATAGCCTGGAGTAACAGGTTAAAAGCATAACCCGTAGCACAGTATCAGAAAACTTGAAGATCATTGTCTAGGGTTCCGAGCTCCACTGGGGTAGTTCATTTTGTTACATTTTACTTCACAACTCTGAATTACATGTAGCTCTTGAAAATTCCTAAACAACATATTGTTTGCTTACGTACTTTCAAAAAAGAAAGTTGCCTTATTTATCAGTCAGTAGCAGATACTGGGGTAGGCGGGAGCAGTTCCCCAAACCATAAAAAGTCAATATGACTTTTAAGCTCAATATCAGAATAAGTTAAGGCCATGGAGTTAGAGAAAATACAAGAGTCTATTTAGTATTTGAAACATTATAGGTAATTTCCATACCTTGCACTCTCCCTTCCATCCTCAGAATCCATTGATCGTGGATGAGCTTTTCTTCATCAGAGTTCTTTTTCAATACAATATGTTCTGCTGTTGTCATCTTAGCATGTATTATTTGGTCCATCTCGTTTTCAGCAACAGTTCCGAATAGATCACTTGCAATGCTCTTTATTTCTGATGATACACTCACAAAGTCAACAGGAGGGAAGGGGATACTTGACGGATGGCCATAAAATTCATTTCTGATTTCGCAAAGGCGATCTACTCTTTCACCATCATTCAATGGATGAACTCTCTTGTCTTTTGATCGGCATTTTTCAATAAGCTTGAGGTCAGAATACAAGAACAAAAAGAACAATACTGTAGAATCCCATGAATCACTTTTGCCTGCAAGTATGTTTTGCTGCAAAACGGGACTACAGAGATCTCCGTTCTTGTTTTTTGAACTAGCAGGTATTGCATTGAACAAGTCCTGGCCACTGTTTGCGTCATCTGCCCATGGTTTTGTTGGGAATTTAGCATCCCACTTTGTTTTGAAAAGCATCCTTAGATGTTTGGGTATGACCTCTATGATGAGCCTCACCAATTTGGCAAAGCATTCTTGCTCAGATGTTAAACCCATGAGTAGTGCAATCCTTGAAAGAGAAAAATAATCTACAGAGCATCTTTCAAAAGTACCATAACAGTATCACAAATTCAACAGCCTCACTCTTCGGATAATCCACCGAATGTATGTGACAAGACTCTATTAGCTGCATACTCTCAGATGCTTAATACAAGGGGAGTCCTAATAGTTGGGGGAGGGTGGGGACTTTTTCAAAAACTAATAAAGGGGGTCTTATTAACCGAGTGGGTATTTTCCAGATAGGAAGCCTGTCGCACTGTAAACAGTAGAACAACATGTTTTATGGTCAAATAACTTTACCTACAACTAACAAGAGCATTGAAAACATGAATACAATAGCATAGTCTTTTCGAAAATACAAACCAAAAAACTTATGCCTGACATACAATTTGACACTTCAAATTACTAAAATTAAGAAGCAGGGTCCTTAATAAAATCCAGGGGTGGGAAAAACTTGAAAAATTGATAAGTGTCCCCTTTTATTAAGCACCCGAGAGAATCCATATGGAGAAATTCCTGTAATACAGTGCGATATAGTTTCAAAGGGACCATTCACATACTACGGCAAAGGGTAGGGGAGTCTCTTAAAATGCTTAGCTTTGATTATCTGTCACTCTTGATATAAGAACAGTTCTAAAAACAGTTGTATCTAAAATTACCAAAAAACTGAAATCATTGAGATTTTGGCAGAATTATATGGTTCTTATAAAAAGGATGGCATGCCAGCACGCCTTCTGAAAATAACCTTTTCAGAAAATCTTTTGAGAATTAGACATTCAATTGTTTTAGGTACACATGCAAGACGCTACGAAAACTGTTGAATGTAGCAGACAAAGATCACTGTTATACTCGATTAACAATTCGTTCTGGGGAGAACCAAATGATGAAATAATTGGATGAAGGTGTAACGGATGACGCAACATGAGAATGATTCCAAACTTTATTGCCCTTTGTTCAAATTATAAATTATTACCTATAATATAACATAAAACAAAGAAAGATAAACTGCTATAACCTATGAGAATAACAAACTGATTTTAGCACAAATCTTATAAAAGTCAGAAATATATTTAGTCATACTCTTTGGTGCCAAATAAGCAGGAAGTTCAAACATCCAGGGGTCTCAATAAACCGGGGGTGAACTATCTTCGAAATAACACACAAAAGCAACCTTTCTGCTCAGAGAAGAAATTAAACCTCTGTAAAGTGCAACTTGCGACATTTTTGCGGCAAAAATATATACAAGTATTTAAATTAAAGGCTGCTATGGCGATTTAAAGATATCAGTGACGTCATAGGATCTAACATATGTCTGCTATTTAGACGTAATGCATAAGCAACATATCATATGGCACGTTATTGATGCTGTTTAACTTCAGAACTGTCTATATGTAAATTGGCTTCTGCATTTTCAATATAAATCTCTTCTGAATACTGTTTGAGAGTTTTTTTCCGCATAACCTACAACTATTTTCGCATGCGTAGGTGCCACTTTGGTACCCTATACAGCCATGTTGTTTGACCATATATCTACTAACATGATATCTACTAACACTCAACACAAGCATTACGTTTTATAGAGCTTTCATTAGTCCCTTAATCGCCAGCTCCACTTTCTATACTCCGATGTAAATCTTATGTGTATTTGCTAAGCAAATATGCCATTGCTTTAAATACCATTAATATCAAAGAGAGTATTGTTCTGTGATGAATTTAATGATAGAGTCAAGAAAATTGTGCAAAGTTGTTTAATTTGCCATTGATTCAAAGAGGGACCAGCTAATCAGGTCTACTTATTATTTCAGCATTCAGATGTTGAACTTCTTTAATGAAAATTATACGTTCTCACTTTTAGTAAGTCACAAATTTGACTAGCTTCACTGTTAGGACCATCCTTTTTGCTCTCCATGCGATTATCCTAAGCGAAAACAGCATACTAATATTAAATGGTCATCCTGTGGTTATTAAACATTCGAGAATTCGCCAGTTCCTTTGTATTATTTAAAATGATTCTATCTTATTGCCAATAAGCTTTCTGTATGCATTTTTATCATGTACTATCTAATACGGATTGGATTTACAAAACTACAACGATGCTAAACCCTAGATACTTGGTCTACCCTTGGGTTTTCCACACGTTTTTGCTTAATAAGAAACGAACTTCCTGCATTGAGCCTGGGTGCTTCCATTTTAATATTTAGCAAAATCCAAGCTCAAACGCTTCCTACATGCTTCATGCAGTTCTAGAGATTCCCAATACAACAACAACCCAGATAAGGCAACTATGTAACGAGAATTAGATTAGTCAGCTTCTGCGAAATATTTATGTATTTTGTTTGTATTTTGAGATGGTGCAGTAAAGAATTTCCTTGGAAAAAAAGCTTTTTCAAGTATATTACTGAAGCTCAGCATGTGCTTCGAATTCAGGAGTGATTTATATTAAAAATGTAAAAACCAGTTTACAAAAAGACAGCTTTGAAATTACACAGCATCTATAACGTGCCATAAGATACGTTGGATATGCAGTATGTCTAAGGTTGTCCTCTAAAGAGTTTTTATTCATTACTGAAGCAACAAAATGCTTTAATACAATTTTTGAAATGGACCCTACCCATTGCCAAAACCCCGCCTAGAAGCCCCAAAATTCAAAGAAGGGCCAAAAAGCTCTGCTTCACTTTAAAATTGCTCATTTTATTAAATTAGACAAAATTACATATCTAATATCACATCAGCGCAATTTTACAGGGTATATACTTGATTTTGATGAAGTCATCAAACAATGCAACATCCGGTCAAAATTCGTTTTAGCCTACCCTGGATTTGAAATCTCCATGGTCGATTTAGTGAGATTATGAAAAAAATTTGATATTAAGTAATTTGCTAGTTTTTTCTAAACATTAGGTAATGGAGGAGAAGGTATTACATAGATTGATCTTGAAGGATGCAGTTATCTGAATAGTCTGTTGAAACTATAGAATGTCAATACAGTTCGAAAAAGTGGGATCATTCTGTTGTTACCATACTGAAAATCTAACTTCGTCCAGCACTAGAGAGACTATGACTATGAAATGTCGGATAACAACACTGTATATAATATAGAACTATGTTAATAACTTTAAAAAATTCCTGTTTAAATTTAGTTGAATTATCATGGACATTCCATATCTAAACCAACGTGACGAGAAAAAAGAAGGCTGTTAAGGTATCCGAATGATGATACAAGAAAGAAAACTCAACTAACATCAACACCAGGTCCAATGCACATTGCGATGGAGCTGTGCTAGCTGCCCTGTGCATACTGACTAAGAGAGGATCAGTGTGAGCAAATGACGTAGCTTTTTAGCAATTATTTGAAAGCGTGGTCCTATAGCTCAGTTAGTAGAGCACTAGAGGTACAACGTCAGGGGTCACAAGTTCGAATCCCGCTCTGGCAGTTTTTTCTCGCACTTTCACTTTTCATAACAGTATATAATATAAAATAAATATATTTACTAATCTAACATTTGATAAAAGAAGATTGCTTCCAGTATTTCGTATACCAAAATTAGATAGATTCCAGATAAATTCTATGAAACAGAAATGAACAATGTATATATGTATAATACAAAAAACACAGTAGCAAATAATATTTTATGCAAACAGGATTTAGGTAGTTTTGCCTACATTCAAAGTTGTACCAACCTTCAAACTCTCAACTACTTCAACAATGCAAAGCCTCCTTACTGCAGAGCAAGCAGGCGCTGCAGGTAACCGAATGTACAGTACTTGGTAAGAAGAACATTTTGACTCAACACCTAGAAAACAGGTTCATTACACAATTATATAAATATCTTCATATGGCATGCATTCATAATTACCAAAGTCCTCTATTGGCAGGATACTCAATTGTCTGTGTTATTTGCAGAATTAACTGTTGACTGATTGATGGATTGTATTTAGTAACCGAGATATACAACCAAAACGAAACGACTCTTTGCAAACAACATGATGCCACATTACTCAAAAATTAAAAACCAGGTTCACTAAATAATTATATAAATATTCTTATATGGGTTGCATTCTCAAGTACCAAAGTCTTCTATTGGCAGGTTACTCAATTGTTTGTGTTATTTGCAAAATTAACTGTTGACTGATTGATGAATTGTATTTAGTAACCGAGATATACAACCAAAACGACACGACTCTTTGCAAGCAACATGATGCCTCGCGACTCAAAAATTAAAAAACTCGTTCATTAAATGATTTTATAAATATCCTTATATGGGATGCAGTCATAAGTACCAAAGTCTTCTATTGGCAGGTTACTCAATTGTTTGTGTCAATTGTAAAACTAACAATTGACTGATTGATGGATAGTAATTAGTAGACATGATACACAACCAACACAAAAGAACTGATCAAAAACAGCATGATACATCATGGCAAGGAAAGAACCCAAGATCAATGATGTAGAGAACATGTTGGATACCAAACCACCAAATCAAACTTGAATGGTGATGTCAATTTTGAATTTGACGGCCATATTGAGAGATTGCAATACAAGTCCAGTAACAATCGCAACAATATATGGAAATGCACTTCCTGTAAACAATGCAATCTCAGACGCGCAATGTTGACCTTAAACCTTTGCATTTTGCTTCAACGTAGCAAATAATGAAATGTCTCACAAAATTGTAATATGTAAGTTTATTTTTATGGGTATTTCAAATATAACAAGGGGCAACATATGAGTAGCCCCAAAGACAGAATGCCTGTGCACAATGCTATGGGTTTTATGGCATCGATTCAACATTTTTTTCAATGGGTGGAGTAGTTAACATTGTAATGGGTGTTAAGAAAAGCGACATGAGTCAGAAATTCACAGAAATGTGTGGATGTTTCAACTACTTTGGCAGGCATTCTGGAATAAGGCAACTGCAGAAGAAAGCAGTCTATTTAGTTAAGAGTTTACATAAACGCTTTTCCTTTCATAGTATACACAACAATAGAGGACTGCAGTATTTTCCCCACAAAATAAGAACCTCCCCACTAAACAGCAATCTAGTTCTTGAGAGGGATTTCTGCTGCATCCATGAACTTCCCGTCAACAGCTACATATACGCTTTTATATGACACAAGTCTTCTAGCATAGGGTAACATAGGGAGGTATTGCCAGCCCAACTAAAAAATGTTGTTTATCTTTGCAAGTCCAAACAATTTATGATGAATACATGCTTTTTTCTAAACAACTAGAAGAGACAGAACCTTGGCCACATCAAATGTGCTCTGTTATGACTTGGGGTTCCTATGCTTCCAAATAGTGTTAAATTTCTGATGTGCTTACAGTTGTAGTTCAGGCCTATTTTAGATTGACTATAGCTTTCTCGAGTTATAGTAAAGTTCTGTAGTACCAACAGGCCATTCACGTATTTTAGATTGCCTTTAGTTTCACTAGATATGCACGAGTTGCTGTTTAGTCAAACGTATGACATTTAAGTGTTTTCGCGACACTTGAACATTACTGTTCGCCGAACTTCAAAGACATTGCAATCACAAGACGAGACTTGCTTCCTGCAATATTTCCAAAGAGTAGATAGCGAATTTCCCTTTTCCAGACCCAGGGTACCATTAGACTTCCTTACATCTGGTTAGCAACACTCTTTGGAATCCTGTAATGGGGCCAGAACAGCACCCTATTACAGGATTTTAAAGAGTGCCTTTTACCAAGCAGATCTAAGGAGGCACTCCTTCAGACATCTAGCATTTGTCTACCAAATGCCTTCAAGATATAAAATATGCCGTATATACCCTATCTAATATAAGATATAAATTATGAGAAAGGCCTTTGCAAAATCAGAATAGCTCCTCTTTATTTTTATTACAAAGGCTAGCTCTCCTGCACTCAATATTGCCCTACCCCCCCCTACCCCCTACCTTCTCTGACTTCAATAAGTAGATTGTAACAACAGGCAATTTTACTTTGACTGGAATTTGCTGCTAAACTGCAGGGTATGATAAAGGTGCGCTTCAACTCTTGTGTCATTCGACTACTCAAAAACTCCGCATGTCTCAAACATCAGGTGCATAATTGTTGATAAATCAACAAATGTCCAAGATCATAGCATGCCAATATTCTGCACACTCAGGTCTTATAGATTTCCCAAGCAATGTAAAATGTGTATTCCATGACCATTGGAGGAGAAAGCTAATTCCATCTAATTTGCAAATTCACATGACATTGCTCAGAAGGTACAACAGATTTGATATAGACTGTTTATGGTAGATTTACAAGTGCGTATGATTAATGTCCAGTATGGTGGCCTAGAACCGCCATAAGGAATTTTGAACATGATATCCAAATTTTTCAAAGTTAATTAAACTCATGGTTAACAAAAATTTTAAACCGTTTGAACATGAACCAGAAGTCAAATAAAAATGAAATAAAATTTCAAACCATTTGACAATGAAACAAAAATCAAATGAAAATGATATAACATGCTGTTTAAAACCATTTGAAATTGAAACAAAAATCAAATGAAAATGAAATAACTTGAAATTTAAAATCGTTTGAAAATTAAAATGAAAACTCTTCCAGCCTAGAACCGCCATAGCACACAATGCAGTGCTCACGCAGTGTGCTCGCATCATAAGCTCAAATGGCCATGGAAACGAGGTAAGAATAGCCTCCCGCCAAAAGGACGCGCTGATCAACAATATGGCTCGTATTCGTGACGATAGTTGGAAAGATGATGTTATTTTGAAGCAGGCCCGTCGGAACAGGGGGGGCTGGGGGGGGCTTCAGCTCCCCCAATATTTTGCAACTATTTGCTCTTTAAATTTTCGAGAAAACATTGCAAGGCCATACTATAAATTCGCAAAAATATTAACCAGTTCAGTTACCAGCTATCCCTTTCAATCATTTATTGCGTGTTCAAAGAACCAATGTATACTTGATCAGGAACGTTAAACAGCATGAGCGAAGAAAGTGAAGTCTTGAAAACTAAATGTTATGCGAAGATGCTGGGGGGGGGGGGGGGCGTCAGGGTCTGACTTTTATGCTCCATCAACCTTAAAACACTTCATCATTGATAGTATTGTTTGGTAATTTGATTATTTGGTAAGCAGATTTTTGGACAATTTTCGAACAGAGATTTGTGTATTAAGTTATGCATTAATGTAGCACACAAAAGCACACAAGCATAGGTGATTGAAAAAGAGTGTTAAGAGGATCGTTAAATTTTGTTTTGGCAGTGTTTATGATTTCTTAAGTTGATTGCAGGCGTGCATTGCACGGAGACAGTAGGAAAGTTTTGCTGTCAATGACTGCAAAGTATTCCGTTAGCTTTTTCAGCCACAGGTAATGTTAGTAGATGACTGCAAATACATAGATTCCAGCTAATTTACAACTTCCATTTCAAAAATTTTCTTAATTCTGTTAATAGTAAGTCACCCATTAAAAATGACAATTTGTATAGCCAGGTTGCTTTCCAGCAATCTAAAGGGCGTGGTCGAACAAAAATTCTCCCGGAGCCCAGTGCAGTCTGCTTTATCTAAAGCCCCCCCAATATCAATTTCGTTCCGACGGGCCTGTGAAGGAGTGTTTGATCGAAAAAGTTCGGCAATGTATGCAACGCACAGAAATTTTGGATTACTTGAGAAGGGATTTTAATCAGTATGCTTGGAGCATGCGTTCACTGGAAAGGCGATTGAATTACTTCGGCATTAAATACACTGATGCAGCCACACCATACTTTAATGTCCTGGGGACAAGATTCACATTCAGATTCGCGGACAACATTCAGATTCGATGGTAGTCATCTTGTAACTGTCCAAAACATGTCGTAGATAGAATATCGATGCATCTAACTCAAATAACATCCAACTAGGCATGTTAAGGTACATTATGAATATTTTTCCATACTTTTTAACCCATAGGGTTCCTCAAACGAAGTGCCGTTACGTTCAAATCCGTTATATTCTCGCTCCGATGAGTTTGAATCAATGTAACTTTTCGATCACTTATTGCAAATAAAACAGAATTTCAATGAAATAACATTCGACTAGGCATGGTAAGTTACATTTTGAATATTTTTTCATAATTTTTAACCCAGGGGTTTCCTCAAACGAAGTGCCGTTACGGTCAATTACGTCATATTCTCATGCCGATGACCTTTCAGCAATGTGAAATATCGATCGCTTACTACAAATAAAACAGAATTTCAATGAAATAACATCCGACTAGGCATGTTAAGCTACATTTTGAATATTTTTTCATAATTTTTAACCCATAGGGTTCCTCAAACGAAGTGCCGTTACGGTCAATTACGTCAAATTCTCATGACGATGAGTTTGAATTAATGTAACTTTTCGATCACTTATTGCAAATAAATCAGAATTTCAATGAAATAACATCCGACTAGGCATGGTAAGCTACATTTTGAATATGTTTTCTTAATTTTTAACCCAGGGGGTTCCTCAAACGAAGTGCCGTTACGGTCAATTACGTCATATTCTCACACCGATGAGTTTGAATCAATGTAACTTTTCGATCACTTATTGCAAATAAATCAGAATTTCAATGAAATAACATGCAATTAAGTATGTTAAGCTAGAGTTTGGTTGTTTCCCCACAATTTCTAACCCAGGGGGCTCCTGAAACGAAGTGCCGTTGCTATCAAATTTGTTGTTATCAGGTTGATTTTCTTAGGTGAGTATGACTAATGGGATCATAGCGAGTATCCATCAGCTGGGGCCTGCAGTGGCATCCAAACTGCACTGAATTATATGCTTTAGGCTGACGTCTGACAAATAATGCCAAGTCATGTAAAAATAGTTCGAATGCTCTACTTCTTAATTAAGGGGGCACAGAGTCATTTCTGGGCTTCCAGGAGGGACCTTGCCCCCTTAAGCCACCCATGGCTATGGACCAGCGAGAGGAATCACACATAGTACACGCATTTTTTTTATAAGAAACATGTTATAAGAAACGGTAGGCTCAATTTCTGGAAAGCATTGCTTGCAGGCTATGTGGAGCAAGGTTGTTGAGAGACTTAATACACCATCGTTTATCATTCTTCAAATTAACGCATTAACTTAGTTTATCTCTGAATGTGAGTGAACTGTTTGCTTTACCTTGGAAGCACGTTTAAAAAATTCACTACCTAAGACCTTAACATGTAAGAAACTTTTGACAGCAAAATCGTCAGAAAATTTAAGAAACTGCCTACCAGCATCAGACCTTAGTTTCTTATAAAAAAATACGTGTACTGAAATGAAGTAGTGACGTGGAACACTCCTGGTATTATTAACTATTCCTCGAACTTCATAGATTTGATGATTTCCTTGGCATGAGACAGCCAATTGTCATCTCTTACAAGTCAAATGCAACCAACCAACATACTTCGCCCTCTTGATGTTAGTTACCACCGATGATATTTTGACCTTCACAGCCAAGCCAGAAGGCCACTTCTTACATGGGAACGACCTTAAAGGAATTGATATGTAGTTACATTTCAGAACATCAGCTTTTTCCAAACATGTTTTAATGATTTCTTCCAAAATACTAATGCTGTTGTCGTGCTTCAGAGATCACCATAGATTTGCACTGTACAAATATACATGAACTGCAAAGATATATTTTCAGACAAATGTGAAATCAAATAAGTGAATAATATTGAATATAAAAGCGTTAATGGAGATTGTGAAATTATTACCATCTATTCTTTAAAAAAGGAACTCAGCAGGCTTGTGCTACTGTAATAGGGACATTTCACACTCGATGGAGTTATAGTTTTAAAAAGAATGAGAGGACTGTTAGTTAAACAAAAAGTGACATTGCTTTCTGTAACAAAAAAGTACTGCGGTGGCAAACTTTGCTTTTGTCATGAAATTTCTACATATCCAACGATTTTCGGCATGAAAAAGTTAGTTCTTGGCAAAGCAGAATCCCCACACCTTCTATCAGGCGCCCCTGCTTCTCCAAATCAAAACATGGCTTCCCCACACATGCCATTTCATTTTCTAAAAACAGCTAGCGATGCCACAGAATAGAGGTCGTTGGCTGATTAGTTCATGAAGTCTATCTCGAAGATTTTTGTCTTTCAATACTACACACTACCTGATTTTTGCTTTTGGTAGTCAATAAGGAAGAGGAATATGAATAATGTTTTGCTTAGAAAACTGCCATTGAGAACTGCGATAATGAAAGAAGTATAAAAATTCCGTAAGGATTCGATTAAGCCCCCTCCGTCGAATAAGCCCACACCACAAGAATGATTCCCCCATGATCCCATCTCGATTTACATTTAATCAAATAATTTTATAAAAAAAACTGATATAAGATATTGTCTAAACGCAGCAACCAAATTTCCCATCAGAAGTAAACTTTTCCTCGCTAGGGGAGACTTCTCCCAAGTTGAGAAACACGGGCTTAGATGCTACGTCGCTATAACCAATGTTAAGCACACATTGCAATACTCTTTATTTTTTACAGAGAATGCTGAGGTGCTACCTTTTCTATGAATTTAGTTCAATAATGTTTACGTTTAGGGTGCGCATACAATACTCAGTTTTTCTTAAAGTGGGAAGCCATTTACTTTCTCATAATGTCAACATTGTGGAAGACAATCTCACTAACACTTGATACTAGTGCGCCGCCTTCCTGTCGGTAGTACGGTGGCCCATACCGGTCAAACAAATTAACACGTTAGAAAACAACTTAACATGTTAGAAAACAAATTAACATCTCAGAAAACAGATTAACGTGTCATGAAGCAAATAAAAGTTTCAGAAAACACATTAAAATTTCAGAAAACACATTAAAATTTCAGAAAACACATTAAAATTTCAGAAAACACATTAACGAATCACGAAACACATTAAAGTTTCAGAAAACACATTAACGAATCACGAAACACATTAAAGTTTCAGAAAACACATTAACGAATCACGAAACACATTAAAGTTTCAGAAAACGCATTAAAGTTTTAGAAAACAAGTGAAAGTCGCTGAAAACAAATTAAACTTAACGAAAACAAATTAAAACAATCAGAAACAAATTGAAATTGAAGGAAACAAATGCAATATAGGAAGCACAATGTCTCAAAGCTAGTGTGCCCTAGTACTGTTTAGGCCTGACACGTACCATTTATAGCAGAAGGCAATTCAAATAGTCTTAGTTACTGCACTACTTGTGCGAATCAATTGCTGGAAGCTCATAGCTTTTGTATAAATTGTGGCTCACTTGCACAAAATACCGTGAATAAGGGACAGTTATGGAGAAGGCGAAGAACTTATTACAATGTACCCTTGAATAATGAACTCCCACAATACCCGCAGAATTTCTGCCCAGAAACATCTAAACAAGCCCCACATGAAGGGCAGAACATATTTTTCTATGGATGTTTAGGTAACTGAAAAGCTGGTACCATTCCAAAATATGATAGTGCTGTGATGAGACTAAACCGCTGCTCCGGATACTCTTACCCGTGTTTAGCTATATTCTGCTTTCTGAAACTTGAATGTGTTTCGTGATTTGTTAATGTGTTTTCTGAAACTTTAATGTGTTTCGTGATTTGTTAATGTGTTTTCTGAAATTTTAATGTGTTTCGTGAATTGTTAATGTGTTTTCTGAAATTTTAATGTGTTTTGTGACATTTTTATTTGCTTCGTGACATGTTAATCTGTTTTCTGAGATATTAATTTGTTTTCTGATATGTTAATTTGTTTTCTACCGTGTTAATTTGTTTGACCGGTATGGGCCACCGTACGGTAGGCATATATCATTTGTAATGCAACATTGAGAATTCACATAGATTCAAACTCATCGGTATGAGAATATGACGTAATTGACCGTAACGGCACTTCGTTTGAGGAACCCTATGGGTTAAAAATTATGAAAAAATATTCAAAATGTAGCTTAACATGCCTAGTCGGATGTTATTTCATTGAAATTCTGTTTTATTTGTAATAAGCGATCGAAATTTCACATTGCTGAAAGGTCATCGGCATGAGAATATGACGTAATTGACCGTAACGGCACTTCGTTTGAGGAAACCCCTGGGTTAAAAATTATGGAAAAATATTCATAATGTAGCTTACCATGCCTAGTCGAATGTTATTTCATTGAAATTCTGATTTATTTGCAGTAAGTGATCGAAAAGTTACATTGATTCAAACTCATCGGAGCGAGAATATAACGGATTTGAACGTAACGGCACTTCGTTTGAGGAACCCTATGGGTTAAAAAGTATGGAAAAATATTCAAAACGTAGCTTAACATGCCTAGTCGGATGTTATTTGAGTTAGATGCTTCGATATTCTATCTACGACATGTTTTGGACAGTTACAAGATGACTACCATCGAATCTGAATGTTGTCCGCGAATCTGAATGTGAATCTTGTCCCCAGGACATTAAAGTCCACACCATTAGGTGCGGTGCAACAAGCTGTGGAAGAGGAACTGCAAGGCCCTGGAAAGCTCCTCGGTTATAGAGCTATGCACCAGAAAATCCGCCAAATCCATAAACTTAATGTTCCGCGAGACCTTGTTTATGATATGATGTCTCACTTGGATTCAGCAGGTCTACAGGAAAGAGCAGTTGGTAAAAATCAGAAAACGAAAGGACATTTTATTATTGGTGGAGTTAATCAAGTGCATTCATTGGATGGGCACGACAAATTAATGGGATATCAGAATAATACATTCCCCCTGGCAGTCTATGGCTGTCTAGATACAGCCAGCCGTAAGATATTGTGGGTAAAAGTCTGGACCTCTAACCATGATCCATTATTGGTTGCTCGCAGGTACCTAGAATATTTGATGCAAAATGGCATCATTGCTTCAAAACTGAGACTAGATAAAGGTACAGAAACAGGCATCATTGCAACAATGCATGCATATTTAAGAAGAAACTGTGATGACATGAAGGATGTTGAGTGCAATACTGTGTGTGATAAGACAGTGATATATGGTCCTTCAACATCTAATAAGGTAAGCAATTTCAATAATATAGAAGTGACCACAGACCTGTAAAACCATACCCTCCAAATGAAGAGATGGGATCCCAGTTTGTGGCAATTGTTAGATATCTGCAAAGTTGCTTTGTAGATAGATGAAACAATCTCCATACTTTACCCCATCAGGCTGTGGACAACTCACATTATAATAATGGTTATTTAGATAGAAGAGGTACTCTTCTGGCAAATTGAAATCCTGCAACAGTAGGACTCCAGTTTGGGCCATATTTACTCACATACCCAAGGTACTAGTTTGTATATATGCAAAATAATTGATACTACCTTGGGTATTCTCTCTACAACATTTCTCTTTCTTGTCATCCTACTTCTTACTTGTTATGTGTTAGTTGTGTTTCCTTGAGGTTAACTATGTAGTATCTTATTTTAGATTGAAAGATGGTGGAAGGACCTTCATGAGCGTCTTGAGAAATTCTACAAGTTGCCTTTACAGTATTTGTTAGAAAATGGATATTATGATGCACATGATGAAACAGACAGGTTGCAGTTTTTGTATGCCTCTAAAAATAATATTTTTGTAATGAAACTTAGTGCTATTTCCTAATAGTTGCTATATTCTTTAATGTCACATGACACCATACCTTGAAATATATTGTTATTATCAATTATACTTTATATTATGTTTCAAGGTGTATGTGGCACCATTTTGGGTGAAACACAGCATTGATGTGTAGGCAAGCACTAATTTTGAACATATGTGTAGTTTTCCACCATAATATTGTAAAGGTTTTTCTCCAGGATGCTATTGGCTTATTTCATGGTACCATTGGTGGATAGTGAAATTAATATCTTCAAAGACACTATTTGGAACACTCACAGAATTAGAACTCAGAAATATACATTCCTTGCAGATGGCATCCCAAACCACATCTATGACTTTCCAGCAGTTTATGGACTTGATGAATATGGTAAGCGAACATGGATCTAACTAGAAGCTGTATCTATGTAGAAGGCTGTATCTTTGCCTGAATCTAAGGTGTATAAGGTTTGCACCTCATGAAACAGACAACATTAAAAATGCAATAGAAGAGAAAACATGTGCTAGAATTCAGGGCACAAGTTTTTGTTATACTTCATTGAACACCTAATAGGCCGTGACAACTGATGATTTTCCAACAATTGCAGTTGGTAGTAGTAGACTTGTTTCTTTTCAATAGTATTACACAATCATGTATGTAGCTAATGACTTGAATACAGGCAGCAGTAGTCAAGCCTGGTCAATCCCATCTCCCTTTGATAAGAAGTATCTCTCATTTTATTTAGGCTGGAAAGTCACTGAAGATGAATTAAAGGAGGTTGCAGGGTTTTCAAATATTTTGCACAGTCCAGATGATTTTCTACACCCAGAATTTCGAAGGAAATGTGAAGCAATCCTGCAGGATCCACTGAAAGTGAAACCAGGGGACTGTGTTGATACCTTTTTGTATTTAAAAACCAGATGGAAAAGCACATAAAAAACCCATATATTCCAAGGCACCATCTACACAAAATAGCAGTTAAGTTAGTAGATTGTCTAATAATATAACTACTAGTAACACTCTAAATGTTAATGTAGTAACATGGTATATCTTTGAAAATAGAAGAGAAATCAATTCTAACACCACTGCACACGTGCTCTATCATATGTAGTTTTAACTGTGGGGGGTCTTCTTTGGGATTAACAAAACATTAACAGGACAATATCTTAGCATTATATCAGACCTAAACAGAGCAAATTTCCTCCAGTCTTGTTAGTTTGCAAAATTTTCTGCAAACGTGGTTGGCTTTGAAAGTCTCTATGGCATAGTTGGATAGGTTGCCAGCACAGAACAAAACCTCTTGATCTGCATCTGTCAAATTAGCAGAAGCAACTTCTGGATCATATAAGGAATAGCCACTTCCTTGGATGTCTGTGACCATCAACTTTTGCTGTGAATTTTCATAAGAGAAGTGGGCCAGATTTTCAGCTTTTTGACCAATATCTTTGTCATCAGAATGAGTGGTACACATAATCCCAGTGTTGTTCATATATTTTACAAAGTTGCCAGGGATAAATTCCTCAATGGTTACACATTCTCCATCATCAAGTTTGCCAAAATATACCTCACCATAGTGAAGAAATTCTCCATATTCTTCAGATACACCTTCATTGCAAATCTTTGCCTTGAGTTGGTAGCAAAAGTTCCTAGCCAAAGTGTGCATTTGAACAATTCTCTTTGTATGCTGCTCTATTGTGATTCCCAGGTCAGCAATGATCTTCAATGTTCCCTCATGGTATTTTTTCAGAACCCAGGTATTTCTGAATGCAGGACTTGAACACGTAGCTTTGAAAGCTTCTCGAAACCCACCAACTCCTATAGGGCTATCTTCAATATACAATTCAATGTCTGTTGGTACAGAAGACCACAACATCTGCTGTAAATCAAATCTAAATAGGTGCACAACAGTTCCACCAGCTTTGCTGAAGTTTTTCCCAAGCTTTAACATGTCTGCAACAGATAAACTTTTAGGATAGCATGAGGGACCTGGCACTGAAGCAAGTACTAATGCTTTTCTACTTGTGGGAAATGACTGTGGTGTAGAACATGTACTCACATTGCTGCTTGCTCGACCTCTCTTCAGTTTCATAGGAGGATGTATCAAAGGCTCATAAGTTTGCACATCATTATGACTACTTGCTTTTCTCTTTGACACCCTGACAAATCTTACATGAATAACTTTTAAGTTGGGAATATGACTTAGCGAGGAGCATGAAGGTCCTTGGTCTCCTGCCAATATGTCGCAGTAGTAGTCACTTCCTAGCTGTGATTTGAAGTGGTTCTCGCAACTGCTTTTTATATTCTCCAGTGTGACTTCTGGATATTTGAATTCAACAAACTCTCGGGCACCTATCCTTGTATATTTTTGGGCCTTTCCAGACACTTCAGCAGACAACCGTTGGACAATTATTTCTCCAGATTGCAGAATGCTATTTCCAACTCCGCCTCCACTTGCAACATTACCAGGTTTGTTGCCAGTTCTCTTCATTTTGATTTTCTTTCGAAATTCTTCCCATGCCATGGTAAATGAGAAGATATAACAAGCAGAAACTTCCACAACTTAGCTAGACAAGAGCGTTGATCAGCGCGTACCTTTTGGCGGGGGCTATTCTTACCTCGTTTCCATGGCCATGTGAGCTTGTGATGCGAGCACACTGCGTGAGCACTGCATTGTGTGCTATGGCGGTTCTAGGCTGGAAGAGTTTTCATTTTAATTTTCAAACGATTTTAAATTTCATGTTATTTCATTTTCATTTGATTTTTGTTTCAATTTCAAATGGTTTGAAATTTTATTTCATTTTTATTTGACTTCTGGTTCATGTTCAAACGGTTTAAAATTTTTGTTAACCATGAGTTTAATTAACTTTGAAAAATTTGGATATCATGTTCAAAATTCCTTATGGCGGTTCTAGGCCACCATAGTCCAGTCTCATAATCATGAAAATACGAAAATTGATTGTTAGGACAGTCAGTGAGAAACCACGTAAGAATCAGTACATAATTCTTTAGATTTTCCTTGAAGTTTTCCAGCTCTGAAAAATTCCTTGCAGAATGTTCCAATTTCCTGTTTTAAGAAAATTTCCTTGAAAGTGGAAACACTGCTTTATTCTAACGTCCAACGATTGGCTCAGTGCTGAAAAAGTATAATCAATGAAACAAATGAAGTAATCGTGAACTTTCTATAACACCCAACTACTACAATGTTGTTCCTAATGATGGTGCTATTAATGCATAGATAAATCAGTTCAAATAATTCACTCAATCCATACAGTTTCTTAGCCAATCAACCACCTCTCTTAATAGGTAGTAGTGATTTTACAGTAAATTCTGCATTTGCCTGTAGAAGGAAAATGGCCGTGTAGCAAAGTGTAAATAGTGTTTACCTGCAACCTTCATTGTCTATGTAACATGATCCATATTTACTATCTCATGCAAGGAAATTACCATTGTAAGTTATGATGCAACTGTGATCTTTGTGACCACTGTAAGTTAAGATGCACCTACGAGCTTTGTGACCATTGTAAGTTAAGATGCACCTATGAGCTTTGTGACCATTGTAAGTTAAGATGCACCTATGAGCTTTGTGACCATTGTAAGTTAAGATGTACCTGTGAGCTTTGTGACCATTGTAAGTTAAGATGCACCTATGAGCTTTGTGACCATTGTAAGTTAAGATGCACCTATGAGCTTTGTGACCATTGTAAGTTAAGATGCACCTATGAGCTTTGTGACCATTGTAAGTTAAGATGCACCTATGAGCTTTGTGACCATTGTAAGTTAAGATGCACCTATGAGCTTTGTGACCATTGTAAGTTAAGATGCACCTATGAGCTTTGTGACCATTGTAAGTTAAGATGCACCTATGAGCTTTGTGACCATTGTAAGTTAAGATGCACCTATGAGCTTTGTGACCATTGTAAGTTAAGATGTACCTGTGAGCTTTGTGACCATTGTAAGTTAAGATGCACCTATGAGCTTTGTGACCATTGTAAGTTAAGATGCACCTATGAGCTTTGTGACCTTCAACAGTATCATCCTGAGAAGCTTCATATGGAAGCAAAGCATACGCACTGAAGTGCACCCAAATAACTGACAGAAACAATATCGCTAGTTACAATACTTAAAGCATTCCTTATATAGACATGAGCCATAATTAACATAGTTAGTAAAATGATGGAACAAAAATACTACACATGTAAGACTTTACTAGCATGAACAGCCGGAGCATGCGGAAATTGGGTGTGTACTTCCCCACCTACGTAGAAGCCGTCAGTAGTTTTCTGGCTCATCAGTAAAAGCTGACTTAACGGCCATTGCTTGTCGGTAATTATGGTAGCTTGTAGGAATGCGGAAATAGGGTATGTGGGGTGTCATTCTTCCCCAGCTACGTAGAGGAAGTCAGTAATTTTCTGGCTCATCCGTAAAAGCTGACTTAATGGCCATTCATTGTTGGTAATAATGGTGGCTTGTAGGTACTTATAGGGCTTTACTCAAACCGGTCAGAAAATTTCGTTTGCTACACCCCTCTTCTCAAAAGTCACTAGGCAGCCCACTGATCAAGACTACAAAATTGGAACCAATGTTAAACATTTGTCATTGCTAAACTTCATACCTTACTAAATAAGCCTTAGCATGCAAATGAAAACTTTCATAGCTGGGAGTTTCCTGATAAATATGAAAAATAAATTTATTGTTTTATACAGGAGTTTTGTCTTAGTTTAAACGTAGAACAACATGATTTACAGTAAGAGAGCGTTCCTCCTTACAAATACCTTCTCCACAAAGGGCCATACATGAATTATTAGTAAAGCAGATGCAGCCTACAATTCCATGAAGAATTAAACCAGAATACAAGACTAACAAGATAATATTTCAAAACAATGACAACAATCAATATCAACTGTTATGCACAGGCATTTTGCACAAGCATCCTCATTGTGACTGATACATATACGCCTTATGCAATATCTCTGACAACTCCAAATAGGCAATCTATCTATCATAGACATCCTCAAACAACCAATGAAAGGAACGAAATCGACCATTGTCTTCTTAATCTTAAAGAAATTATGAAACTTACTTTTTCCCTAATTTTGACATTTACTTCAAATATCAGAAATCTCTAAATTAAATTAGTACCTCTTCACACACTAGACTCGGGGATTCCAGATACACTGATGGGAATAGAGCGGCAGATTTTCTTAGATGGAAAAAAGCATATTATGGTTCACTGCAATAGGATCAAGGACCGATAAAGGACCAAAAGTTTACAAAGACACCGTTTCGTAACGACGCTTCATATTCCTCTTCGTCATTTCCAACTTGCTTATTTGAAAATTCTCCTGTTCTGGCAAGCCTGACTTTTCATCCAATGGGAAAGAAATTTCAGTCCAGGTAGATATGCTAATGATCTAATGTTCATATGCAAAGCCTATATGCAATATTTGACTTTACCACGTTATCTCATGAGTAATAAGAACAGTATTGCACGAAGCCCAAAGCACAGATCAATTACTCATGTACATTCTCCATGAACGACAAAACTCATAACCATTCTTATATTCACTGTGTGTTGTCCAGCCCTATCAAATCCCAGGACTTATGTATGTATGTATTTCTATGTGTACTTCTTATGTATGTATATATTTGTATGTAAAATATGTAGTTGTATGTATATAATTGTATGCATATAATGTCTACTACTGCTGAAAAGAGTCAATTTAACACTTCCAAGTACTAGAGAGAGGTATAGATGTAATTCAACAGCTACAAACAAATAAAAGATGCTAAAATAATTATGCTTCTTTCTACACTATAACTAAACTGCCTCTCTCGGCACTTGGATACATTCAGCCAACTGAAAGACATTTAATATACTACTCTTTGGCCTCTAATAATCTGGGGGTGGTCAGAATAAATGGGGGGGCTGTTGGGAAAAATTTTTGAAAAATAAAGAAATGGGCTTTGGAATAAACGGAAGGTGCTGGAATTTTCTGAACATAAGGTTCAATTAGTTTTATGCCTGACTAGAAACAGTATTAGTAGAAGCAAAAAATTCAAAACCTCATAAACGTCCCCCCATGTTTATTAGAGACCATGGAGAACATAAAAATACATTTGGTAAGGTTTATTTTGTGTACTAGTTGACCTACAGAAATATGAGGACGACCATGCCATCATATCATTGAGTTGCCAAATTACAAGGACAATGTTGCTCCTATTATCAATCGGGGGGATGTGCAGTTTAGGGTAACCGCCAAATCGCATTAAATTCTATACGAAATTACTCCTTATGATGAAGACAGTCGAACCAAACGATAAAAAGTGCGGTTCTACTTAGTAATTACTTATTTACTCTTAGTTTTTCCTCGATCAACATTGAAATCCTTTTGTCCATTAAGAAACCTCCGCCAGTTCTACAACTAACTCTAACCCTAACCCTGACCCTTACCATGCACAAAACCCTAACCCTGACCCTAACCCCAATCCTAAGTAATTGGTAAGTAGAACCGCACTTTTTATCGTTTTTTTAGACTATCTTCATCGTAAGGAGTAATTTCGTATAGTATTCAAGAAGATTGGATGATACAGCAATGCCAAGGGGTGGAGGAATTTGATAGGGGACACAAAGTTAAGGAGATGCATAATAGAGTAAAACAACTGACAACTTTAAAATCAAGGAAACGGAGTTCTGGATGCATAGAGAGCAAAGATGGAAGGATACTGTTTGAACAAAAAGATGTAGCAGATAGATGGGTTGAATACATAGCTGAATTGTATGATGATGAAAGACAGCCCTTGTCAGACAACAATGCTCTTACTGGTAAGGCAATCCTAAAGTCAGAAGTTGAGGCAGCAATTAGAGCAATGAAAAGAGGGAAGGCCACAGGCCCAGATGAAATATCAGCTGAGGTTTTGGCAGCATTAGATAGCAACAACCTAAACATCATCACAGAGATATGCAATGACATCTATCACACTGGTTTTATTCCAAAAGACACGAGACAATCAATCTTTGTGCCTATACCAAAAAAGCCAAATGCACACAGTTGCTCAGATTTTCGTACCATAAGTTTGATGAGTCATATGACGAAGCTTTTATTGAAGATCATACAAAAAAGGGTTATAGCAAAAATAGATCAAGAAATTAGCATCTTTCAGAGTGGTTTCCGACCTAGGATTGGAGCAAGAGAGGGTATATTCAATCTAAGAATTATTTGTGAGCGAATTATTGAGCTGGGAGAAGACGTTTTTATCTGTTTTATTGACTATAAGAAAGCGTTTGATAAAGTGAAACATTCCAAGCTGATGGAGTGTCTAAAGGAAATAGGAATTGATGAAAAAGATTTGAGAATTATTGCAGGGCTATACTGGGATCAAACAGTTGTGGTTAGAACAAAAACAGAGTTTTCATCAGAATATAGCGTGAAGAGAGGTGTTCGCCAGGGATGTGTCCTGTCACCAAATTTATTTAATTTGTATACAGAGAAAATCTTTAAAGAAGTAGTAGATAGAAATGGAGTTAATATCGGTGGTATGAATATTAATAATTTGAGATATGCGGATGACACAGCACTAATAGTCTTAAATGCAGCAGATTTACAGACACTACTCGAAAAAGTAAATACATGTGGGAAACCGTATGGAATGGAGATGAACATCGTAAAAACAAAGAGTGTGGTAGTTAGTAAAACGGTACATAAATTAATAGATTTAGAACTTGACGGAAAGCCAATTGAGCAAGTATCTAAGTTCGTTTACCTAGGGCATATGACAAGGGAAGATGGCAGAAGTGATGCAGAAATAGCACGACGTATTCTAATTGCAAAAGAGCTTTCGCTAACATGAAGAAATTGTTGACATGCAGAACATAAACATTAGTTTGAGATTTAGGCTATTAAAATGCTATGTTTGGTCTACACTTACCTACGGAGTTGAAACATGGACCATTTCAAGGGCTATGAGTAGGCGATTGGAAGCATTTGAAATGTGGTGCTATAGGCGAATGTTAAGGATATCATACACTGAGCATAAGACGAATGAAGAGGTGTTAGGCATGATGAAGATAAAGAGACTACTGATTGATAGTATCAGAAAAAGGAAGGCCAAAGGCCAAATATTTCGGGCATATGGTAAGACAGAATGGGCTACAGAGACTTTTATTAGAAGGGAAAATAAACGGAAAAAGGGGAAAAGGAAGGCCAAGAATTATATGGGCAACTAACATCAAGGACTGGACAGGAAAGAATTATGGCGAATGCGTGAGAGCTGCGGAGAACAGACAAGAATGGAGGTCCATAACAGCCAACCTGCTGGGAGCAGATGGCACAAGATGATGATTTAACGCGATTTGACTGTTACCCTAAACTGCACATCCGCCAGTCGAATCAAATTCGTCGCAAACACACACCTTATCTTGATTTACCTTACAAACACTGAGGTAGATTTAATGGAGACTAAAGATGTACAAACCTTTCAAACTACTCCCAAAATACGAAATCAGTTTGCAATTCACGAGAGATGAAATTGATAACAAGCAGCCAACACCTAAACGGAAGCAAAAGAACGTAAAAGGGCAATCAAAACAATCATACCTGGTAGGATTTATGGAATACAAATTCAAATAAAAGGGTCAACGAATCATGAAATATATCACAAACGGGGGTCTTGATAAACGGGGGTATAGGAAATATTTCTAAAATATAGTGGCAATGTAACTGTCAATTGCAACTTCTGACAAACATCAAACTATGCATTCAATTGGCGAAAGAAACACTATCATTTAGTGAAAGTAGAAATTTCTTTTCTTAAGGAAGAAATCTCCAATTTTTCGTTCCATGCACTGTAAACAACGGGAGGTTCAAATAAGCTCCGGGGAGTTCGGAAAAGCATGAAAAATTAATAAGCGTCCCCCGTTTATTAGAAATCTAAGAGTATGGTATGGATGTATCATAACATACCACATTCCACCGCCATCAGGCAGCTAAGATATATCTGTTCATTTCTATTACAGGGTTTGTTTACAGCTCCATTACATATGGTAGATAATACAAATACTTCAAATACGAATCAATGTTAACCACACCCAAAAATCACCTCCTACCTAAGCTTCTGTATCTATGCCATTACAAGCGCACGTTACAACCACGCTCTCCTGACAACATCAACAGAACTCGAATGCTCCTTCTTGAAACCTGGTTTTCGAAACCTCGACACAGCTTTTCGGCACAAGTTGTAAAGTAGTTGCAAAACAAGAAGCTATGCCTTGTTTGGCGGTTTCCAGTTTCCCGTTTACTTCGAGTGCAGATACGCCTACGGAAGCGGTATCCTTAGACGGGTATAGTTTCTTAACCAAATTCCAAAACTGCTTACTCTTCCTAATACATGAATTTACTTCGATATTCGATATTCCCTGTACAATTTCCAGTTATTGTCATTTCCACATTGTTTAGCTTTTGTTAGATGGTAATCTCTCGCTTTTATCAATTTTGGGATCTCTGGGGTTCTCCAGGGGCAATGCAAACCACGTACTTTTTTCTGTGTTTCTGGAGCGTGTTTCTCAAAAACCTCAATCAATATACGTTCCAAGGACGTCTCAAGAAAACCATCTGGGCTCTATGACATACACGAGGTACTTCGTACACATTCCTAATATTACCGAAAGGGCACGCCTTACAATTCCAAATAGGACACCAGGGGTGCTCTTTTACATTCTGAATATTACCTAAGGGAGTTCCTTGCACATTCCAGATGTTACCCAAGGGGGATCTATACACATTCCAAATAGGGAGAGGCATAGAGATAGTAACAAACATTCAATATTTGTGGTTTACAGGTTACAAGATAATAAAAATTGGATATTAGGATTCCAGAAAAGTGCTCGTCATACAAGAGCAACACAGCATAATCCAAGAGGAGAGAGCTGTTATATACCCAGGGGTGACCTGCGGATACGGTCCTCTGGAGTTCAACACTGTGGCTCAGTGCCTCCCCCACCCCCAATAGAAGTAGAGCACTCAAACTCTTGTCCACATCATGTTGTAACATTTGCCACACTTTAACCCAAGTCATATAAATTATACAACTGAAGTTTGAGCACCAATGGCAGCTGCCCGGCCATCCAGCTAATTGATGCTATGTCCAGCTTAACTTCTCCCCCTCCCCCAAAACAAGCTCTTGGGAGGTCGGAAAAAGCGTGAAAAATTAATAAGCGTCCCCCATTTACTAGAAATCTAAGAACATAGTATGAGTCATAACATACCACATTCCTCCGTTATCAGGCAACTAAGAAAGAACATATTTAACAATCTTGATTGTATCCAAACAACTGGATCAAGCACCCCCTGTTTAATCCTCCCCACGTATGTCATACCTCCCTAGTTTGATGATATTTCTCCTTGTCGGCTATGAAAACAAATTTGGATTTGAGTCTTCCACTGCTCTTTGATCACATTCCACATATTATCCAAAGAGCACTCCTTACAATTCCATATAGTACTCCAGGGGGTATTCCTTAACACATTCTAAATATTGCCCAACGGAGTTCCTTACACTTTCCAGATAGTATCCCAGGGGGACTCTATTCACATTCCAGATAGGAAGAGGCATTGTGCTAGAGATGGTAACATTCAATATTTGTGGTTTACAGGTTCTAGGGGTAAGGCCCTCTGGGGTTCAAAACAGTGGCTCTGTGCCCTCTCCCAATAGGAATAGAGCACTCAAACTCTTTCCACATCATTTTGTAACATTTGTCACACTTTAACCCAAATCATGTAGCTAAATGAACACCAATAGCAGCTGTCCAGTTACCCAGCTAAGCTAATTCCTCCGTTATCAGGCAACTAGGATACATCTGTTTATTTGTACTACTGGGCGGATGTTAACAATTCGGGCAGTTGAAAATGCATATAGCCAACTCTACACCATGTATTGTTTTGTGGGACAGGGTAGCGGAGTGCAGGGTTAGGGTCAGTCTTTGATTGTGTTCGTTTCACACAATATGGTGTTTCCACTGAAGATATATATGCAAACATCGTCTTTTTTATTCTTGACGTAAGCAATGAGTACTTTTAAATGGCAAATAGTTTATACGCAATTTCAACTGCCCAGATTTTTAAAGTCCGCCTACGGGGTTTATTTGCAACTCGATTGCATACAATACAAATAAATGCGAATCAATGTGAACCACACCCAAAAATCACCTCGTACCTATGCCTTTGTATCTATGCCATTACAACTATGGGTTGCTACCATGGCCTCCCAACGAAATCAACAGAACTCGAATGTTCCTTCTCGAAACCTGGTTTTCTTTAGATACTCCAGACATCACAAACGACTTCTGAGAAATAAAACTAGACATCCTCTGACGCACAGCACTGACAGCAAAAACCAGCAAGATAGAACACGTTTAACAATCCTGATTGTATCCAAACAACTGGATCACATACATCACGTTTCATCCTCTCAATTTATGCAATATCTTCATAATCTGATCATAGGTCTCTCCTTGTCCGCTATGAATACAAATTAAGATTCGATTCTTCAATTGCTTTTTGATCACATGGGGCAGGACCTAATCACCTCTTTCAATTCTGCTTTGGTTTTTTCAGCATGCAATTTTAAGCTAATTGCTCTCTTTTCAGTAGGCTTCCTATTTATGGTATGGCTAAAACATACCGATTTCAACTGTTCTGTTAATAGATCGGAGTTACAGCGAGCAGCCATTTTACAAGATTGCGAAACCATGCTGCAGTGAGCCTCGTTTTACGATTTATTCCGGTCAGTCCATGGTTTCTTAATTCGCGGTATTTTACTGTTCAAAATACCACTGTTGCTCGCGCAAGAACCTTAGCTGCTTGGGAATGGACTCCATAATACCCCTTATGGTGGATATAAAACACATCCCAAAAAAATCCCAATACTATCTGAAAATCAACCAGTTGTAAAACAACCTCAAGGGTCTGCATTAGTAAATAACAAATGGTTGCCATATGAACCACAATTTGATAATCATGAAATTATAGGAACTAAGGGTTATGGATTAAAAAAAAAAATAAAAAAAAACACACGGGGAAGGGATAATTTTGGGGAAGAACAGTCCCTTCAAGAACGTCCCTTTACTCAACATCTTGTTCTAAAATTCAAAGATACTTCAACGAGTAATACATATTTAGAAAAATGGATTTATCACATGGGTATAAAGAGATTTGGAGGCGTTTTTGCAAAAGATCAATTAACAATTGATGATATTAAACCAAATTATTTTTATACTATAAATCTCGATAATTTTAATTCCATTACTAATGGAACACATTGGACGGCCTTCTATTACATAAATCAAAAAATTGAGTATTTCGATTCGTATGGATTAATGCCTCCAAAAATAATTGAAAATTATTCATATATATATATATATATATATATATATATATATATATATATATATATATATATATATATATATATATATATATATATATATATATATATATATATATATATATATATATATATATATATATATATATATATATATATATATATATATATATATATAACAGCAGTCAATTACAGAGTTACCATTCTAAAGCATGCGGGTATTATTGCCTATATTTTATTTATCATCGTTATCATGGTCTAAGTTTTTATCAAATTATAAAACGATTTAGTTTAGTTGATTTGGAATATAATCAAAATTTGATTATAAATTTTTTCAATAATTATAAGTAATATTATATATAATGGGTAAGTTAGAAGATATCAATATTCACCATACAGATCAATATCATAAAAAACGCGAAGATATTAATATGAATAACAAAAGAATTGATAATTTGAAAACAGTTTGTATGAGAGATACAACTAATTTAAAATACGCTATAAATATGGAATGCTTACTCAATTATACAACCTTACAGCTTTCAGAAACGTTATTTTGGGAATACTATCAAAGAGCTGATGCTTTTTATAACTTTCCAACGGCAAATTCACATGAATTGACATTTGATTCATCAACACGAAAAGTGTCAAAATTAATAGATCGAAGTCTTAGTCAGGATGACGCATTTCAAAGTGATATGTTAAAACAACCTACAATATGCACTAAAGCAAATCGTATTAGTAAACGGTACTTTATTCAGTTTGATGGTACAGAAGTATGATCTCGGATATTGATTTAAACCCTGATGTTGGGCATGAGGATATCGTAAATGTTTTTTTAGTTTATAAAGTGAATAGTATTCCCACACATTATTGGGTCAATGGAATTATGGGCCACGATGATGCTGGATATGATAAATTTATCGGGCTTTATACATCAAATTTAATTATTTCAGGAACGGTTAATAATTTTATAAACATCGGTTCGTGTGTTGTTAATGGTTATCAGCCTCACGCGCCTTTTAAAAACAAAGCAAATGCATCTACATTAAATAAATGGATATGCTTGAGTGTACATTGGAATATTAGTAGTGAAACGAGTTTTGTTTACATTAATGGACAAGAAATATGTCAATATCAGAGTCGAGTTTCACAAGGGTCATTTAAAGTAACTATTGGCGATTTGAATCCGTCAGGAATATCTGGTATGGACGGATCGATAGCCGCTTTTATATTATACAAAAATAAACGTATGTCAAAACGGGATATTTTACTCCATCATTACGTATTCTGTTCAAAATGGTTTAATATAGACTACGAACCTATAACATTCTAATATATGATATATAATGAATCATCATACTGTATTATATCTTATTTGTCATTTGATGCCTGTACCATTATTATGGTTAATATTTTTTTCAATTATTATAATATATAATATAATGGGAAAATACGACGGGGTTATTTCAGATAATGATGATAAAAATCAGGTTAAATTCTCATTAACAGATATTCATTTTGTTGATAATGTTTTGCATATTAATAAAAATTTAACATTTATTTTGCATAAATCACAGTACTCTGATAAATTCACGATATCAAATGACGTCCTAGATATTAATAAAGATAAACTCACAATAAACCCAAAATCTATTATTCCTGTAAATTCATTAGGAACGCCTAATGGCACAATTATCGTTGATCAAAATGATAAATTGATTTTAAATACCTCATCAGACTTCTTTACTAATTATAACAGTACATTATACTGTAACCTAGGAGCAGGTTTAACAAGAGATGACCAAAATCGAATTACAATCGCAATAGCCAAATGCAATTTAAAATTCGTTAATAATGAACTTTGCCTCGATATGAATGCAATGATAAATGAATTTAATTGTATAAAATTAGACGATAAACAGCGTTTAAGATTGGCTTATAACGCCGATGATTTTATAAAAGACAGTACAGGTAAAATATGGTTAAAATTAGATGATAAACATTTAGTAAGAACCCAAAACGGTATTGAAATAAACATAGATAATGATACGATACGGTATGATACAAACGAAAGTAAATCAAAATCGTCGATTGACAAATATGTTGTACCGAAATACTCTCAAAATGGTGATATCTATTTAGACGCTAATAAAAAGATGAAATTAAATATAAACAATTACGTCGATGATAATATTGGCTCAAAAGTGATTATGAATACAAACAACAAAATTGATTTAGATATTGTTGATCAAACGGCAGGCGAGATCTATTTCGATTCCAACAATAAATTAACAATCAGACTCGGCCATTATTTCACACGAGATACATCAGGGCATATAATTCCTATCGTGAATAATGACCATGGAGTAAACTTAAATAATTACAAATTGAATTTAGACGTGTCTGCGCCTCTCGAATTTGTAAATAAGAAATTAACATTAGGTTATACACCATATTTTAAATTATCATCAGATAAATTAGACATTGATATAACAAAATTACAAACGGATATTGTTATACCTAAACAAAACGAGGGTATAAAATTAAATTCAGATGGGACGTTATCAATTGACAGTAATGTTTTAACAAGCATGTTAAATGTAGGGAGTTTATCAGGTTTAAAAATCGTCGGAAATCAATTAATCGTAGATGAAGCATTAATGTCATCTAATTTAATAAGATTAGATTCAAACTCAACTTTAAAAAGGCGTGATAACAATTTCTACGAGATAGTTTACGATCGTGTTTCAATCGATGCAGATTTTACAACAGGCGAGTTATTAGTAAAACCAACTTACGTGCCAAGTATTGTTACTTCTGATTATATTAAAAATAAAGTAATAAATGAATCGTATTTTAAAGATATATTAAAGTTTCAAGGGCCGTGTATTTTAAAACGATGTGCATTATGTTATTGGAATTTAGATGATGAAAGTTCTGTGGATGAAACAATAAGCACTAATGTGATAATCAATAAATTTCAAAATCAAAAATATAAATTTAATGATTTCTATTATTTTACATGTGAAAATAACCCAAGTTATCATTATAAACACTACAGTTTTGCTATATTCCCTGAGGTGATGACTGATAATTATATACATTTTAATAATACCAATCAAAAAATCAAATATACAGATATATTTAATAGATATCAAAATTTAAATTCTATAGCATCTAATTTCGTAATAGAACCCGAAAAGAAAACTGTCGATATTAATAGTACATTATTACAAGCAGGGAATGATAATTATATCAAAATCCTTTATAATAACCAAGGGATTGTGTTCAAATTTGGAAAAATGATTGAAAATTATTTAACAAGTTCATCAACATTTCCTAATGAAATTATAGTATCAATAACGACAATTTTAAATAAAAAACATGTTATAACGTTTTTTTATAATACTACAGGTAATGTCATTATTATTCTTAATAGTCAAGTTGTATATAATCAAAATAATATAGTTTTATTTATTGAAGAACCAGGAAAAGATAATTTGACAACATATAAATACCATGATTTTTATCTTGCTAATAACAACAGTAACAGTCAATCATTCAATGGTAAATTATATGATTATTCTATGTTACAAAATATTAGTGAATCAGAAACATTTAATCTTCATGAGTATTACAAATATATTCATAATATATAAAAATTATAATATATACTATAAATGGATTCGCCGAGAAAAGTTATCAAATTTATGAAAAAGAATTTATACTTATTTGTGGATAAGTATAATGACATAGACAGAACCGTGTTAAAAGCAGCCATTGCTTATAAGTATTTATTGGCTGTTTATTTAGATATTAAAAAATGTAACAATAGATAAAATTGTCATAGAAAACGAATATGATATAGGTTTAATAGGCCCTGGACACACATGCCTAACATCGATTTGTGACAAAATATGCCCGAATCGTGTATGTCATTTACATTCTATTCTACATGATGTTTATGGTAGATTATATCTCAAATATAATCTAGGACGAGGATATATTTATATGTTTAACACTCCCCATTGGATGAAAAAGTCGCCATTATTTGGTCATATAAGTGGGTTATTATATTCGATTTATTATAATATCAGATATTATCGTGAATATCAAAATTAAGATTTTCTTTAATTTTATTCCATAATATCAAATATTCATTTGTTTTTCTAACGTTATTTCGTATTTTAATTTCACGACAATTATGATGATGTAAAAATTGAATATAAATTTGTTTTATAGCATATTTTAAATTGATCTTTTTAAGATTATGTTCTTTTTGCCATTCGATAATTTTATTACAATATCCTAAAATAATATATTTTTGGTAATCGCCCATAAATATATTAAAGTTTTTATTAATTTCATTTATGGTGTTTAATATATAATATTTTCGATGATACACTGATTGCTTCTTTTTATTATAACAATCATATGGTTGTAAATCTGCATTGAAGAATTTTATTAAACATGAGCAATTTTTACAATATTTTCCATTTTCATGTACTATATAATCATTACAACCACAGTTTTCGCATATATCATTTGATTTTATGACTTTATATTTTGGTAGTTTTAAATATTTATCACAATAAAGACAATAACTTTGATCCATTTTTAAAAATTGAATATGAATATGTCGATTACACATATATATTATATATTATATATTTTTTTATGTATATTTTTATGAATAAACTTACCACATATACTATCTAAATTAATATCTATATTTTTTATACAAAAGTCATGTAAATTGTAATGATATTTATATATATATTTTAAACATTTTATGCTATCATTTTTAATACATCTAAAAATGTATCTCTATCTATAATCATATGATATTTGTCATGAAAATATTTTAAATAATTTGATTTATCATTTTTTATACATTCAAACATTACATCATAAGTAATAGGACAACCCATTTTTATTATATATTTTAGAATATTATTATATTTTGATGATATTGCATGTTTTAATAATATATCATCATCAAAAAAAATTATATTGTTTTCAAATAAATATTGAAGGCAAAATAAATCACAAAATTTAACAGCCGTATATTTAATATTTTCGTCATTATCACAATTATTTTCAATCAGAAATTTAATACATTTGTAATGACTTCTTTGTACACTATGGTTCATTTTGTTTTTATTTATTAAACCACCATTTTCATACACATATATTAAACACCCTTTATATTCATTTTTTGCAGCTAAGTTACATGTATGTTCTGTTATTGGTATATTATTTTCAAATAGATATATTAAACACCAATAAGCACCGTATAAAGCTGCATCATCGCACATATCTTCATCCAATGGACAACCATTTTGATGTGCATATTTTAAACACTTAATATAATCTGATTTTATAGCCTTATAACATGTAAATTTATCCCAAGGACAATTATTTTCATGAGCATATTTTAAACATTCTAATTGATTTGTTCTTGCTGCAGATTCACATGTGTTTTCATCCCATGGACAACCATTGTCATGAGCATATTTTAAACATTCTAAATAACCATTTTCTGCTGCTTTTGAACACGTGTCATTATTCCATGGACAACCATTCTCATGAGCATATTTTAAACATTCTAATTGACCATTCTCGGCTGCTATAGCACAAACACGCTCATCCCACGGACAACCATTTTCGTGTGCATATTCTAAACAATCTAATTGACCATTCTCGGCTGAATTTATACATGTTTTAATATTCCATTTACATTTATTATTACGAAGCTCAAATAAACAAGAATAACTACCATATTTTGCAGCAATAGCACATGTTTTTTTTGTGTATGGACAATTTTTTTCTATACATGATTCAAGACATGATAAATGATTTCGTTTGCAGGCTTTCTCACAAGTGTAACAACAAATTTTCACCATCTTATATAATTTTTATAGTCATATTTATTTAAACAATTTAAACGCACTTTAATTTTCTATATACATAAAATTTTTGCACATTCTAAATGACCATATTTTTTGGCTATTTGAATAATATCAGAAATATCATGTTTCATAAACCCAACACTAAAGTCACTCTGATCGTACGGATAACAATCATCATAGATCCCCACAATTGATGAACCACAGTTGTGTTTATCAGCATATATTAAACATTCTAAATGACCATTTTTTGCTGCTTCATAAAATGTCTCATAATCCCATGGGCATCCATTTTCATGAGCATATTTTAAACATTCTAAATGACCATTTTCTGCCTCATTTGCGCATGTTTCCTCATCCCATGGACAGTCATTTTCATGAGCATATTTTAAACATTCCAAATCACCATTTTTAGCTGCAAATTCAGTTACATCTTCATCCCATGGACAACCATTTTCATGAGCATATTTTAAACATTCCAAATGACCATTTCTAGCTGCAAATTCAGTTACATCTTCATCCCATGGACAACCATTTTCATGAGCATATTTTAAACATTCTAAATTTCCAAATCTAGCAGCATTCACACATGTATCTTCATTCCACGGACATCCATTTTCATGAGCATATTTTAAACATTATATTTCTCCATTTTCAGCCGCTAAAAAACATGTATCCACACTCCAAGGATAACCATTTTCATGAGCAAATTTTAAGCATTCTAATTGACCATATTCAGCAGCCAAATCACAATAATAATCACCTGATTTACTATTTTTATGTCCATATTTCAAACATTCCAAATGACCATTTTTAGCTGCAAATTCAGTTACATCTTCATCCCATGGACAACCATTTTCATGAGCATATTTTAAACATTCCAAATCACCATTTTTAGCTGCAAATTCAGTTACATCTTCATCCCATGGACAACCATTTTCATGAGCATATTTTAAACATTCCAAATGACCATTTCTAGCTGCAAATTCAGTTACATCTTCATCCCATGGACAACCATTTTCATGAGCATATTTTAAACATTCTAAATTTCCAAATCTAGCAGCATTCACACATGTATCTTCATTCCACGGACATCCATTTTCATGAGCATATTTTAAACATTATATTTCTCCATTTTCAGCCGCTAAAAAACATGTATCCACACTCCAAGGATAACCATTTTCATGAGCAAATTTTAAACATTCTAATTGACCATATTCAGCAGCCAAATCACAATAATAATCACCTGATTTACTATTTTTATGTCCATATTTTAAACATTCTAAATGACCATTCACAATTGCACAGTGGGCATTCTTTTTTTAACAACAACTAGCATAATCATTTTTAGAAATACATTTACCATCAAATCTTAAACTTGAACATTGAACAGGAAACATATCTTATATATATAATTATATTTTATACATATATTTTTAAAATGCATATATGACATCACACCATTATGACATCACACCACTATGACGTCACACCACAACTGTGGCGATAACCCACATCATTAGCGAATCGAATATACAGAAGCAAAACAAAACCGCACGAAAATGATGTAAACAGATATAACAAGTTCTTGTAAATCAAGCAATAACACCATAAATATGGGTAATTCAAACACCAATTAAAATCGGGGTGGAAAATTATGAAGCATTGTTTACACCCATAAAATGAGACCCATTCATAAGGTCCATAAATAACGGAGTGGTTAATATACCCAAGGAGAGTTTTTTAAAAATTATATAAACTTTAGTTTTTCATTGTATTTACACCATTTTTGTAAAAATTATAACATTACATGTTTCCAACATCTCATCTCATTTTTCTATATCACTCCTTTTTACATCCAATTAAACATAGCTATTTAAATTATTAATTGGTACCAATAAAAATAACAAAGTTGTATTAGTACTTATTTCACACCCATTTAATAAAAGCATAAATTATGGCCCATAAATAACAGAGTGGTTAAATATACCCAAGGAGAGTTTTTTTAAAATTATATAAACTTTAGTTTTCCATTGTATTTTAACCATGTTTTCAAATTTATAACATTACATGTTTCCAACATATCATCTCATTTTGTCTATACCACTCCATTGTAATCCATTCTCATATTCATTTTATAAATTCATTTCTTACATTCATTTATAAATCCATTTCTTATATCATTTTATAAATCCATTTCTTATATTTATTTAATATATCATTCTATTAAACCATTCAATTTATATCATTCTATTTATAACATATTATAAACACCAATATATAATTACATCATCAATTCCCTTAATATACATCACTCCATTAAAACCATCAACTACTCCAATATTCTTCAAATCCTCAATTTCCATTTACACCATCAACTCCCTTAATATATTCAACTCCATTAAAATCATCAACTACTCCATTTCTTATATCCAATTTTATTTTTCATTCTATTTTCACCATTCATTTTTAAACCATCATCAAATATTCCCACACTCATATCCCAACTTGTGTCCCAATTATAAATCCATTTCTTATATCCAATTTATATATCCAATTTATAAACCCATTTCTTATATCCAATTTAATTTTTCATTCTATTTTCACCATTCATTTTTAAACCATCATCAAATATTCCCAACTTGTGTCCTAGCAAGTGTCCTAGTAAGTGTCCTAGTAAGTGTCCTAGTAAGTGTCCTAGTAAGTGTCCCAAACATGTGTTCCAAACATGTGTCCCAGTATTTTGTCCCAGTATTTTGTCCCAGTATGTTGTCCCAGTATTTTGTCCCAGTATGTATACTATGCATTATATATGGTATGTTGTCTAATAACCTGTTGGTCTTTTTCTAATCTTCTCTTTTGCACCAGTGTTAGTATTTCCTCAGTCATCCATGTTTGTCTTTTATCCATATGCTTTTTTGGAATTGTGCTTTCAGTAGTTTCCATAATCACTTTTTTGATCTCATACCATTTTGGTTCACTGCTAATTTCTTTCTTTTCCATTTCTTTTTGGTACGTTAGAGCATTGTCATATTCCTGAAACCAGTGTCTGTTGGCATGTTTCCTTATTGTCTGACTTTTCTGATATCTTTGTAATTTAAACTTTAATTTTGCAACCACTAGATAGTGGTCTGAAAGCTTATCTGCTTTGTGGATAGTTTTGCACTTTGTTATGCAGGAACTACTGCTTTTGTTAATACAGATGTAATCAATCAAACTTTGTCCATTTCCATGATCTCCCTTCCAGCTGTAATTATTTTTTCTCTTTACACTTTTAAAAGTATTCATGATTTTATATCTTTGCTCATTGCAAAATTCTGTAAATAATCTTCCATTCCTATTCATTGTGTTGCTTCCAAAATTTCCACAAACTCCTTCTATTCTTTCTTCTCCAATTCTTCCATTAAATTCACCCATTATGACTATATGGTTAATTTTTCCCTTAACTTTGAGTTTATCTATCATCTTTTTCAAGCTCTCATATGCTATTTGAACTTCTTCTTTCTTTGCTGAAATGTCAGGCATATAAACTTGGATTATTGATGTTGTACTTTTCTCATTATAAATAGATACTCCAATTAAGAAATCTTTTTCTATGCATACTCTTTGCACCTGATCTCTGAGATTTCTGTCAATTAGGAATGCTACACCTTTCCTACCTTGAGTATTGCATGGTCCATGTATAAGAGTGTATGTCCTATTGTTGAGTTTTGTTGGTCTTAAGGGATATTCTTGATATTCTGGTAAAAAGGTTTCTGACAAACCAACCAAGTCTATGTTCAGCCTGTCAAGCTCTTCACAAAGAAGTTGTTGCTTTCCTATTTCTTTCATACTCCTTATGTTCCAAGTTGCTATTTTAATATGTTTTTTGTTTTTGTTGTGATGAGGATTTCGCTGATTAACGACCTGAGAAGCCTCACAATATACTCTTCTCCTGCCGGACGAGGTACTGCAGCCACTACCTCCAGCCACAGTCCCATTTACGTCGTTAATATCTTGATTATCATTGAACATCATTATCCATAAAAGTTTTACCTTTGCTGCATTTGCCACATAGAGTGTTACCAGGGTCTGCCACGAGGAGGCTGCAGTTGGATTTTAGACCCCTAACTCTTCTCTTTGCGTTGAATAAAACTTTTAAGCGTTGCCTAAAGAAGGTCTACAACTACAGTAAATGTCAATGACCTTTGTTGTTTTATGGATGGGCTAAAGTCTCAACGATCGTCCCTAAGGTAATATTGTCTCTCTTCTGACCGCTAGGTTCATTACAAAATTATTCCATGACAGTATAAATCTCAGGCAACCCTTATTGGGGGCAATGTCATACTTCGCTGTTGCATGCTAAAAGAACAGCGTGTATCCCTTGAACCAGCTTGTCTGTCGTTACCGTTGGTAAATGCTGTCCTACTTTTTAACATTTTCTTGGTTAATTGAAAGATCGTTATAATCAGTAGTGTTGCAAGAATAAATAAAGAGGAGTGCAAGAACTACATGGTGTGAATGTTGGGGGGCCACGCCCCTGAGGGCTAGAAAGTGCGCTCTCGAATGGCGGATTCAGATTATAACATTATTGGGCAGTGAATTCCATTGGTTCATTATTTTACCAATGTTTACTCTTAGCTATTGATCATGCTGAGATGTCCACTTGAGATTCCTGGATGCTTAGGAGAAAAGGTGGAGGTACAGCTTTACAGCCCTACCACTTTTGCACTGCCCAAGGAACAATTTGAAACCATCGGGACCAACAGCGTTAATGTTTTAAGTCATATCTCTGTGTTTTAAGTAGACTAGGCTTTCGGTTTGTCTCTTGCAGCCTCGATTTAGTTGATAAATCTCTTATTGACATTTGCAAGTGCTCATCATGGCGGACGAACAGAAGAAGACGTAAGCGATGTTGGTTGAGTGATATTCAGAAAAATATAATGAAAGAACGACAAAGACCAGAGATTAATAGCACTGAATGAGGAACTGACCGTGGTCATCAAATTTTATTCATACAAGCTGCTATTGGTGAGAATTTCGTCCTGTTTTCTAGTTTTGTCACATTTGGTTCCACTATAAACAACTTTAATGTCCTGGGGACAAGATTCACATTCAGATTCGCGGACAACATTCAGATTCGATGGTAGTCATCTTGTAACTGTCCAGAACATGTCGTAGATAGAATATCGAAGCATCTAACTCAAATAACATCCGACTAGGCATGTTAAGGTACATTTTGAATATTTTTTCATAATTTTTAACCCAGGGGGTTCCTCAAACGAAGTGCCGTTACGGTCAGTTACGTCATATTCTCATACCGATGAGTTTGAATTGATGTGAATTTTCGATCACTTATTGCAAATAAATTAGAATTTCAATGAAATAACATCCGACTAGGCATGTTAAGCTACATTTTGAATATTTTTCCACAATTTTTAACCCAGGGGGTTCCTCAAACGAAGTGCCGTTACGATCAATTACACCAAATTCTCATGCCGATGCCCTCTCAACAATGTAAAATTTCGATCGCTTGCTATAAACAAAACAGAATTTTAATGAAATAACATCCGACTAGGCATATTAAGCTACATTTTGAATATTTTTCCATAATTTTTAGCAAAGGGGGTTCCTCAAACGAAGTGCCGTTACGTTTAATTACGTCATATTCTCACGCCGATGAGTTTGAATCAATGTAACTTTTCGATCACTTAATACAAATAAAACAGAATTTCAATGAAATAACATCCGACTAGGCGTGTTAAGCTGGAGTTTGGACATTTATCCACAATTTTTAACCCAGGAAGTTCCTCAGACGAAATGCCGTTACTATCAAGTATGTCGTAGTCAGGGTGGTTTTGTTAGGTGAGTACGTCTAATGCGTTTTTTAGCGAGTATCAATCAGCTAGGAGCCTGCGATGGAGTCCAAACTGCACTGAATTACATGCTTTTGGCTGACGTCTGACAAATAATGCCAAGTCACATAAAAATAGTTCGAGTGCTTTAAGGGGGCACAGAGTCATATTTGAGCTTCCAGCAGGGAACTTCCCGCAGGCCCGTAGCCAGCTTGAATTCGCAAGGAGGGCACAGCCTATATATATAATACATGTATATACATATATTTATATATATATATATATATAGATGAAATATACATAAAAGTCATTTCTGTAGGGGGGCACAGAGTCAAATTTCACAAGTCCAGGGGGGCCTTGCCCCCAGGCCCCCCTGGCTACGGGCCTGACTTCCCGCCTAAGCCACCCCATAGCTATGGGCCAGCAAGCGGAATCACAAACATTACAGGCACATCTTTATAAGAAACAGGTAATAAGAAACGGTAGACTGACTCAATTTTTCGAAAGTTAAGAAACAGCTCTACCCAAATTGAATAAAGCTAAGAAACTTTTATAATTACGTGCAATAAGAGTCTTGATTTTGTTAGGGATGATAGCAACTTTGTCTCAGCTGAGAGGCTGTTTGAAAATTTTGCACCTCGGTAAGAGAACGATATTTGCCGGTTTGAGTTATTTTTCTGTGAGTGGAGTAGTGAGCATTTCTGGGAAACATTGCTTGCAACTTGTGTGGAGCAAGGTTGCCACCGATGATGCTTTGACTTTCACAGCTAGGTCAGAAGGCCACTTCTTAGATGGGGATGACCATGAAGGAATTGAAATGTAGTTACATTTCAGGGCATCAGCTTTTCCAGAAATGTTTTAATGGTTTCCTCTAAAATCCTAATGCTGTTTTCGTCCTGCAGTTCGCCATAGATTTGGAATGTATAAATATACATGAACTGGAAAGATATATTTTCAGACAAATGTGAAATCAAACAACTGAATAGTCTTGAATATAAAAAACGTTAATGAAGATAGTGAAATCATTACCATCTATTCTTAATAAAAAAGAACTCAACAGGCTAGTGCTACTATAATAAGGACATTTCACACTCGATGGAGTTATAGTTTTGTATGAATGTTGCTTTACGCAACCAAGTTCTCATGATACTTTACAAAGCTAGTTTTGAAAAGAATGAGAGGATTGTCAGTTAAGCAAAAAGTGGCATTGCTTTCTATAAGAACAAAAGTATTTCGGTGGTAGAATTTGCTTTTGTCATGAAACTTCTACATACCCAACGGTTTTCGGCATGAAAAAGTTAGTTCTTGGCAAAGCATAATCCCCACAACTTCCATTAGCAGTTTTCATGAGGAGGCGCCCCTGCTTCTCCAAATCAAAAAATGGTTTCCCCACCTGCCATCAGAATCCAGAAAAAGTCACGGCTCCACGGCTCTGAGACGGAGGAAGATCTTGTTTTCTATGTCGCATTTGAGGAAGGTTTGGTAATTTGCACCAACAATCCAGTTTCAGCAAAGTTTTCAGTTAATGTGACATCGACTGTGAAAGACACAGCCCTTCTACCTTACAATTTTTCGAGACATGCACAACGCAGAGTTCGAGAACTTTGGCTAGTTTCAATTTGCCTAAAAGAGGAAGGTTTATGATAAAGGTTTTACAACAAGAGGAAGGCTGGGACATTTTCTGGACTTCCCTGCGATTTCATTTTCTAAAAACAGCTAGTGATGCCACAGAATAGAGGTCGTTGGCTGATTGGTTAATCCAGTCTGCCTCGAAGATTTTTGACTTTCAATACCACAGAGTGCCTGAGTTTTGCTTTTGATATTCAATAACAGAGAGGAATATGAATAATGTTTTGTTTGAAAAACTGCCATTGAGAACTGTGATAATGACAGAAGTATAAACATTCCGTAAGGATTCGATTAAGCCCCCTCCGTCGAATAAGCCCACACCGCCAGAATGATTCCTCCATGATCCCATCTCGATTTACATTTCATCAAAGTATTTTATATAGAATAATGATATAAGATATTGTCTAAACGTAGCATTCAAATTCCCCCTAAGAAGTGAACTTTTCCTCCCTAAGGGGGACTTCTCCCAAGTTGAGAAACAGGGGCTTAGATTTTACGTCGCTATAATCAATTTTTTCATTTTTTTTTCATTTTATCATATTTATACAGGTTAAAGCTTCATACAAATATGTTTTTCAACCTGACCTGTTTAAAACTAAAAAAGAAATTAATACTAGTAGTAACAAAATAAATTTACTAACTAACATAATTTACAATATATAAAACTAAGGCTATAAAAAGAGAACGTAAAGATTAAATAAAAAATGGTTCCCGACTAGAGCTGTTCTTTAAAAGTTTTCAAGGAGGGGGCCAGTTTAGTAGCTCTTTCTAGACTGTTCCACAGTTTTGGACCTCGAAAAGAAAAAGCCTTTTGGCCATTTATCATTTTTAGGAGAAGTATCTTGAGATCAGTTTCAGATGAACGCAGAAATCGTTCTCTATCATCTGAACATTTTGCGAATAATTTGCTTAAGTAGTCGGGTGCAAGCGAATTTAAAGATTTGTAAGTTAGCGTGGCTGTCTCCTTTCTTATAAGATCACTGATAGTTGGCCAGCCAAGATTCTGAATTATAGGAGCAGCAGACGCATCATATGGGCTGCTAGTTACAATTCTGGCAGCTCTATTTTGAATTTTTTGCAAGACATCAAGCTTTGATTCACTACAGCAGCCCCAAACGGAACAACAGTAGCTCAAATGGGGCTCAACAATTCCTCTATACATTTTGTTGAGTATGTCAGATGGTAGATATTTCTTAGAATACTTAATAAGTCCAAGAGCTCGATTAGCCTTGGTCTTGATAGTATCAATATGTTTGCCCCAGTTGAGCTTACTGTCTATCTGAACACCTAGGTATCTTGTGTTGGTAGTCATTTCAATGTCCTGATCACCAATAGAAATTGTTAATCACCAATTTTAATCACACATTGCATACTCTCTATTTTTTTTACAGAGAATGCTGAGGTGCTACTTTTCTATGAATTTATTTCAATAACATTTACCTGTAGGTCGCGCATACAATACTCAGTTTTTCTCAATGTGGGAAGCCACTTACTTTCTCTATAATGTCAGCTTTGTGTAAGACAATCTAACACTTGATACTAGTGTGCCTCTTTCCTGTCCGTAGGCGTATAGCTATCTTTTGTTATGCCAGATCGAAATTTCACATTGCTGAAAGGCCATCGGACTGGGAATATGGTGTAATTGATCGTAACGGCACTTCGTTTGAGGAACCCCCTTTGCTAAAAATTATGGAAAAAAATATTCAACATGTAGCTTAATATGCCTAGTCGGATGTTATTTCATTAAAATTCTGTTTTGTTTATAGCAAGCGATCGAAAATGCACATTAATTCTGACTCATCGGAATGAGAATATGGTGTAATTGATCGTAACGGCACTTCGTTTGAGGAACCCCCTGGGTTAAAAATTGTGAACAAATGTCCAAACTCTAGCTTAACATGCCTAGTCGGATGTTATTTCATTGAAATTCTGTTTTATTTGTATTAAGTGATCGAAAAGTTACATTGATTCAAACTCATCGGCGTGAGAATATGACGTAATTAAACGTAACGGCACTTCGTTCGAGGAACCCCCTTTGCTAAAAATTATGGAAAAATATTCAAAATGTAGCTTAATATGCCTAGTCGGATGTTATTTCATTGAAATTCTGTTTTATTTGTAGTAAGCGATCGAAATTTTACATTGTTGAGAGGGCATCGGCATGAGAATTTGGTGTAATTGATCGTAACGGCACTTCGTTTGAGGAACCCCCTGGGTTAAAAATTGTGGAAAAATATTCAAAATGTAGCTTAACATGCCTAGTCGGATGTTATTTCATTGAAATTCTAATTTATTTGCAATAAGTGATCGAAAATTCACATCAATTCAAACTCATCGGTATGAGAATATGACGTAACTGACCGTAACGGCACTTCGTTTGAGGAACCCCCTGGGTTAAAAATTATGAAAAAATATTCAAAATGTACCTTAACATGCCTAGTCGGATGTTATTTGAGTTAGATGCTTCGATATTCTATCTACGACATGTTCTGGACAGTTACAAGATGACTAGCATCGAATCTGAATGTTGTCCGCGAATCTGAATGTGAATCTTGTCCCCAGGACATTAAAGTTGCAATGTTTGCTCGCTAAGTGGGATAGGGGCTAGGGTTAGGGTTAGCATTTAACTACCCTTTCAGTTGAAAGTTCTCCCTCTACATTTGTGTTCCTCTTCGGTTTTACGAAGAACTTGACCTAAGTTAGTTGTTTTTGCCTCTGCTTTTTGGCAAAATTTTTCTACAGTGCATCAGAGATGTTGTTGAATAAGTGACACCATGCTCTATCTGTTCAGCTTGTTCAACTTAGTCATTCAATCTCTGAGTATTTGTTTGAACATTGAAGCACATTTTTTCTGCACATGTTTGTTTGAATTCTGATTTGGCTGAGTTCAGAGTCATTCAAAATCCAATGGTCCACTGTATTTTAAATGTCCATTACAGACATCTTTGTTTAATACAATGACCCCATCATTCTAGTTTTATCATCCATCACATGCAGGGACTCAGTGATTGGGGGATGTGGACAGGACATGACAAATCCCCACTTTTTTGATCAAGGGAAGATTCAGGTAAAATTAGGTCATCACATTGTTAAAATCAGCCACTTTTCAATTGAGAGCAACATTCCTCCAACAAAAGGGCTCTTGTGATATCCCTAACACTGTCATCATGCATGATGAATAGATTAAAATGTTATGTGTCACAACCAGGAAAATATTGCAAAGTTATTGAGGTGTGTGGACCTATTCAGTTTCAATTGCATTTAATTTTAAAATTCCAGTACATACAAAAATCATTAGCTATCATACAGAAATATGAAGCTTAGGTATATGAAAAATGAAAAATACTGGTATACAGAGCTTAGGTATATGAAAAAGTTAGAAAAGATAGGAAATAGGAAATTAATGTATCTAAATAAAGTAAGATAAAGTAATAAAACAATTAAATTTGTATGTAGGAGGATTTCTTAAGGAGGAACACTCTCAGTAGCTAAACTAATCTAGGAGAGAGCACCCCCTTTAAATATATCATGTTGTATTCTTGTTTGTTGCTTTATATTGAGATATTCAATTAGAAAACAGTAGTTAGGAGAAGACTAAATTTGAGAAAAGACAAAATATCAGAACAGCAGTTAATAGAGGAGAAATGTGATCAATATTTGGCAGAGAAGAAATGTGATTTTACTTGATGACCTATTACTACTTAGGGGATGGGGGAGTGGGCAGAGAGGAGCAAAAGCTGCCTTGTATAATCCTGTAAAGTATTTTCAAAAATCCTTCTTGCTTTAGACCTTGTTTGAATCTAAAAGGTCAGCTATAGAAGTGTGCAGTAAATCTCAGGAGTGCTCTTTAGGGGTGCTTTTTACTTCATGGCCTAGGATTTAAGGCCAGTTCTTTGTTATTTTCTGTTGTTTTCTCACCCTGAAAACTTCTGTATCTTTCTTCATGAATATCAGAACAGTTTTAGCTTCATTATCACCATTGTGATAGCTGGAAAATATTCAAACTAACCAGCTTCATCACGCCATGTCACCTTTCACCTGTCACCTATGCCCATATCTTGGTGTACAGTATCATTTGAAGCAAAAAATCTCAAATGTTTACTTGCTGAACTCTGCAGCCTGGGTTTCCATGGCTTTGAAGACCACTGGTAGTAGACTTCCTACCTCATTTATATAGCATATTGCAGCAATGTTCATTTGCATCAAGAATTTGTCATGAAATTTGCCATTTTGAGTAGGGGGAGGGTAGTGGAAAATTAAACTTGAAAAACCACCATTCACCAAAGAGTGATCTTCCTCATTCCCAGTAGTACAACAAATAAATGTTACTCCTTTGCACAATACAGCCTTTTCTGAGTAGTAGAACATGCCCCCTCTACACAGACATAGATGTTTTTCATACAGTATAGATGTTTACCTTTAGTGTCAATATTTTAGAGAATCACTACAGACATCTTTTGCTAATGTGTTTATCCCCTCATTCTAGTTCTCTCATTTACCATTTTTGTTGCAAAGACAGAGTTATTGCTGAGGCAAACAAAGAGTTTGAATAATGCATGATTTATATGTTAGAAATTACATGGGACCTATTGTTGTGCCTATTTCATGTATTTAGAGAGTATAGCACTTTTATTGACAATCATTTGCTTGAGATCTTATTTGCATTCATAAATAGAGATTTACTGAGGCAGAATTGTTTTGTACCAGTTGTTCCTTAGCAATTCTTATCTCTATTTATATATGTGCTTATAATCAAGCCTGGTATATCTTATCTCTTATACTTATTTGATGAACCAATCAACCACTTCACCTCCCAAGTGCCTATCACTGATTTTAATTTTGTACACAATGATTGTGGGATATCTCAAGTTCTTGAGATATCCCAAGATCACTGTGTGCAATTGTGCAACTCTTGTATACAGAGATTCTATGTGTAGGTTCTTAGACCTTTTGTCATCTCACAAATTTTTATATTCAAAGAAGCAATCAATTCACATAAATCAGATTTGTAGTATCATATACTATTACAAAACTTATTTAACATATGTAATGGTAGTATATCTCTATATAAAGGAATAGGCTATTTAATACATGATGTTGTTTGATAGATTCTCTTTATGATATTTGTCTCTTTTAAGGATGCCATTAAGCATGGATTTAACATGGGAGCAAGAGAACTTTATCAAATTGGCCAGGGTCATCATAGAGATCATACCCAAGCATCTAAGGGCACTGTTTATAACTAAATGGAATGCTAAAGTCCCAAACCAACCATGGAAAAATGATGCTACAAGCGGTCAGTATTTGTACAATGCAATGCTCTGGAGTGTCAAAGATCGTAAAGAAAAGTTCAATGACACATTGCATCAGATGATACTTGCAGGAAATTGTGAATCATGGGATCCCTCAATATTGTTTTGTGTTCTTCTCTATGCTCGGTTTTATATCACTGAGACTTACCAACCACACAGTCAAAGAGCCAGTATAGTCATCACAGAGAGGATCCACATTCATCACCTATCTGATTTACGAAGCAAATTTTTTGGCTATATTGTCAATATGTCTGTTCCTAATGTCTACTTTGAGGTAATATCAAGAAAAATTAGGCGACTTGCAAGAGATTCATTTGGCACCATTGCTGAAGATGAGATCAAACAGATTATTGATTCTCAGTCAGTGGCACATCTTTCTTATGAGTTTAAGAGCAAGTTAGCTAAAGAGAGACAGATCAATGAGGATTTTATGGAATGGGTAGCAGGTCTGAAAGGAAGACTACTGGAAGGTACCCAAGATGTTGCTATGTTCTTCTGTTCAATTTAATCTGAAATTATCTCTTGATCAAGTTTCTACCTGTTATCAGTGGCTCAGATTGCATTCTGTTAGCATTTGTAGATTCAAACCAGGGCTAGGAGTGCTTTAGCACTGATCAAATTCTGACTATATACACATTTGTGTGATTTAGTTAGATTTTAGGTCTTCTCTCTTTTAATGCTGGAGTTGCTAAGTCTAAGAGCAAGCACTGTCCAGACACTCTCTGTATTTGAATAATCTCTATCAAATTACTTTTCATGTATTGTATCACAGCTTAGTACAAGGCATATCCAGTTTGGTTTGCTGAAGATGTTATATATGTTAGTATTGATTGTAAATGCTTTGACTTTTTAATTGGATCCTTATGAGCATATTGTGTATATAAGGACATATTTGTATTATGTAATAGTTTCATATTTCTTTTGTAGAGTCTATCAGGGATTTTAAGAGTTTGCTAGATGTTGAAGAGACATATATTTCAGTACATGAATCAGGTAAGACTGCTTTTGTTAAAAATGGTGCTTAACTTATTATTATAAACTGCTTTGCAAACGATTTCCTATAAAAGGAGCTTGGGGGGCACTATAAAAGAGTGGCAGTAGCTGCAATTTCATCATGCTGTGGGATAAGCACAAATGCAGCTTTAGAAAGGTGGGGACAATGCAGACTAGGAGGAGTAAAGGTCTGGGTGCAAAGCTCCAAGAAAATTTTTTGGGATATGCCCTCAGATTCTGAGAAAATGTCCTTTGTACATTTAGAGATATTCCCATTCTACAAAGAAAGAGGCAGATGAAATCATTGATATTTGTGTGTATGTGTGTGTTTGTGTGTCTGTGTCTGTGTCTGTGTCTGTGTCTGTGTCTGTGTCTGTGTCTGTGTCTGTGTCTGTGTCTGTGTCTGTGTCTGTGTCTGTGTCTGTGTCTGTGTCTGTGTCTGTTTTGCTACATCAAGAAACTGCCTACCCTTAAGCACCCTTGCACTATATGAATATCTGTTGTAGGGTCCAATGTCCTTTTAGAAACTTCTTGGAGGGTTTGCCTTATGACCCCATCAGATATTCTCCAAATATTAATATTGATGACAATATACAGATCTTCAAGTATACAGATAAGATAATATAGGGGGAGAAAGCCACTACTTTTCTTTAGAGAGTAAAGACAAAATTTCCTTGAACCCAGGGTGACCTTTAAGAGTAGGCTGATTCAGAAGTATTGTTCAAGGTTCATATACAACATTCTTGTCTTGATGTTATTGTGCTGTTAAATTATTTTTCTAGTTGCTTATCTAAAAGCAATGGATAGTTTTCTTTTTCAATAATACATTAAGTGACAAAAGTTTTCTATGCTGCTTTTAGCTGCTGGTGATAGATATGAAGGTATTGAATGTCATTCTTTGGAGATGTTTTCATTGCAAAGTTGATCCAATTGTGTTTTTAAATGCTTTTGTAGAATAATTGTTTATGTGTAGGGTGTCAAAGAGCAACAAATTTGATTGAACCTATTTCTGTGGATGGCCAATGTTGAGGACATTTGTGGGATTTGTTGTTTTCGATTGAGAAAGTATGAGAAATACTTTGCTGCTCTTGCCTAAAATCTTTTGTTAAAAATCAATTTTCGTTGCTGTCTGATGGCTTTACTTGTTTCATAGAGTGAACTCTTGAGGCTGGTGAACTGCTAGCTAGTGTTGCTGACTTTTATCTCACAATTTTCGGGTGAATGTTGGCAATGGCGGCCTGCCACATTTTACACTGGAGGCGACAAATTGTGCATGTCTCCAATAAAACTGTATGTGTATATAAACAAGAATTAAAATTAGAATGCTAATAAATAGGGATTAATTGCAACCACATCATGAAGAACTCTAGACATAGTACAAGTTCATGGTATTGTGTGATTATATGCTGATTAGACAATGATAAAGACCTATGATAATGGGTAAACAGTAATTACTTAAATACTGTTTATTTTGCAAATGAGAAATAACAGTGGTATATATTCAAAAGTGAGTGCACATGTGTATATGTCTGCATGTGTGTGTGTGTGGGCATGTGTGCACAATGTAGAGAATAATTTTTATGATTCATTAGCTAGCCAGCTATAATCAGAAATTCGGATATTCAAGGACAGTGCACTGTGAACTAGAGCCCCCCCCCCAACATCCCAGTTGTAATGGTTGTCAAATAACAACCAGATCAAAGTTCCGGATGAGAATAGTTTCAGAAAATTGCCTTCTTCTTATTGCAATCTCGTAATCAAAAACTAACTCTCTATGTACAATAATTACAATTTATATAAGAGCGAGTGATTGATGGGCCACGTGACTAATCCGACTACATTCTACACTACCTATAAAAAAAATGGAGACCAATTTATTCACTTTTTGCATTTTTGTGTACAAAGAAGGTTCTTTTTTAACTACCTATATCGATTTTTCAAAAAGGTCAGAATTAACAGAGAGAATGTAGGTGCCACCGTGTACATCACCATCGAGCTGGAGGTATGGAAAGGCATTGACTAGTCCTCAAACTCTACCATGTGCAGCCAGGAGTTGTTGTGCTTCTGGGAAACGGTCATATATATTTTTGCAGACTTGCAAGGAGATGGTTGATTTGGATGGGAGAGAATTCAGGTATCTCTCAAATTCTTTAGTGAGGGAAGAAAACTCCGGCAGAGCAGCAGAATGGGAAGGATGTGGAAGAAGATGCTGGGGGGGGGGGGGGTTCAACTAAAAGGTCCTCTGAGGGATGTAAGTTATGACTTAAAATGTGTATCACAACAATGATCTTTTCAATGTTATTAGGCCTGGGGAAGTCCAGGTTTGTAGCAGCACTGCATAGCATGAGGAGATCATAGCGATTTTTGGGGGTGGCCAGTGACGATAAATGGACCTTCATAATTGAGCACAAATCAAGAGACTGCCCCTGGGGAAATTAAATCTTTCTGGAGAAAGACGAGTTTGCTTTCCGCGATATGAATATCATGAGCAGAGGAGTCATAGAGTTCGTGTTGATGATGACGAAGATCTGACTTGATTTATGAGAATCAGGTGTGTGCAGCTTTCATGTTATGAAGAAGGTTTTGGGCATATTGATCAGGGGGGGGAGATAGTTCGAGGAAGGTCAAAAGACAAAGTTTCAGGTGAAGGGGCAGTACAGCCAAAAACAAGAAAAATGGGGAAATATCAGAAGTACCAGAAATCGGAGCATAGACTGCTGGTTGTAGAAATTTCCAGCAAGACTGGAAGTGCTCACTGTAAATGCCAATTGCAGCACTTAGAAAATGATGGACATGTTCAGTGGCACCTTTTGGCATGGCCTAAAGCGTGAAGTAAATACATGTTGAATGCTGAGAAGGGAAGTTAAGCGATGCATAACTGCATCAAGAAAGTCACTACCACGATCACTCTGTAAGACTGTAGGAAAGGCGAGTGGGAGGAGTATCTCATGTAAAAGCGCACGAGTTGTAGTAGTAGCAGTTTTATTTGGCACAGGAATAGCACGCAGAAAATTCGAGAAATGATAGACAGTAGTGAGAATCCACTTATTGCCCAAAGAAGAGGCTGGTAATTCGCCAACAAAATCAATTCCTAAGGTATGAATGGGGTGATGATACAAGCGAATTTGCATTGGGCCATGAGGCTGACTGAGAGATTTGAATTGAATGCAATGGTTACAGCGATGAACCCAATTGCACATATGTTTAGATAAATTGCACCAGTAGAAATCATGAGAGATAGCATTGTAAGATGCATCATGCCCATGGTGCATACCACTTGGAGAGTTATGATAAGCTTGAATAATGTGGCGCTTAGCACAATCGATTGCAGCCAACAAATTTTTGAACGGTTTTTCTCTACTGATGAGGGATTTGGCAAGTTCTGGGCACAAACTCATGCTAAAGGTGTGGACCAGCTCCATTTGATTTCCATTACAAGAAGAATGAAGTCCTGGAATAAGTTTTTGTAATAAGTTCTGAGTTTCCAGGAAACGATGAGCAAAATTCCAGACAGATTTGGAAGGATTTTGCCACGTTAAGTAGTAAGTAGCAAGAAGAGTTGGAATTTGTTGGTCAACAGGAATGCTGTGCTGGTTGCGAAGAGTCTGTAGACAGGCATCATAAAGCTTGAGAAATTCACCAGTTGTGGTTTTGTTTGAAATTTCAGCCCTGTGTTGCTTTTCAAACGATAAAATGATATCAGAGGCATAGGAATCTTTCTGGCATTGGTGCTTCAGATAGGGAATCCAGAACTGTGGATCTACATTGGACGAAGACAAAACCTGCGACAACTGATCCAGGAAAGGATCAAGAATCTCACCACCTGTAAATTCAGGTAAAGAGAGTGGATGCAGATATAATGTAGAAGCAGATGGCGAGGCTGAGAACACATGGAGGTAGATAAGTCTGCAACAGGTTTGATAAATCCTTGGTTTGAACTTGTGTGTGAGAAGACTGTTCTTTTTTGAGGACTGATGTTGCGTGCAAATGGCTCCAGCAATGCCATTGATCAAGTCTAGAAGTTCTTCTGAAGAAACCATGAAGATCGTTGAGAGGGCAAGGAAAATGACAGGTCCTACATCACTTTTTGTAATGGTTGTCGAATACCAACAAAATCAAGGTTTTGGATGAGAATTGTTTCAGGAAATCAGCCTTCTTCTTATCGCAATCTCGTAATAAAACAACTGACTCTCTATTTACAATAATCACAATTTATTTCAGAACAAATGATTGATGGATCACTTGATTAATCCGACTACACAATAAGGGGCATCATTGTACTGTGAAGATGCAAAGTAAGCTAGTATATAGAAATAGGAAAAGGAAGGGTATCTAATATAAAGTGTGGGAGATGGTTGATTAAAGACTTACTGCACAGCAATTGTGTAAGGACCAGCGTATCCCTCATGTTCCTATTGTGTTTAAATGCCATGATTGGTTTGTCTTGGTGAATTGGAGCCAGAGTAGCATCTTCTTTGATTGTATCCCAGTGGTGATTGAGTATTGGTCCAGATTTCTGTGTATTAGTATTGAATGGTATGACGAAAGGCAATAACTTCCACTGGTATTTGTCCCGTTCAACTAATAGGTAGGCGTAAGAAAAATTGCTTATAGCGGAAAAGAAGTAATGTTATTGAAAAATGTGTTATCATTGATATACCATGTCAAGAGAAGGTGGGTTGGTTCCCCGAGAGCTTTGGTAGTAATGCTCTTTCGAGATGTTGCACACAATTGTTATCAAAATTGTTGGGACACTTGATTTACCTACTGCTCTAACATAAATTTGTAGATAAATGTGAGTATCAAATAGGAAGTCTGTCTCTTTCATAATGAATTATAGTTATGTCTTAATACATCATAAAGGCGATGTTAGGCTCGTGACATAGAACTTTGCTAAGGCTGACATGTGCCAGTCGATGTCCTGACGATGAGGGATGTTTGTGTGAAGTGACTTGACATCAAAAGTCACTAATAATGAGTTGGAAGGAATTGGTCCATCTTGTTCTTGAGGGCATTGTAAAAACTATGTGTTTAGTTAATTTTGAGGTAAGAAGGATTGATTTGTGCTCTTGATATGAGGTAATGGTCTAAACATATTGGTTCTGCATACGTGTTTATTGGAGTCCAGGTTTAGGTTTGGAAGCATGTAGAAAATAGGTGTTTTTGTATATTATGTGTCTGTTGTGGGAAGTAAAAGGTATTATGGTGAATATGATTCTGTCCTCTGAGTTGCGAGCTGAATGTAGAGTTTTCTAGGATATGTTGCTGTATTGGATTATAGTCCAATGTCCTGTAGAATGTACTGTCAGATAATTGGCGTTTGGCTTCGTCAAGGTAATGTTTATAATGTAGTGTAGGGATTTTGCCTCGTATAGCTACAGGTTTTATTACTATGTTCAGAGTAGACTGTAGTTCGTCATGCCTATGTGATCAGAGACGTGACATTTGTGATATATCAGTGTGTATTTCTGCAAGGTATTTTGAATAAAGGGATTATTGGATTCTGATGGCTGTAATAATGAATGCTTATGAAAATGATATGGTCTGCTGTGATGGTTGGGCGTCATGTGTCATGGTTCTGTGTGTCAAAAATTTACCTACCTGTGAATTTGTGGTACGCCATCTGCATTTGAATCATTTGGGTTAGGTTTGGCCTAAGGATAAATTTAAAGGCCCTATACACAACAAATAATCCATGTAAATAATGAGATGCATGTATTGTACTGGTGATATGTTGTTTTAATTCACTATTTTTAGATCGTTCATCTGAAGATTATGAAGTGCCAGGTTAGTATAGTCTACTTGATAATTCAATAGGTTTTATTTCTAATATTTAACTGAAATCTTAAGGATGATAACTCACAAGTATCACTTGTTGTTTTTGTGTGGAATTCATGTCCTGAAGAGGAAACTACATCCTATGTCAATGTTCTGCAGTTGGTTTTAATTTTACCCATTGTGATAATATCTGTTTTGAATTTGCAATGTCTCTAGCTGCAGTTGCCAAGCCATTTCGTTAGTTAGTCCTATGGACATTACTATTTCTTGCTGGCTTTCAGGGCACTTCGTCATAGACTGTGTTCTTCATGTCGTAAACATATGTTTATGTGTCGGTTTGGCTTTGTTTGTTAGAGTAAATTTATATGATATGGATGACTTGATTGATGACAACTGACCGTTTGATATGACATTTGATTCGCATACCCTTTTGTGTTCCATCTTGCTTGCATTTATTTTGTGTTATGCCCCTGGACCTTCTATGAACTGCAGTAGGATCCTGTTTCCACTTAGAAAATTGTGTGGGACCTTCTGAGTTTACCCTGTATGATTTTGTCCATATTGTAGCATGTGATTAGATAAAATTCAAGTTATAAGAGCAATCTCTACGTATATGTGGAGCTTGTTCACAATGTTTCCTCAAATGCAGGCTGTATAGTGTTGTGTGTAACGAGATTTGCAAATGTTTTTTGTAGAATATCGTCCAAGAGTTGAAGATTATGATTGGCAGCGGTCTTTAAGTACGTTTTCACCTTGTTAGATCCATGTCAGCTCTCGTTTTTGTTTTGGTATCTTGATCATTGAGCACATTGTGTCATTGGTTAAATACTCACGAGCAGTTGTCATCTAGCTCATTGTACACTGGAGGGACCAGATATAAAATATGTCCCATAAAGCTATAAAAATTGTTAGTAATTTGACATGATATGAAGATATTCTCCTCCTTTTAATTGAAAGCAGAAACTGAATGGGATATCAATTGAAGGTTACAGCAGTATTTAAAGTATTTACAAATTAGAAAACTCTTATTGGTAGTACGTTGAGGAGGAGCAGCAGGACATGAATGATACTAGATTTTAATCGTATGCTTCAAACCTTAAGATATGAAGTACATCAAAGCACCTATGGACCTCAAGACAGAAGTGAATTATGGAGCATTGCTCCTTTTACAGACCGCCAGAGCTGTAGATCATGAACAAGTGTACGTTCATGTTGGGTTCCATTTGTTTATACTTGGGGGTATAAAATGTCTGATATTGGAGAAGGAAACCCTCCATTGCTGGTTCAAATGCGACTGAAAACTTTGTAAAATTTCACCTCCAGAATTGGTTTGAAGTATCTCTGTGTTGGTATAATATTGAACGTTATATACCTAGATGCCATTTGGAGATTTGTCATATCATTTAGGAATCTTTAATGCTGCTTTCCTGAAAGATAACAGAACTGTTAATAATGAATATCACACATAGAACAAGTGTGCTTTCCTTAAGACCCATGTCACTTCATTTTGATTTCGGAATTTGCATCTAAATACCGAATTCCAAACATCCAGTCTGATTCGTTCGCACTTAAAATGCTGTTCGGACGAATGTGATTGTTATAACAAGCCAATGAGATTAGGCTATTGGTTATGAGGCGACTTGCCAGACAGGTTTGCCCACTTCTTGTTTGCAGCTGAATTGCAGTACCTTTGATCCTCGGAGAAAACTGCTGCATTTGTTCATTGTTCTCAGATAACAAGGACTAAAGAAACCTATGTTTAGGAAGAGATGTTTTGGTCGATCAGTCATCTGGAAAAGATTAATGTAGTATCTTAGAATCCCTTCTGTAAGATATTTTGTAAATAAAAGATTCTCATTTTCTTCAAGATATTGTAGAATATGTGATGGATCATTTAACGACATATGTAATAAAAAGCTTCGTTGAGATGTGAACACAAAGAGTAATTCATACTTTGGAACACATCCTGTCATCATGTTGTCAGAATTCGAATCTCAAACCTCAAATGTCAACAATATGTCTCATTTGAATTGATGCAGGATTGTGATTGGCTGAGTCTATCCGGGAACTGTTGATTTGTATCGGAACGTTTGGATGAAATGAAAAGTTGTGAATGGTTCAAATTTGGATTGCGAATGTTGCGATGCGATTTGCGAAGGTTTGGATGGAGAGTTGAAACTGTAGTTGGCATGGGAGTTCCGATATCCGAATTAAGTGGAGATAGGCATTTGCCTGGACGTATAGAAATAGAAAAATGGCAATCGTTTTATTTTATGTTTTGAGTAATGAACTATAGTTTGATGTAAAATTTTCCAAATTCGTAATGTCTTGTGATTTAGTTTTGTTACATTTCCTTTTATTATTCATTGCTTTTACATTATGGGGTACTGTCCTTGATGCTAATTAATCAGATATTGTGTGCAAACTACAGAACACAGAGTTAGCTAGCGCATGGGAGCCTTCTAACAGCTAATTGTTTTATATTTTAAATCCTAAGGGGTCATTCACAAAGGACGTCCAAGCACAAGGGGGGAGGGGGGAGGGGGGTCTGGTGAAATAGGACAAACTCGCTCGGACTTAGGGTGAGGGGGTGCTTGCGCATTGTGGATGTCCGGGTGTTCAGAATGTTACAACGAGAGATTTTTACAACGGTCCTATTTTGGATTGATCCTATCATCGAGTGCATGTTAAAAGTCGCGATAAATCGCGATTTATTGTCAAAAGTCATACCAAGCGATGGCCAATGATTTATTAAGCAGCCATTCACAGAGGCTTACGTCCAAGACTACGAGTGAAGTATCGCACGACTTGTTCCATTCTTTGCATGTTCTTCATGTCATTTCATTTACAATGTCTTTATACAGGGTAGGTTTCAAATTTTAATATATTTGATTTTCAAACTGCCCTGTTAAACAAAAAGAAAAAAAAATAATATAAATATGTACTTGTTTACAGTATGTTAAAAAGAATCTACTATAATATAATATAAACATAAGTAAGGAGTAAAAAGAAATATGATTCCGGAGATAAATTAAGGTCGGTGATTTTTCAATAATTTCACGAATTGGGTAAGAGATTTGGCTTTCTTCACTTCAGGTTGTTGGCTATTCCAGAGCTTTGCTCCTCTATAGGAGAAACTTTTTTGGCCACATGCCGATTTTAGTAGAGGGACATAAAGATCGGTATCACTATCGCGAAGCTGTCTGTTTCTAAAATCGGATAATTTTATAAACATGCTATTCAGATATTCGGGAGCTAGTTGATGTTTTGATTTGTAGACCATTTTAAGTGCTTCTGTGTCTATAAGGTCATCCACTTTTAGCCATCCCAGTTTCTCGATGATAGGAGACGCTGAAGTTTTGTATTAGCTGTCTGTCACGATTCTAGCTGCGCGATTCTGGAGCGTTTGAAGCTTGCCTAAGGCAGTGACGCCACAGGAACCCCAGACAGGGCAGCAGAATCTAAAATATGGCTCAACTATACTTTTGTACATGGTCTGCAAGGTGGTTAGAGGGAGGAAGTTTTTTGCGTGTCGAATCATACCTAAGGCCCTTGAAATCTTTTTTATCACATGATTTATATGATTTTCCCAGTTCATGTATTGATCCACTTGAACTCCTAAGTATTTAGTATGTTCTATAATCGAGATTTCCTCACCACTTATCGCGAATGATGGTTTTATTGTTAGTGGGCATTGGATATCCTTAATTTTTGTCCTACTACCAATCACAAGGCTATTTGTCTTGCAACATTTATTGACAACTTATTTCCTGCAAGCCAGATTTTTAGACATTTCAGGTCCTCATTAACCCGTTCGCTGATGTTGAGAATATTTTTAGAGGAGAACGACAGACTTGTGTCATCTGCATACATGTTAACTTGTGAATGTTTAATGGATAATGGAAGATCATTTATATAGATAATAAAAAGTAGAGGACCTAGGCACGATCCCTGGGGAACTCCACAAGTCACTTCTCCAAAATCAGAAAGCTTTCCATTGACCTTACAGCACTGTTTCCTGTGAGAAAGGTATGATTTAAACCAGAGCAGCTCTTTGCCCCTGATTCCATAGATTTGGAGCTTTTTAGCCAAAATTTCGTGATTTACCGTATCAAAAGCTTTGTTTAAGTCGATAAATGTGACCGAGGTATATTTACCATTCTCGGTATTCAGATACCAGTCATTTGTACATTTGAGTAGGCAGGTCAGTACTGAGTGTAGCCGTCGAAAGCTAGACTGATGGGAGTACAGGAGATGATTTGAGACCAGAAAGTTGTAATACTGGTCATTTACAAGCTTTTCGAAAAGTTTTGAGATTACTGGTAAAACGGAAATTGGACGATAATTTGATCTGATGTCACTGTGTCCTTCCTTGTAAATAGGAGCAATCCTGGCAATTTTCCATTGATCGGGAAGAACTCCAGCCGACAATGACAAATTGAAAAGCTGACTCAGGGGTTCCGCCAGGACGGGCATTGCAATCTTAAGGAAGAAACTGGAGATTTCATCAAGACCATAACCATGGGAGGTCTTAATCTTATTCATCGCTAGGGCTACCTGTTCAGATACCACTGGTGCAAAAATAAAAGTGGCATTAGAGGGATTTATGGTATGCTCGCCCATTAGGAGGCTGTTTTCTGTATCGGGGATATCTTTAGATAGTTCATCATCGACATTACAAAAGAATTGATTCATTGAGTTAGCAATACCCATAGGATCAGTGACTGAGTTACCATCAACATTTAGAGATGGTATGTTTGTAGTTTTTGTCCTTTTGTTAACAAGTTTATTGATCATTTTCCAAGTTTCTGTAAGATTTCCTTCAGAGGCGTGGATTTTATTCATGAAATATGCTCTCTTAGCATCCTTATTCATTTTAGTCGCGTTGTTCCTTAACTGTCGGTATGCCGACATTAAGAACTCAGATTTATTTTTGACAGCAGCGATTTTGATTTTGTCTCTCGCTTTGAAAACACGTTTGAGATCAGAGGATATCCAAGGGGAATATTTATCAGAGACACGCTTATTAACCATTGGTGCATGCTTTTGTATAATGGCAGAAAGCACACTTGTAAAGTTATGTACAATTTCACCAATGTCCGATGAAGATTTTAGTAAGGATTGCCAATCAAAAGACCTAATGTCTAACAAGAATGCCTCTTCATTGAAATTTTTCATTCGCCTCGTCCGAATAAACTTTTGTTGGCGTTTGAAACCACAGTGAAATTTTCTGATGGCAAATACAAGATAATGGTCACTCAGTGAAACTTTTACTACACCAGACTCTTTGATATTACTGGTATTGCTAACTGCAATGTGGTCAATCAACGTAGATGACTGAACGGTCACCCTAGTAGGCTTATTTATTAGCTGCTTTAAATCATACGCTGCATAAATGTCCTTAATTCTTTTAGCATGAGCAGCATTCTTCTTCTCTTCTTCTGGTGTCTTGGCATTATTTACCGTAGACGGATCATGGCGGTTCTTTGGTTTTCCATCTTTTTCTATTCATTGCAACATTACCTAACTGTTTTCCATCTTTAATTCGCAATCTCTCCATCATCCAATCTAGCATCTTCAATCTCTGTCTTCCTCTTGCTCTTTTCCCTCCCATTTCAGCTTCCAAGATGTTCTTCTCTATCCCTCCTTCTCTTCTCAGCATATGCCCAACAAAGTTCCATTGTCTCCTTCTGATAGTGTTCAAAAGTTGTCTTTCTACTCCCACTTTCCAGCACTGCTTCATTATTCAGTTTGTCTGTCCATGATATCCTCATCATCCTTCTCCAGAACCACACCTCTGCCGCCATAAGCTTTTGCTCCATACCTTTACTAATTGTCCATGACTCATATCCATACATGAGCAGCATTATCTTCACCATATAGATTACAATTTGTGTCTCCAAGTAAGATAACTTCCCTGCCCTCATTTTCCAAGAAAGCAGCACATTTTTATCGAAATTTATCGAAGGTTTCAGTATTTTCTCTCAGGGGCCTATACCATACGAGAATAATATAAGGTTTAGAATTAGGAGGGGTGATTTCAACGCATAACATTTCCAAGTCTGATACTGGAACGTCTTATTTAATGTTATATCTTAGCGTATCCTTGCAATAGAAGGCTACCCCTCCACCATAGCGGTTTCTATCTTTTCTTCATAGTTTGTACCCATTAATTTCCAAGTTTTCATTTAAGATATCACTGCAGATTTTAGTTTCGTTGAGGGCAAGGAAGTGAATACCATGCTCTTTCATAATAGCCTCAATTTCATCTATGTGAGAGATTAATCTATTAACATTTAGTGATGCAACCTTTATTCCTTTTCGACAGCCAAATTTGTTTTGAGGAGATTGCGAAATATTTTTAAGATTTTCTTCACATGTGTTTATCGAATTGTCAGTTAGTCAGATATCATGTATGAAGTGCTTGAGATTATTCGCCAAGTATGACGTACCCTTTCTGTTAAGATGAAGTTTCCTGATTCCCAGGCAAGATTCATCTATGTTGCTGTTGTCAATATACTGCAAATTGTTTCTTGCGCATATACCCTTCAAAACATTGTTGCATGCTGCTATTTTCTTGTCATGGCCGGGTTGATCAAACCTCCTGGTACAAAGAGATACGGCAATATTGGTATTCGGTGATTCTTTGTGCAGGTAATCGATGACTTTTTGCATGTACTCATCGGTGTCTACTGAATGTGTAATGTCGTTAGTTCCAAAGTGGATAAGGACAAGATCAGGCCGCTTCCTGGCAATTGGTTTTATATGGTCAACCAGATCTTTGGTTGTGTCACCAGGGCATCTTCGACTTCGGGTGTTATGCCTCGATGAAAGCCCCTTTTCCTGAATTCCATTCATAATAGAGTCACCGATAAGAAAGATTCTCTTTTTGCTGTTATAATTTGCTCTTGTTAGTGTATTACTCTCTGGCCAGTCTTCAATAATGCAGCTAGGCTGAGCATTGGCAGATTTTTCACGAGGTTTTCCCTTTTCTGCATGTTTTTGTCTACTATTTCCCAAGTTAGTTTGTTTCTGATTTGTGTAATTGATCTTACGGCTGCTGTCGTTCTTTTTACTGATCTTTCCGTTGCTTTTGTTCTTCATGGTCTTATTATGGTCTTCTGTTATGGAGTTATTTGAGTTGCTGATACGCATGGGAGTCTCAAATTCATCTTTCTCAGCACTGGCAACCATCACCTTTTGATTCTCCATCAATTTTTCTATTGTATTTTGTTTTTGGTCAAGCTGCTTTTCAAGAGAGAGAATTCGGTCTTCGAGGCTTTTTATGAACCATTTCTCGTAGTCCAGGGGGGGTCTTGGGGAGGGAGAGCTAGGTGTTCCACACCCATCGGATAGCAACCGACTTGATATCGTAGCTTTTATAGATAGAATTTCTCCATGTACAAACTTTTTGAATTCTATAACATCATTTGCTAGCTGATGCAAATCAACTGTCTTGTCCGCTGTCGTTTGGGTTTCACTGGTCGATAATTTTTGGCCATCCGAAGGGGGCAGAAAGACACCGTGCATTGATTCTAACAATTGATTTTGTCAAATCAAATTTTTTCTTGTGGTCAACTTGAATTGAAAAAATTTGTTTAGCTAGATATTGCCATGTGACAAAAAATTTACATTATACATACATACATACATATATATATATATATATATATATATATATATATATATATATATATATATATATATATATATATATATATATATATATATATATATATATATATATATATATATATATATATATATATATATATATATATATAGTGGTTAAGACGCTTGCCCGGAAAGCAAGAGATCCGTGGTTCGTTTCCCGATGGTGGCAAGTTTTAATTTTCTCCTAATTTTTCTGAGAATAATAATGTTTCTGTCTGCACTGAAAAAGGAGAAATCCTGGTTACTCGTAAGCTACTGAGTTCATATGTAGAGCTGTTTGAAAAAGGCGAAGGCCGAAAGTAACCTTAAAGGTGCTAAAATCAGGAGAGTTAAAACAAGCCACTATTGTCTAGTGGTTAAGACGCTTGCCCGGAAAGCAAGAGATCCGTGGTTCGTTTCCCGGTGGTGGCAAGTTTTAATTTTCTCCTAATTTTTCTGAGAATAATAATGTTTCTGTCTGCACTGAAAAAGGAGAAATCCTGGTTACTCGTAAGCTACTGAGTTCATATGTAGAGCTGCTTGAAAAAGGCGAAAGCCGAAAGTGACCATAAGGTGCTAAAAACCAAGGGAGTTAAAACAAGCCACTATTGTCTAGTGGTTAAGACGCTTGCCCGGAAAGCAAGAGATCCGTGGTTCGTTTCCCGGTGGTGGCAAGTTTTAATTTTCTCCTAATTTTCCTGAGAATAATAATGTTTCTGTCTGCACCGAAAAAGGAGAAATCCTGGTTACTCGCAAGCTACTGAGTTCATATATATATATATATATATATATATATATATATATATATATATATATATATATATATATATATATATATATATATATATATATATATATATATATATATATATATATATATATATATATATATATATATATATATATATATATATATATATATATATATATATATATATATATATATATATATATATATATTTAATTGGTGTTTGGCATCAAATAGATGGATGTCCAAGGGGGAGGGGGGTCATTTGAAACGGAAAAGATCGGAAAAAGGGGGATGGGGGTCTAAAAATGTAACTTTTTAATGGATGTCCTTTGTGAATGACCCCTAAGGCTGGTATGAGTTAATTCTCTGTTTATCTACAAATTCGTGGCCATAGGCGATGTGAATTGCGGTAATTAATAACTATTGCCCTCGTAGGAGTATATTCATGGGATTCTCCTTATGTTCTGGGCACGAATGGGAGGTGATGAAATGATATGATGGCGTGAATAACAAAGTCTGTGGGGTTTGTGTGCGTATCACTAATTATGAACGATACGCGATTATTCCCCCCTCCGTCCCGAAACACCGGTGCGGTCGCTTGAAGATAAACAGAGAAGTAACTGGGAGCGACCTACAGATCCCTAATTATTTGTATCTAAATGTTATTTCATCGATTATTGTTGTCTTATATCTCACTTTAGAGAACAATGATAATAATCATTAGCATTACTTTGATCTAATATATAAATCTCGCATTTTCTCTATAGGGCCCAACATACCGAAGCGTACATGTGAGTGTTGTTAATTCTATTTGAAACCACTATGCATAATGTTCCTATTGCGTTTGAATGCCATCATCGGCCTGTCTTGGTTGATTGGAGCCAGTTTGCATCGCCTTTGAATGTATCCCATTATGGATTAGGATAGGTTCCAAATTTTTGATTGGCTGAGAGCTTTGATCACATGTATATTCTCCATACCGGTTTAGCCAATTAGAACGCGCGAGTCTATCAACAAATGCCCCTCACAGCTAAATTTAGGTCCATGTTGGCGATTTTTACTACCCCTCGGAAAAAAACATCATGTAAATTGTGTTTTTAGATATTTTAAATGTTTCTTTTGAAACGATTATTTTAATAAATGTAGTAAAAAACTATCGTTGCAGTCAATCAAAATATGTCCGCGATTGCAAGATATTGGTTCGTGTATTTGGTTGTTATCGTCACCCTCTTATACTGGAAGTAAAAGGGTGGAAGGAAAGGTCCTCGAATCTAATGATTATTGGACCTAAACTATTTCTCAACTACCTTACTTACCATACCAGATGATTGACTAACTCCAACTACCCGTTTCTATGCTATAAACACAGGACAGAATTTGTGGTATTCAACCAGGTGTCTGTGTCTGTCTATTGGAGCAGCATATATAAAATAATATATACTCACGTACCTCTGCATTCACAGTAGAAACTAACGTCTTCTCTTGGTATGTAAGTTCTGTTATCTGTAACGGATTATTTAACCTGCTTATGATCATAAACTTAGCCATTCTGCTGCTGACGTGTGCACCAATGATGAAGCGGCGCGAAATCAATGTGTACACTTGATTATGCAGGAAGTTGTCGCGTAGTGAATGAGTAAGCGATATCAGCTATCATAAACTAAAATGGAAGGTTCTCAAAACTCTGCGCAAACAAAAAGCACGAACGTTGGAGAAGTATCTCTCCATTACTAATAAATCTTAAATCGAAAAGTCGGTACAAGCAACGTATTTTACAAAGCCTTTACCCAGAAAAGCTCGACAAGGAAAAGACACCATCTCTGTACGGACTGTCTTAAAAAATGGTGGGAAAAAGGCGAATTTACCTCAAAACTGCCAGAAAACTACATTGACTACCCCTCATATACGACTGTAAGTAATATTTACTGACACACTTTATATATCAGAATTTTTCGCAATAATATTTGGAATTTCTGAATTCCAAAAATTAAACAATTTGTTAGCTTCATTATTACAGCTTGAAAACATAAAGTACACAATTGTCAAAAAAATTGAACAGGACGTGTTGATTGAGGTTCAAAAGAGTAAATGTTGGGTATCCTTAAAGCAGTATTTAATGTTTATAAGTGAAAGAAGAATTCTTCACATTCGCCTCCTAATACTGAAAACGGATATGCCTCCCTAAGTACTTTTCCTTACAATCTAATAAACTAATTATCTGCCATGCTTGCAATTAACTATATCACACTGGTGTTATTTACTGATCCCCTTGGAAACTTTGAAATCTTCAGTTGAGAGGATACGTGAAAAGTCTGTTGGTACTACAGAACTTTACTATAGCACGAAAAAGCGGAAACATTCTTTTAGCATACTGAAAGCTTTTTTTCGTCCGACACTCGTCAGAGTATGAAACGTCGGATAACGACCGAAAGGTGAACCGAAATATATAGCCAGATGCGGGTGCACATGCTATGATGAATAATGCGTCTATTTGGCCCTATGATTGGCCAATTAGCACCTATTCACCATTGTTTACTTGAAGAGTCCAAGTGAAAGAACGAACTATTTTTGTTTACACAAGACTGGGTTTTGAGTCTTGATGTAAACCGATTCCAAAACACCTAAATGAAAGGACGATCTTGCTTGCCCAATGATCCGAAAATTATCGTCTGTATATGTTTTGGCGCATTCTGGATTTGTTAGAAGATGTTGTGGCCGAATCACTTTTCATTTTAGAATTAGAGTTTTTACACGTACGAGGTGGCTGTTCTCTTGTTGTAGTGTTTTTCGTCCTGATGCTCGTGGGTACATATTGTTTTATTCTATCTGCTAACCTCTGCGTAGTGCGCCCTATGTACCGAGCTTCACATCGGTGTCATTATACAAAAATGAGTAGTGAAATGTAGGAAAAATTTGCAATCAGGGACCCCCTTCACTGGGGTGCCAAGGATTATATTTAGTAAAGCAGATCTGAATTTCTGAAAATGGTATTTTTTAATACAGTATCTATTGTTTGACAATATCTAAATAATCTTCTATTAAAGTGATACACCGGATACATCTAAATATTCCATAGCTTATGGATGCCATTGCTGATTTGGAAACTGAGTCATCTCACTCTCAAGAAAACAGCTGGCCAAGCTCTATACTTGACTCGCAAATAGATACATCATATGAAGAGGAGCTACAGAGTATTGAATCTGTCAATGATGACGAGGGACAGAGATTTGATGAAATAACAGTTGGCAATGAAACATTCTGTCTGGTTCCAAAAGACATGGCAAAATATGTCCCAGCATATTTAACCAAAAAGGAAATACTTGAAGGAGTAGGGGAAGTTGAAGTTGGGAGCAATTTCATGTATGTTCCAACAGATCTAGTATCACAGTTGAAAACAATTGTTGAACAAAGCACCAACCTCCAAATGGAAGTAAAATGTTGCCGTGAATATTTATGGTTATTGTATGGAAAACATGACAGAATGCCTCCATTTGATCCAGACTCCCTAAGAGAAGCTTCAATGTCAGCTGGTGCTACTAAACTCTTTGATGTTATAATTGATGCCATGTCATTTCAAGGTAGGTCTGCAAAACAACAGGAAAAAAAGAAAAAGAAAACTGTTACCATCATATATATGTTGATGTTTGGCCAGTCACAAAAAGCCAGTTGGTTCCAGAAAGTTATGTCAAATATGGTTGTAAAAAAGGGCATAAGTGAAGGAGGTCTTTCTGTTTTGAATCAAAGTGGGATAGCAGCATCAAAGTCAACCCAACGTAGACTGATTACTAAAATAGCAGAAAATCATGAACTGATAGTAAGAGAATTTGTAGCTGATGCCATTGAAAAAATGCACTTTTTGTCCTGGTGATTGATGACTTCACCAACATCCATACTAAGAGGAGACCATTTGATCAAACAACCTCCACAGCTAGAAATATGGCAACAATTCTATTAAAATGGTTTGATGATGGCTCAGCTATTCTAGTGCACAAAGACACAATCAATCCTGGTGGAATTTGCGAAGACAAGCTGCTTCAATTCAGTCAAAACATCTTTTCATGCTTCTCAACAACATTTGCCATGTCAATGCCATACTGGATAAGAGCAACATTTTTTGATCCTAAAATGGAAAGGTCAAGAATTGAAATCCATAACTACCAAGAGCACCTGACAGGAACACAATGTATGAGGAAAATGACTGGTTGTAAGCTTCTTGATGAATTAGAAATTCCTCGTAAAAGCTTTGAAAACTTCAAGAAAGCGGCATGGCATGCAGTTGAAAAAGGTCTTAGTCTATACATTTCTAAGTTCATCTGTCCACTGCCTGGTGACTGGCCAGCACAATTCTTCATGAGGCAAATACAACATCATGCAAAAGAATCTTCTTATGGTGCATCTCTTCAGAATGTTATTCCTTTCCTTGGTCCCTTGCATATCCAGCTCAATGCTAGGGAATGTCTGTCTTCTTAATATTGAGTTCTTTAAGAAAGCATATGCATTCATCTTTGGGAAAAGAAAGTGTTGGCAAACAAGCCAAAAGCTTGGAGAATATCATTTCTACTTGTGGTTGTGTATGGAGGTTGGACTGTGATACGGTATCAGGTTTTGGCTGTGAAACTGCAAGGACAGCCAGTACCTCACACTTCTTAACCTAATTGATAACTATCTTCCTCTTGTCCTTTCCATCTATTCAGTAATATTCAAAAGTGGGAAAATAGAAATGTTTGCTAAGTCTCTTTTCCGATGCTGGTTAATGTTTTTTTTGCTTCAAAAGACATCATTATGATAAGGCTCCACTTGTATGGCTAAGCAATTTCTTATACTGGAAATCAATAGATCATCCTTTATACCACAACATGATGAATATGCTCAATGCTTTTGATGAATATTCTGTTGAAAAGTTTCATTCACTTCTTCGCGCTCAAACTTATGATCATGACAATGGAGACACACTTTGCAGAAAAGCCAAAGTGTTGGATGCCAAGAGCGATGTGTCTATGAGTTTTGAGTCAACATTTGTCATCCCAAAGAATTATACATTTGGACACAAAAACATTGACCAATTGAAAATTATGGCAGCAAAATTTTTGATCGACACGTTTCAGGATATTAAGGATAATCTAGACAATACAACCCAGGTTACATGGCCAAAAAGAAAGAAGAGGAACCTCACATACTGGAAATTGCCACAGCTATATGGAGATGAAGCAATTATAACCTCAAAAATACTGTCTCTTGGTTACCAGTTTCTAGGAAAAGAACCAAACCCATCAAAGTTTGTTCACATAATTGACTTATCTTAGATTCTGCATATTGTCCTAAGGTATAATACATGGTATCAGGGTTCATACACAACCTGCCTAATACTTTCCATTAACTTTTCCTGACTTTTATCATGAAAAAGGAGGTGCTTTCCTCACTACATATCAGGAATACACCATATCTTTGTACTGACCTTCCAGTGTTGCAACTGATGCAGATGACCAATCCTTTAAAACTAAGTGAGTGAACACACTTCCAATTTGATTAAGAAAGGGAGATTCCCTAGTCAACTATTTTCTCAAATGTGCAATGCGTATAGGTGCCTATTAGGCACCAAAGAATTCATTTGCATGGATGATAAAAATTCCCTACTTTACCTGAGTTTCTTCCAGCATCAATAAAGTTTCTTGACTTTTCCTTACTTTCATTGAAAACACAGCTTTTTCTGATTGTTCCTGACTGTATGAGCCCCGAGTATGGTGAGAAGATAGATGTATGCAAAATTCAACATTCAGGCATTAATAATAAAGATTTATTTCTCACACATTGGATCAAAATAACCTTCAAATGTGCATGAATAATGCAATCATAAATAAACAAGGTGTATCAAGCGTTGTATACTTTATGGGGTAGCCACTGTAATTCCTGAGAGTTGCAAAAGTTTCATACCAACCTTCAGTCACGATAAATTATTCTTTCAGGAAATGTGACTGGCATGGCTGTTCAGAAATGGCTTGTGACTTCCTTGTGCTGCATGGTTGTGGGCAGTCCTTTCACACAAATTGTCTTCCTGATGGTGACATGATTTGCCTTATTTGCAACAGTGAAATTGCTATCTCCTTCAAGTCTATTTTCAACAAAATTCGTGAAGGACTGACTCATCAAGACAACAAAAGAGACGAAGAAGAAAATACCGAATCAAATGAGTGTGATGATACTGAAGACGCTGACGATCTTGGTCTTGAGAGTGAGCCAGATCATCTGGATGCAAATGAACGCCATGAAACAGTTATTCTGCGATTGAAGCAGCAAATCTTTAGTTGGGGCTTAACTCCAGGCCCTTAGACTGTCATCTCGGATTTGACTCGTAGCTTGCATCAAGCGGACTTTTAGAAGTACCCCTAGTTTCCACTTCCATTATATTACCTGTGATTCACCTGTCTTTAAGGAAAACTACCGAAGAATCATGCTGGGTCGAGAAAAATGCTTTGCTCAAAAACAACGTGCACGATATATTCTGTGCATGCGCTCTTCCTTTATAGTTTAAACATTTCGCGCTGTTTCATCATTGGTGCACACGTCAGCAGCAGAATGGCTAAGTTTATGATCATAAGCAGGTTAAATAATCCGTTACAGATAACAGAACTTACATACCAAGAGAAGACGTTAGTTTCTACTGTGAATGCAGGGGTACGTGAGTATATATTATTTTATATATGCTGCTCCAATAGACAGACACAGACACCTGGTTGAATACCACAAATTCTGTCCTGTGTTTATAGCATAGAAACGGGTAGTTGGAGTTAGTCAATCATCTGGTATGGTAAGTAAGGTAGTTGAGAAATAGTTTAGGTCCAATAATCATTAGATTCGAGGACCTTTCCTTCCACCCTTTTACTTCCAGTATAAGAGGGTGACGATAACAACCAAATACACGAACCAATATCTTGCAATCGCGGACATATTTTGATTGACTGCAACGGTAGTTTTTTACTACATTTATTAAAATAATCGTTTCAAAAGAAACATTTAAAATATCTAAAAACACAATTTATATGATGTTTTTTTCCGAGGGGTAGTAAAAATCGCCAACATGGGCCTAAATTTAGCTGTGAGGGGTATTTGTTGATAGACTCGCGCGTTCTAATTGGCTAAACCGGTATGGAGAATATATATGTGATCAAAGCTCTCAGCCAATCAAAGATTTGGAACCTATGCTGTAAGGATTGAGTATCTCTACATATATTTAGAGGCTATTCACAATGTTCCCTCGACTGCGGCAGGCTAACCTTAAAAGTTGGTCGAGTGTACAGTATTGGCCAAATTGAGTTCATACCCAAGAAACATGAGGCAACCTGAAGATGAAAGGCTGTTTTCAAATGCAGTTTTTAGTTAGGTTGCTTAAGCCTATTATAGTCTTGGAGCAGATTGACAATTGAAATATATCTATGCAAACTATCCTGAGCACCCCTGCACTAAGCCAACATCTGCATGTAAGGCCTATGGTCACTTAGCAACTTGTTGTTGGATTTCTCATTTGACTTCATAAGATTTTCTCCAAATTGTAATTTTGGAGGAGAAGGACGTTGCGTATCTTTAGAAGGTATAGACAATATTTCCTCGAAGCTAGGCTGACGTTTAAGAGTAGGCTGACTCATGATTATTGTCCAGGGTGAGTTCATATACAACAGTCATGTCTCGTTGTTTTTGTGCTGCTAACATATGTTTCTATTTGTTTATCTATAAGGGATGAATAATTTTGCAAAATTGATCCACTTGTGTTTTTAAACGTTGTTGTAGAATACAATTGTATGTGTAGGAAATGCAAATTCAATGTATCTTAATTGTCTTTTTCAGTAATACGTTAAATGACAAAAGTTTTTAATGGTGCATTTTGCTGTTCACCATACAAATAGAGTTGATGAATTACACTTTTCTGCTACGTTTTTATTTCAAATTTGATCGAATTCTCTGTTTAGATTGTTTTGTAAATTAAATTGTTATGGGTGGGATGCGAAGGACCTGCAAATTCAATATATCTTATTTTCGTGGATTCCCTATTTAGAGAAGACTGTGGAGTTTTGTGGTGTTGCTTTTCTTGCTTAAAATCGTTTGTTTGAAAATCAATTGTTATGGGTGTCTGATGGCTGAGCTTGTTTCATAGAGTGAACTTTTGAGGCTGATGAACTGTTAACTAGTGTTTTTGACCTTTTCTCTCACGGTTTGTCGATAAAAGCACTGGAACTAGTGTATAAGACAAATACTATACAGCGGTTGTGCATGGACCAGCGTATCCCTCATGTTCCTATTGTGTCTAAATGCCATGATTGGTTTGTCTTGGTGAATTGGAGTCAGAGTAGCATCTTCTTTGATTGTATCCCAGTGGTGATTGAGTATTGGTCCAGATTTCTGTGTATTAGCATTGAATAGTGTGATGAAAGGCAATAATGTCCACTGATATTTGTCCCGTTCAACTAATAGGTAGGCGTAAGAAAAATTGCTTATGGCGGAAATGAAATAATATTATTGACAAATGCGTTATCATTGATATACCATTTCTAGAGAAGGTGGGTTGGTTCCCCAAGAGCTTTGGTGGTAATGCTCTTTGGAGATGTTGCATAAAATTGTTATCCAAGTTGTTGGGACACTTGATTTACGTACTACTCTAACATAAATTTGTAGATAAATGTGAGTATCAAATAGGAAGTCTGTCTCGTTCATAATGACTTCTAATTATGTCTTAATACATCATAACGGCGATGTTAGGCTCATGACATAGAACTTTGCTAAGGCTGACATGTGCCAGTCGATGTCCTGACGATGAGGGATGTTTGTGTGAAGTGACTTGACATGAAAAGTCACTAATAATGAGTTGGAAAGAATTGCTCCATCGTGTTCTTGAGGGCATTGTAAAAACTATGCGTTAATTAGTTTTGAGGTAAGAAGGATTGATTTGTACTCTTGATATGAGGTAATGGTCTAAGCATTTTGATGCCGCAACCAGGCATAATTGGAGTATAGGTTTAGGTTTGGAAGCATGTAGAAAATAGGTGTTTTTATACATTATGGTTTTGTTGTGGGAAGTAAAATGTATTATGGTGAATATGATTCTGTCCTCTGTGGTGCGAGGTGAATATAGAGTTGTCTAGGATGTGTTGCTGTATTGGAGTATAGTCTTATGTAAGTTACTGTCAGATAATTAGTGTTTGGCGTCGTGTAGGTAATGTTTATAATGTAGTGTAGGGATTTTACCTCGTATATCTGCAGGTTTTATTACTATGTTCGGAATAGACTGTAATTCTTCCAGGCCTATGCGTTCTGAATGTGGCAAGTTACTATGTGATCAGAGACGTGAAATTTGTGATAACTCGATATGTATATCTGCAAGGTATTTTTAATAATGGGATTATTGGATTCTGATGTCTGTAATGATGAATGCGTATGAAGAAGATATGATCAGCTGTGACGGTTGGACGTCGTGTGTCATTGTTCTTGTGGCCAAGAATTTACCTACCTGTGAATTTGTGGTGCGCCATCTGAATGTGAATCATTGAGATTATGTTTGGGCTAGGGATAAATTAAAAGGCCCTATACACAACAAATAATTTATGTAAATAAAGAGATGCATATATTGTACTGGTGATATGTTGTTTTAATTCACTATTTTTAGATCGTTCATCTGAAACTTATGAAGTGCCAGGTTAGTATAGTCTACTTGATAAATAAATAGGTTTTATTTCTAATATTTACCTGAAACCTTAAGGATGATAACTCACAAATATCGCTTGTTGTTTTTGTGTGGAATTCATGTCCTGAAAAGGAAACTGTAAAGGAGCTTGTTCACAATGTTTCCTCAAAGGCAGGTTGTATAGTGTTTTGTGTAACGAGATTTGAAAATATTTGTTGATTAATGCAATGGAACCAGTGTATAAGATAAATACTTGCTATATACAGCAGTTGTGCATGGATCAGCATATCCCTCATATTCCTAATGTGTTTAAATGCCATCATTTGTTTGTCTTGGTGAATTGGAGTCAGAGTAGCATCTTCTTTGATTGTATCCCAGTGGTGATTGAGTATTGGTCCAGATTTCTGTGTATCAGTATTGAATGGTATGACGAAAGGCAATAAATTCCACTGATATTTGTCCCATCGAACTAATAGGTAGGCATAAGAAAGGTTCCTTATGGCGGAAAAGAAATAATGTTATTGAAAAATGTGTTATCATTGATATACCATTTCTAGAGAAGGTGGGATGGTTCCCCAAGAGCGTTGGTAGTAATGCCCTTTCGAGATGTTGCATAAAATTGTTATCTAAATTGTTGGGGGACATGATTTACCTTCTGCTCTAACATAAATTTGTTGATGAATGTGAGTATCAAATAGGAAGTCTGCCTCTGTCATAATGAATTTGAGTTATGTCTTAATACATCATAAAGGCGTTGTTAGGCTCGTGGCATAGAACTTTGCTAAGACTGACATGTGGCAGTCAATGTCCTGATCACGAGGGATGTTTGTGTGAGGTGACTTGACATCAAACGTCACTAATAATGAGTTGGAAGGAACTGGTTCCATCGTGTTCTTGAGGGCATTGTAAAAACTGTGCATTAATTAGTTTTGAGGTAAGAAGGATTGATGTGTACTCTTGATATGAGGTAATGGTCTAATCAGTTTGATGCCGCACTCAGGCATAATTGGAGTACAGGTTTAGGTTTGGAAGCATGTAGAAAATAGGTGTTTTTATACATTATGTGTCTGTTGTGGTAAGTAAAATTTATTATGGTGAATATGATTCTGTCCTCTGAGTTGCGAAATGTATAATTTACTGTCAGATAATTGGCGTTTGGCATCGTTGAGGTAATGTTTATAATGTAGTGTATTGATTTTACCTCGTATATCTGCAGGTTTTATTAGTATGTTCGGAATAGACTGTAAATCTTCCAGGCCTATGCGTTCTGAATGTGGCAAGTTACTATGTGACGAGAGACATGAAATTTGTGATAAGTCAGTATGTTTATCTGCAAGGTATTTTGAATAGTGGGATTATTGGATTCTGATGGCTGTAATGATGAATGCTTATGAAGAGGATATGATCTGTGACGGTTGGGAGTCATGTGTCATGGTTCTGTTTGCCAAAAATTTACCTACCTTTGAAAATGTGTTGCTCCATCTTAATTTGAATCATTAAGATTATGTTTGGGCTAGGGATAAATTAAAAGGCCCTATGCACAACAAATAATGCATTTTGATAACGAGATGCATGAAGTGTACAGGTTATATGTTGTTTTAATTCACTGTTTTTAGATCGTCCATCTGAAAATTATGAATGGCCAGGTTTGTATGGTCTACTTGATAAATCAATAGGTTTTATTTCTGATATTTAATTGAAGCCTGAAGAATGATAACTCACAAGTATCACTTGTTGTTTCTGTGTGGAAGTCATGTCCTGAAAAGGAACCACATCCCATGTCATTGTTCGTCAGTTGTTTCTAAGTCTCCCTATGTTTATAATATCTGTTTTGATTTGTATTGTCTCTAGCTCCAGTTGCAAAGCCATTGCTTTAGGTTTTTCCTATGTACATTTATTTTGTCCTATCTACATTGCTATTTCTTGCTGGCTCTGAGGACACTTCGTCATAGAGTGTGTTCTTGATGTCGTAAACATATGTTTATGTGTCGGTTTGGCTTTGTTTGTTAGAGTAACTTTATATGATATGGATGACTTAATTGATGACAACTGTCCGTTTGACATGACATTTGATTCGTATATCCTTTTGTATTCCATTTTGCTTGCATTTATTTTGTGTTTTGCCCCTTGACTGTCTATCATCTGCAGTAGAATCCTGTGTCCACTTAGAAATTGTGTGGGACCTTCTGAGTTTACCGGGTATGATTTTGTCCATATTGTAGCATGTGATTAGATAATATTCAAGTTAGAAGAGGAAACTCTACGTATATGTGGAGCTTGTTCACAATGTTTCCTCAAATGCAGGCTGTATAGTATTTTGTGTAACGAGATTTGCAAGTGTTTGTCAATTAATGCAATGGAACCAGTGTATAAGACAAATACTTACTATACAGCGATTGTGCATGGACCAGCGTATCCCTCATGTTCCTAATGTGTTTAAATGCCATGATTGGTTTGTCTTGGTGAATTGGAGCCAGAGTAGCATCTTCTTTGATTGTATCCCAGTGGTGATTGAGTATTGGTCCAGATTTCTGTGTATCAGTATTGAATGGTATGACGAAAGGCAATAATGTCCACTGATATTTGTCCCGTTGAACTAATAGGTAGGCATATGAAAGGTTCCTTGTGGCGGAAAAGACATAATGTTGTTGAAAAATGTGTTATCATTGATATACCATTTCTAGGGAAGGTGGGATGGTTCCCCAAGAGCGTTGGTAGTAATGCCCTTTCGAGATGTTGCATAAAATTGTTATCTAAATTGTTGGGGGACATGATTTACCTTCTGCTCTAACATAAATTTGTTGATGAATGTGAGTATCAAATAGGAAGTCTGCCTCTGTCATAATGAATTTGAGTTATGTCTTAATACATCATAAAGGCGATGTTAGGCTCGTGGCATAGAACTTTGCTATGACTGACGTGTGGCAGTCAATGTCCTGATCACGAGGGATGTTTGTGTGAAGTGACTTGACATCAAAAGTCACTAATAATTAGTTGGAAGGAATTGGTCCATTGTGTTCTTGAGGGCATTGTAAAAAGTATGTGTTAGTTAGTTTTTAGGTAAGATGGATTGATGTGTACTCTTGATATGAGGTAATGGTCTAAGCATTTTGATGCCGCACTCAGGCGAAGTTGGAGTACAGGGTTAGGTGTGGAAGCATGTAGAAAATAGGTGTTTTTATGCATTATGTGTCTGTTGTGGGAAGTAACATTTATTATGGTGAATATGATTCTGTCCTCTGAGTTGCGAAATGTATAATTTACTGTCAGATAATTGGCGTTTGGCATCGTTGAGGTAATGTTTATAATGTAGTGTATTGATTTTACCTCGTATATCTGCAGTTTTTATTACTACGTTCGGAATAGACTGCAATTCTTCCAGGCCTATGCGTTCTGAATGTGGCAAGTTACTATGTGATCAGAGACGTGAAATTTGTGATATATGAGCATGTATATCTGCAAGGTAGTTTGAATAGTGGGATTGTTGAATTCTGATGGTTGTAATGATGAATTCTTATGACAAGGATATGATCTGCTGTGACGGTTGGGAGTCGTGTGTCATGGTTCTTTTTGCCAAAAGTTTGCCTACCTTTGAATGTGTGGTACGCCATCTGCATTTGAATCATTGGGGTTAGGTTTGGGCTAGGGATAAAGTTAAGGGTCCTATATACAACAAATAATCCATGTTACTAGCAAGATGCATGTATTGTACTGGTTATATGTTGTTTTAATTCACTATTTTCAGATCTTTCATGTGACAATTATGAAGTGCCAGGTTAGTATAGTTTACTTGATAAATAAATAGGCTTTATTTCTAATATTTAACTGAAACCTTAAGGATGATAACTCACAAGTATTACTTGTTGTTTTTGTGCGAAATGCATATCCTGAAAAGGAAACTGAAAAGGAGCTTGTTCACAATGTTTCCTCAAAGGCAGGTTGTATAGTGTTTTGTGTAACGAGATTTGAAAATATTTGTTGATTAATACAATGGAACCAGTGTATAAGATAAATACTTACTATACAGCAGTTGTGCATGGATCAGCATATCCCTCATATTCCTAATGTGTTTAAATGCCATCATTGGTTTGTCTTGGTGAATTGGAGTCAGAGTAGCATCTTCTTTGATTGTATCCCAGTGGTGATTGAGTATTGGTCCAGATTTCTGTGTATCAGTATTGAATGGTATGACGAAAGGCAATAAATTCCACTGATATTTGTCCCGTTGAACTAATAGGTAGGCATAAGAAAGGTTCCTTATGGCGGAAAAGACATAATGTTATTGAAAACTGTGTTATCATTGATATACCATGTCTAGGGAAGTAGGGATGGGTCCCCGAGAGCTTTAGAGATGATGCTCTTTCGAGATGTTGCATAAAATTGTTATCTAAATTGTTGGGGGACATGATTTACCTTCTGCTCTAACATGAATTTGTTGATGAATGTGAGTATCAAATAGGAAGTCTGCCTCTGTCATAATGAATTTGAGTTATGTCTTAATACATCATAAAGGCGATGTTAGGCTCGTGGCATAGAACTTTGCTAAGACTGACGTGTGGCAGTCAATGTCCTGATCACGAGGGATGTTTGCGTGAAGTGACTTACCATCAATAGTCACTAATAATGAGTTGGAAGGAAGTGTTCAATCGTGTTCTTGAGAGCATAGGGCTCAAATCTTGATTGGACGAGAGAGTTTGTAAAGTCACGTGCCAATTGTCAGCGAGAGACCAATGATGATCTTCGAAAGTGTAAACAAATCGAAGTTTTTGCAAAATTTAGGCCATTTTTACTAGCCCTTACTTACAAAATGCGGTGTAAAATCTGTTACAGAATTTTCAAAATCCAAATTATCAGACAAATTTATAGATAAATTCCGCAAAAAACTGCCGTGGAAGTCGTCTTTTTTATACCCCTTGTTTTTGCAATACAGCCTCTCAAAAATCGAGGTATATTTTGGCTTAAATCTAGTCTACTTCTCGCAATAATTTCCTTCATATAAAATCAAAACTAATGTGGTTTGTTTATCTAAGCATTGCAAAATAGATACTAGATACTTGAGGTGTTCATAAGCTGCACATAAAAGAAACGTGTAAGGCCTCATCGATTAGATCAACATAAGATTACGCACTAATGCTGAATGGTCAAAATAGTTGTAAACAAGTCTTGAACTTACTGGATCTATTTCTCTAATGGTGAATAATTCAATCCTTAAACTTCCCCATCAAAAGCCTTTGGCATTTATTTCGCATCTGTGCTCTTCAACTAGTGCTCTGAACTTGTCTGATTGTCTGAGCTCACGTCAGCAACACCTCTGCGATAGAGGCTTGGAGCCTGGCTTCATTCGCGGGAAAAAGTGGGCGGTGTAACGCAATACGAACAAACGTAAACAAGCAAATGAACAAAGAAAAGTTGTAGCAAATATGGGTAAATTTGGAAAGTCTTGTGCAAACGCTCTACACAAGGAATGGAACTCTACTTCTAGACACATGATAAACCTTCATGGAAAAATTGGGAGAAGTAGCATATTTTTCAAAGCTTTCCAGCAGAAGATAAAATACAAGCCGAGGGACACATTTTGCTCCGACTGCGTGCATTCCTGTTTAAGAAAACGTTCATACACATCCAAACTGCCAGAAAATTATACAAGTCTATCTTCATATGCCAAGGTATGCCGATAATCATAAGTGTAGGAGGACTAGAAATTTAGGGGGCTGTAACATTTATGCCCGAATAAATAAAGTGAAGTCAGAAAAGTCGCCCGAATTTCATATGGTTTTTTTTTAGGAAAACTGCACAAATGTAGTATATTTCTGCCCTAACTAAGGGGGACTGCAGCTCCCTCCCTGCCATCATCTATCCTATGCTTATGCTGATAATTTTACCAGTGTAGCTATAGACGTACAGAATGAAAAGTGAGCTAACTAGGGAGCGACAAAGGCAATAAATGAAGCGTTTCATTTCATTTCATTTTTACATGTTTTAGGAGAGTTACCCTTCAGCAATTCTGGTTCTCAAGGGGCCTTCCTTTAAAAAGAAAAAATACATATACGAGGTAAAATACAACTCTATACAATAGCACAAAACGTAAAGAGAAAAATAAATGGTGCTATGCGACCATGGCTTCTAGATACTCCTTAAAAGTTGGAAAGGCATTAACTTCTCCACAGTCATCAGGCAGTGACTTCCAAATCTTAGCGCCCCTGTATGCAAGGCTGTTTTACCCAAATTTCGTTTTCATTATTGGGAGCCTTAGATTTAAATTGGAATTACGAAGCATTCTGTTCGTCACTGTAGATATGATATTGAAGAGACTGGATAAATATGATTTTTTGAAAAATACTTAAAAATAATACAAAATGCACATATGCAAAACAGGGAAATTATAACGTACGCTTCGCTGGAGGTAGTGTCTCTAAGGTGCAAAACTAGCCTTTACTATCACTTTTCGGGACAAGTTTTTGTCATTTGAGTTTTTAATTTACAATTGAAAATTAATGTTAAAAAATAATGTGTTAAAAATAACTGCTTTCGATTTGATTGGATCTTGCTCCTCTGTGCCTCCATGCAGTTAGATGCTTAACATAAAGCTCAAATTATAAATCTAGATAATTTGCGCTCAATTGAAGGAAAATAATTTTCTGCAGCTGCAGAATGCTGTCTCAGAGTTGGACTCCAGCGAATCATCTTCACAACTTTGTGGAACATCAGCAGATACCTTGATGTCCTGTGATAGTGATGAAGCAACAGAATCTTCACAGAATGAGAAGAATGTGCTTCCATTTGAGCAAGCTGAAGTTGGAGGACAAGTTTTCTACTTCGTGCCGAAGGAGCTCATTCAATACCTCCCAAGTTCTGGAGTAGAGGTTCAGATTCTGGATGAAGTTGGTCCAGTTGAGATTGGTGACAATTACATGTATATCCATGTAGCCCTTTTTGAAAAAATTAGGAAATTACTGTCTTCAAGTATTGACCTGCAGCAAGAGGTTGGTCTTCTAAAAGATCTGCTTTGGGACCGTTATGGTAGCGGAGACACACAACCGCCGTTCGATCCTAGATTACTTAAAAAGCTCTGCAATGATGCAGGTGCAAGCAAGCTATTCAATGCAATTCTTTATGCCATGTCCACTAACGATCAGGTAGCAGGTAGGATGCATTTGAATGAAAAGAAAGCTGTCACCATAATTTATATGCTTGTGTTTGGCCAGTCGCAAAAGGCCAATTGGTTCCAGAAAACATTATCAAGGCAAGTTGTGACAAAAGGCATTAGTGAGTCAGGTCTTGCACTTCTGAATAAAATTGGAGTTGGCATCTCAAAGTCTACTCAAAAGCGTGATTTTACACAGATGTCCAAAAATCATGATATATTAGTGTCTCAATTTATCTCAGAAGCTTGTGCAAGTAAAGACCTTCTTGTCCTTATGATTGACGATTACACTAACATTCATGCCAAGCGTCGCCCAAACGATGAGATGACATCAACTGCACGTAGTATGGCTACCATTCTTTTAAAAAGGTTTCGGGGAATTCCAGCTATTCCAGCCTCGGCTGTAGACATCGACCCTCAAGGTATAAATTCAGAAGCACTTGCTCAGGCTGTAGCTGAAAATCTTTCGCAACTCTCAGCAACATATGCATCTGTGATGCCGTATTGGATTCGTTCGTCCTTCTTTGATCCTGAGATGGAAAGAAATAGAATTGAGGTAAAATGATTTGAAAGAATAATATTTTATGCTTTTTTATCAAGATAACGTATATTGATGTATATATCGTGTATTGATCCAACTTATAGTTACGCTATCTTGTTAGTGGTTGTACTTTTGCTTACCTTGTTAACTTTTAAAATACTCATGGCACCTCAATTCTATATCCAGGTACATGATTATCAAGAGTACCACTCAATAAAGTCAATGAGAAAAATGAAAGATTGTAGACTGGTTGACGAGTTGGCACTTCCATTAAAGAACTTCGAAAATTTCTTAGAGGCTGCTACCCATGCAAGCAACTGTGGTCTAAGCCAATACCTTTCTCACTTTCTTTGTCCTCAGCCTGGTGATTGGCCAGCTCAATTTTACATGAGACAGATCCAATACAATCTTCCACCAAACTCATCTTCTTGTTTAAGAAACATAGTGCCATTTATTGGGCCTTTACATATCTAGTTGAATGCCAGAGAGTGCGTGTGTCTTCTCAATATTGAATTCTTCAAAAAGGCATATTCTGCAATCTTTGGTGAAAGGAAATATCTTTCAAATAGACCTAAGGCATGGAGGATTTCTTTCCTTGAAGAGGTGCTTTATGGAGGATGGACTTTGATTAGGGATCAAGTCTATGTAGCATTCTCCAAATGCAAAGATCTCCATTACTTAACCCTTCTAAACCTTCTTGATAATTACTTGCCTTTATCTCTGTCAATATATTCGGTTATCTTTAAAAGCGGTAACACTGAACAGTACATAACGTCCGTTATGAGGTGCTGGGTAATGTTCTTTTGTTTCAAAAGGCATCACTACAACAAGGCACCATTGGTATGGCTGAGTAACCTGCTTTATTGGAAGAAACTTAATCACCCCCTTTTTCATACCATCATGAACCACCTGAATATATTTCATGAATATCCAGTTGAAAATTTCCATTCACTATTACGAGCTCAGACAAGGCCCAATGACACCAGCGAACAACTACACCGGAAAGCAAGGGCCATTGATAATAGCAAAGCAATATTACTGGAATTCCAATCTATATTTTCTGCTCCAAAAAACTACACATTTAGCAGGTCACAGCTGCAGGAGCTGAAGTTGAGCGCTGCAAAGTTCCTCTGTCGTACTTTGAAAAGCATAAAGGATGCACCAAATAGTGCAAGGCAGACACAGTGACCTAGAGGAAAAGGAAAGAATGCAACTTACTGGATTTTGCCCATTCTATATGGAGAAAACATAGTATCCTCAAAAACTCTACCACTTGGTTTCCAATTTAGCAACAAGGAGCCAATATTAAACAGGTATGCACTAAAACAATAATGGCTATAATATCTGCAACCTTAGTTATGGTCTTGAGAAAGCTTTCTTTACATTATAAATTCATTCTTGGAATAGTCACCTTTTATCTGCAGAGCTATAAAATTATTAGAAAAGTATTTCAGTGATTGACTATATAAGGATCCAAAACCACTTTGCCAATTTTCCAAAAAATACATTCTAAATATTTATTGTAGACATAATTTCATATTAAACATGCAAAAAAAATTTTGCAGACGATGCGATCTTCGTACCTGCATGGAACCTTCAACCAATGCCAGTATGAAAATTCTCCATGGATGCGGGCACTCTTTCCACAAAGAATGCTTTCCTTCAGGCTATGGGGTATGTTGCATTTGCAAAGATGCATTGATCACTGCTATATCACATCTGGCCAGCTCTGCAGAAGAAGCCATTTTCAATCCCAAGAGGTCAGAATCATCTGAAAATCGTGATGATGGATGTGAAGCAGACATTGATGACAATGAGGATGATGATGATGAAGAAGTTATCATATCAGAAAGCAATGTTTCCACTTCTATTGCAGATGCCCAGTTGCAGCTACAGCAAGAAGTTTTTAGTTGGGGACTTGTCCCAGGTCCAGATACATAGGAAGGGCTGAATTCCTAGGGGGCTCAAAAGGGGCGGAGCCTCCCTTGTTAAAATCATTGATCATTTTGGGGGGCCCAACCCCCCTAAAAATTCTTGAATTGCCCTTGCTTTTTAAAGTTGTCTGACCTTGCTTCCAAAGCATTTTCTATTGCTATGTCGATTATACTATATCAGTATTAACTTAGATTATCATATTTGAAATTTGAAAATATGGGCGTGGTCACAGCTAGGCCACACCAAAATGTGGGCGTGGTTGCACCTAGAGCCCTCCTTGTTAAAATTTTTGGAAATCACCACTGTATATAGGATGTAGATTTTGGCTGTAAAACATAAATTCATCGCTAGAAGACCCCTTCGTACGCGCTTAGCATTAAGGCACTAAGAATTCTATATACGTATTTGCGTAGTAAGATTGAGATCCAGTAATGAAAGATTTCCTGGGGTCTATTTACATGAAGTGGGAAAACTCACGAAAGTGAGCTGATCAGATCTGAGGTACAATGCGCCTACAGAAAATATCAAATGTAACCTACAATGTCTGCCAAAAGTCCTTGGAACACCCAAAAATAGCAATTGTCAGCCCCCTTCCCCCCGTTATACAATGTTGAATCGATAGCCGAAGCCCTTACCTACTTGGAAAGACATCATTTCTCCCTCCAGTGCTATTTGTATCACCTTGAAACAACATTGTTTTACGGGGGAGGGGATTTTGTTGTTCGTCTACAGCCTAAATCACAGGTAGTGGTCCAAGACGTTTGGCAGACATTGTACGTCTGGTACGCCACTGAATGAGGCCCATACCACCAAAGTATGATAGCCATTTTTCTCATATTTTCCTTTCCGTATAGCTATACAATTTCCTGTCTTACCTCCTAAACTTGACCTTGAAATTCCATTTGCAATGCTTTAAGCACAAAATATTCTGTGCTTTAAGGCATCAATTTTGAGCTTTCAGACATTGTCCATTCAAAGATGATAAACTGGTTTGGCGCCAGAATTATTTGCACATGGTTGGAAGGGAATATTCCAGTCCATCAAAGTTTGGTAACCTAGCTGATAAACCGTAAAACGAAAAAACAGATTTTCCTTTGCCTCTGAAATCTTTAGCTTACCGATTTTCTTACAATATGTGTGCAGCTGGAATATTGCTTCGCTTCCATGATAGCAATATTCTTCTCTTCCACATTACTGTGTAAATGAACGCGACAATTTTTCCCGCGAATGAAGCCAGGCTCCAAGCCTCTATCGCAGAGGTGTTGCTGACGTGAGCTCAGACAATCAGACAAGTTCAGAGCACTAGTTGAAGAGCACAGATGCGAAATAAATGCCAAAGGCTTTTGATGGGGAAGTTTAAGGATTGAATTATTCACCATTAGAGAAATAGATCCAGTAAGTTCAAGACTTGTTTACAACTATTTTGACCATTCAGCATTAGTGCGTAATCTTATGTTGATCTAATCGATGAGGCCTTACACGTTTCTTTTATGTGCAGCTTATGAACACCTCAAGTATCTAGTATCTATTTTGCAATGCTTAGATAAACAAAACACATTAGTTTTGATTTTATATGAAGGAAATTATTGCGAGAAGTAGACTAGATTTAAGCCAAAATATACCTCGATTTTTGAGAGGCTGTATTACAAAAACAAGGGCCTAAAAAAGACGACTTCCACGGCAGTTTTTTGCGGAATTTATCTATAAATTTGTCTGATAATTTGGATTTTGAAAATTCTGTAACAGATTTTACACCGCATTTTGTAAGTAAGGGCTAGTAAAAATGGCCTAAATTTTGCAAAAACTTCGATTTGTTTACACTTTCGAAGATCATCATTGGTCTCTCGCTGACAATTGGCACGTGACTTTACAAACTCTCTTGTCCAATCAAGATTTGAGCCCTATGCTGTTCTTGAGGGCATTGCAAAAATTATGCGTTAATTAGTTTTGAGATAAGATGGATTGATGTGTACTCTTGATATGAGGTAATGGTCTAAGCATTTTGATGCCGCACTCAGGCGTAATTGGAGTACAGGGTTAGGTGTGGAAGCATGTAGAAAATAGGTATTGTTATACATTATGTGTTTGTTGTGGGAAGTAACATTTATTATGGTGGATAAGATTCTGTCCTCTGAGTTGCGAAATGTATAATTTACTGTCAGATAATTGTCGTTTGCCTTCGTTGAGGTAATGTTTATAATGTAGTGTATGGAATTTACCTGGTATATCTGCAGGCTGTATTACTATGTTCGGAATAGACTGTAGTTTTTCCAGGCCTATGCGTTCTGAATGTGGCAAGGTACTATGTGATCAGAGACATGAAATATGTGATATATGAGCATGTATATCTGCAAGGTATTTTGAATAGTGGGATTATTGGATTCTGATGGTTGTAATGATGAATTCTTATGACAAGGATATGATCTGCTGTGACGGATGGGCGTCATGTGTCATGGTTCTTTTTGCCAAAAGTTTGCCTACCTTTGAATTTGTGGTACGCCATCTGCATTTGAATCATTGGGGTTAGGTTTGGGCTAGGGATAAAGTTAAGGGTCCTATATACAACAAATAATCCATGTTACTAGCGAGATGCATGTATTGTACTGGTTATTTGTTGTTTTAATTCACTATTTTCAGATCTTTCATGTGAAAATTATGAAGTGCCAGGTTAGTATAGTTTACTTGATAAATAAATAGGCTTTATTTCTAATATTTAACTGAAACCTTAAGGATGATAACTCACAAGTATTACTTGTTGTTTTTGTGTGAAATTCATATCCTGAAAAGGAAACTACATCCTATGTCAATGTTCGTCAGTTCTTTCTAATTCTCCCCATTTTGATAATATCTGTTGTCATTTGTAATGTCTCTAGCTCCCGTTGCCAAGCCATTACTTTATTTTGTCCTATGGACATTGCTATATCTTGCTGGCTTTGAGGACACTTCGTCATAGAGTGTGTTCTTCATGTCGTAAACATATGTTTATGTGTCGGTTTGGCTTTGTTGGTTAGAGTAAATTTATATCATAGGGATGACTTAAATGATGACAACTGACCGTTTGACATGAAGTTTGATTTGGATATCCTTTTGTTTCCCATTGTGCTTGCATATATTTTGTGGTATGCCCCTGGACCTTCTATCATCTGCAGTGGGGTCCAGTCTGTGTCCACTTAGAAAATTGTGTGTGAACTTCTCAGTTTACCGGGTATGAGTTTGTTCATATTGTAGTATGTGATCAGATCAAATTCAAGTTAGAAGAGGAATCTCTACGTATATCTGGAGCTTGTTCACAATGTTTCCTCAAATGCAGGCTGTATAGTATTTTGTGTAACGAGATTTGCAAATGTGTTTTGTAGGATATCATTCAAGAGTTGAGGATTATGATTGGCAGCGGTCTTTAAGTATGTTTTCACCTTTTTACATGCATGTCAGTTGTCACGTGATTTGTGGGATCTTGATCACTGAGCACATTTTGTCATTGGTTACATACTCACGAGCAGTTGTCATCTAGTTCAGTGTACACTGGAGGGACCAGATATAAAATATGTCCCGTAAAGGTATAAAAATTGTTAGTAATGTGACATGATGTGAAGATAGTCTCCGCCTTTTAATTGAGGGCAGAAACTGAATGGTATATCAATTGAAGGTTACAGCGGTATTTAAAGTATGCACAAACTAGAAAAGTCTTATAGGTAGGAAGTTGAGGAGGAGCAGCAAGATTTCAATGATAGTGATTTTAATCGTATGCTTCATACCTAAAGACATGAAGTACGTCAACTCAACTATGAACTTCAAGATATTGAAAATTGCTCCTTTTTCAGACCACCGTAGGTGTAAATCATGAAGAAGTGTACGTTCATGTCGGGTTCGATGTGTTTGTACTTGGTGGTAAGGAATGTCTCATAGTGGAGTGGGAAAACCTCCATTGTTGGGACCAATGCGACAGAAAACTTTGTAAAATTTCACTCCCAGAATGGTTTTGAAGTATCTCCGACTTCTTTTACTATTGAATGGCAATCATTTTTAGTTGTATTTTAGTAATGAATTATCCTTTGATATAATATTGTCCAAATTCGTAATGTCTTGTGAATAAATTGTGTTACATATACCTTTATTATTCATTGATTTTATTTTATGGGCTACAGCACGTGATGATAGAATATCAGATATTATGCTGAAAGCACAGAGCACAGAGTTAGCTAGCTGCTCGTTGAACATTAGAGCAGTCTATAAGCGAATTATTGTATATTTTAAATCCTAAGGCTGCTGGGAGTTAATTCTCTGTTTATCTTCAAATTCATGCCCAAAAGAGATGTGGGATGCGGTAATTAATAACTATTACCCTCATAGGGCTACATTATGGGCCCTTTCTTATATTTTGGGCATGAATGGGAGGTGATGAAGTGATATGTTGTCGTGAATAACAAAGTCTGTTTTGTTGATGTGTGGGTATTAATACTTATGAATGATGTGCGATTATCCCCCTTTCTCTTACTACCGGTGTGGGCGCTTGATGATAGATGAAGAAGTAGCTAGGAGCGTCCTATAGAACCATAATTGACTGTATCTAAGGTTTATTTCATCTATTATTTTTGTCTTGTATCTTACTTTAGAGAACAATGATAATAATCCATAGCATTACTTTGATCTAATATATATATTTCGCATTTTCTCTAGGGCCCATCACACCGAAGCGCATATGTGAGTGTTGTTAATTCTATTTCAAACCATGCCTAATCGTTGATGTCACCATAGTTCTTGTCATTTCCACGATCAGTGCAGTCATCATCCTCTCATAGGCTGATTCGGTAGCATAGTGGCTTTGCATGCTTGGGTTCCAAGGAAACATTTAATACTGAATTACAAGTTGTTTTTTTTTAACTTCTCATCGTTTCAAGATTGTAATGAAAACTAAATTCCTTTTGCCTAATATCCCCTTTCTTCTCTTTGTGATCTTGACCAGTGTCATACTCTCCTTCAACTGTGCTACCGGCCTCTTATGTATGGTTATTTTAGAGGAAGACTTTATGGTTTTGAGTTGCCCTATGACTCATGATGGATTCTCCACACTTACAACAGTTCAACGTTACTGATTTCTGTCTACGTTTCGTTGTGTGGTGAGCTTTCAGCCCTATTAATGACATGCATTAGTCAGCATACTTCTCCCATTCATATTTCAATGAATATCTAGCTGGTTATCCCTATGCCTTCTTTCTATATTTTCTTCCCATTCCTTTATCTTTTAGATTGTGTGCTTTATTTTATTCGCCTGTTTATTCTTTTTCTCTTGCATACATATTTACATTATTTGATGGAACGTATGCCTCTCCCATGCACCAACTTTCACCACTATTGTATTGTTGTCTGCACTCAATTCCTTCCTCCCTCCCTCATTTCCTTACCAGCCTAAGTACACCTTGCTGACTGGTCTAGAATTTTGCATTCTCAATGCATGTCCCTTTCGTTGTTCTAGACTCTTTTCCTCGATTTTAGTTCTTATTGATTCAATGAAAAGCTGTCTTCATTCTTCACACATATTCACCCTTCTTTCGTTGTTATTAGTATAAGAATGTTCTCTTTGACCTTGCTTCCCTGTTTGATGATTGTGAATGACCTTGTTCGTCTGTGTCAGGTTATTTTATTAGCAGCAACTGCTAATAACATTTACATTTGTTGTGTCAAGTGAATGGTTGGTATCTTCTTATCATCATCATAATTATTATCGTCACCATCATTATCGTCATTATCATCATTATCATCGTCTCCATTCATGTGCCATTCTGGTATCCTTAAAGTCAAGCCTTTGCAGCTTTATTAAAGTCAATGCTGCTATGAACCTAAGATAGAGACTAAAACATTTCCACAATTGGGATTGTCTAACTTTTACATTTAGACAGAACAATAGAAAAACCGTGATATTTCATAACAGAGTATTCAGATTTGGTCAGAAATCGGTCTGAAAGCAATGGAAAACTTAGGAAGGAAATAATTTTATCCGTGTTTATAGTTTAGACGGTACTATCATCACGAAAATGAAGCTGTTCAAAATGGAGCTTTGCAAATACAAATTGCTGTGGACATTACCTAATTCATTTGCCTAATACCTTTTCTGTTATTCAAACAAAGAACTTATTGTTTTGTTTTGTAAGAAAATCAGTGCACTGGAACAGTTCAGTCACTAGATTTAGTATGTTGCATTGATTTTCCAAGTAGAACCTACTTCAGACTTATATCAATGTTTTTTGCCTTCAACTTCATGATGCTTCCTTTATGTTATATGAGTTGTTAGTGTTTTGTATGATCTTTGTGTATGTCCTTTTGGAAAGTTCCAGATCAGATCTAAAGGAATTATTGATTGCTAAAATTATGATAATGATAAATTTTGCCAATTATTTGTGTCATGTCATCAAATTTAACATATGAACAGAGCAAATTGAAAGTAGATACCTAGCATGGCCATTATGCAACCACTAGCTCTGACTCTCATCTTAGTTCAACTCAACTCAACTTTACTCACTTCAACTCATTTTGACTCAGCTTATCTCAACTCAAGTCAACTCAAATTTATTTGCCGCAACTCAACTCAAATCAATCCGACTCACCTCAACTCAACTTAAAGTGCCTGTGACATGATTTTCATACTTTCTCATGTTAATATCGATTCTTATGGACAAAACGTCGGTGTTTTCAGTTCTGACGGTATTTTTTCATTATGTGAAAGTTGAAACAGTTATTATCACTTTTCTACGTCAAATCTCGCCATCTTGGTTGTCAGATGGACATAGGCTGTGACGTCATGGGATGAACCCATTTCCATCCTCTTGATAAGGTCCTACAGGAAGACCGGGAGAAAGTCCAAGATGACCAATGTTTCAAACGATTGTAGGGGCGATATGTTCGTAATTTTCAAAGTGTTGGAAGCAGTACTTTTTTATAAGAAGGCATTGATGTAGAGAATGACCTGGATAATATTCCTGTGGAGATATTGCCGTGTATGTTAACATCGGCAGTGAGCAACCGTGGCTAGGCCAATCACTGGCCAGAAGACCTGTATCAATGCGAAGAAATTATGTCAAATCAAGGAGGAACAGAAAATGGTGAGGAATCCTTTTTAATATATGAATGAAGATTGTATACTAAACATAGTACTAAGTGTTATCACATGTCAATGTTCAAAACAAACATTGATATTAGAACTATCTTTACACATGGGAGTAATTGACTAGTTTGTAGATTTACGTTCATAAAGTTTCTCGATAATACATTTGTTCACATACTACGTAGTTATAGTTATATATGCTTATGCTTTTTATTTTTATTTCCTTAGGTTATTATATAGGTACTTCCAGCTACAAAAAAGAGAAGAGAACATTTTCTGTCACCCTGTACAACATCTTTGTGACAACTTGCATGAAAGAAATGTGATGCACTGGCCTGCATTAGCAATCACCCTGGGTTCATTGCTGCCTGCATTGATAGTCCGGCCATAGAAACAGTCTATGAAGGTCCCAGGCATACGTTTTGCCTTGTATACTAACTGCAGGAGGGCATTGTTGCAATGCAGGGAGAATTTGATAATAATTTTTCATCAAATTTATTACATGGCTTATTTATGATAACCATGGCTGCAGCACTTGATGCAATTATTGACTTACATGTATCCAGATGCTTCAGTACACATTGCAAACAGTTCTGTTAATTTACTGTAATAAACAGTAATCTTTCTCTCCTGATCTGCAAGCTGTTTACAAGAGTTCATGTTTAGAGTATAATGCAACAGTAATTGTCAGCCACATAAATAGAAGAGTAAAATGCAGAAATTTAGAACGAAAAATGACAAAATTGCACTTGGTATTTAAGTATTATATCAAGAAATGATTTTTCTTTTTTTAACAATCAGACAAGAAATATAAATGGGATCTGCATTTTCTACATTGAAGCAAAAAATAAAGTACAAAATAAAATGCATATGAAACATATATATCTTGGTTGATACCCATTGAGCCATCATCACATGAAATATTCATGCTAATTTCCTCTGGATTGTAGCAAAGATCATTGGCAATGTCGTGTTCAAAATCCTCATCATTGTCATTATTTCCATGTTTAAATGAGTCAACCTTACATTTCTGTGTCTGCTATAGTTAGGGAAATCTGAATTTCTAAAATAAACCTGGGCCTTACAAAAAGCACAGCACATGCTACTATGACAGATTGATGAAATATAGGAAGAAAGCTGGGATGTATATCTAATTAATATATGATAGGCTATAAGTTAGATGTAGCAATATGAGCCTCTCTATGTTTACCCTACTGCGTATGTTCAGCAAATATAAATAATGAATAACATTGGAACTATCACTTAAGCATCTTCCTGCCACAAATGCTTAAGTTTCCATGGATCCCATAAGGTCTCTGTCATTTTATGACATGATTGTCCCAGGGTTTGAAGGAATTCATCATTGTATGCATTGGCACAAGCCATTGCCACAGCCTGGAAGTGGTAAAAAGATAATAAGTTGCCTATGACCATCAATAACAGTTTCATTGCAAAATTATGATACTTCCAATAGTTATGGCTACTAATGTAAAAGCTGTACAGTTACTATAGCCAGCCAGTACACTAGTACCTTCAAGTTATCTAGCTGTATTTCAAGATGAGGTGTACTTTACAAGGTAATGCTTATTCAACCCAATCCTTTTTATAAGAACAGCACCCATTCTTAACTGTGTAGATATGAGGCAGATAAATACATCTATTTTCAAGGTTTACTAGTTCAGGGATTTTGGATAAGTTGATACTGGTATGGCTTATGATAACAGTAAACAATGCATGGCCTATCATAGCATGCCTAGATGTAGGAAAAGAGCCAAGACTAGACAGGCGGAAATATACAACTTGAGGATACCTCACCTTGTATTGAAGCCAGGATAATCGTCAATCATGCTTGTTTTACCCAAGTTTGGATTGAAGTCCTGACTATAAATAAAGCTGAATCAAGATGGCTTCATCTTTCTTGTGTAACCTACTAAATGAACATCACCCAGAATTTGTGTCCGCTCATCTTTTGGGAACTTATGATGCGAAAAACCATCGCGTTTCTGAACTTCTCAACAACATATCAGTTAGCCACAGTCGGCAATTCCATTAAAAAGCAGCTTAGCACATACTGCGTCCTTGCTTGTCACTGTTAGAAAGTGGTAGCCTTGAGAAAGAGGTCATCCCTTGATGTCACAAAGGAATGGCGATCTGCGATGAACCCACACGGCTAGGCCGCACGGTTTTCCTTGATTTCTGTATCAAAACGCTTTAATTTCCGCAAAAGAACTTTAGAAATGGTCTTAAGGCATTGTGGTGAACCATTTACGTGAATGAAAAAAATCATGTCCAAGGCACTTTAATCCAACTCAACTTGACTCAAATTGACTCAATGCAACTCAGTTTGACTGAACTGAACTGAATTGAACTCAACTCTTCTCAACTCAACTCGATTGAAATCAATATGACTAAAATCAACTCAACTCAATTGGACTCAACTCAACTCAGTTCAACTCAATGCGACTCAGCCCTACTCACCTCATCTCGACTCAACTCAAGCATCTCAACTCTACTCAATCGAGTTCAGTTCAACGTGATTCAACTCAACCCAACTCACCTCAACTCATCTCAACTCAACTCAACTCAACTCAACTCAACTCAACTCAACTCAACATGATTTAACTCTACATTACCTTACTCTATATGATGCTAGATAACTAGAATACCGAAACTGTTCATAAGTATGATAAGTAAGACTCACCTAGGACGAGAGAGTAGTCTTTCTATCAGGTGCTCTTAAATGGTACTTTTTGATACAATTCTCAAGAAAAACTTCACCCTCCTACCCAATGTGGAAATTAACCAAGGGAAAGCTCATCATTACTTTATCCTGTGTCTTTTACTGTATTGATCTCTTTACATATGCAGTTTTATGTAAACTGTCGTAGCTTACGATTTTATTGTCTTTTAGGTATCATAAAGGAAACTTACAAAAGACTTTATAGGACACACGAAATTCTCTGTGTAGATGATAATGACAGAATAGTGCTGAAGAAAATAGATGTCACTGACTTTGCGGTAGAGCTGAAGAAAGACTGTTGGCTTGGATACAACCCTAATTTAGGAGATGGAATTGGAAACAGAACATTTCGAGATGAAATGAAACGGTATTTGGAAAATCTTCTAGATATCACTGGTGATTCTATTAGTAGATACAAATTGGTTGACAAAAAGTATCGTGTAACATTTATTCGTGGTATTGCTGGAATGGGAAAATCTGTTCTTACCAAGCAGCTGACTTATGGGTGGGCAAATGGCAACATTTATCAAAAGTTTAAAATTTGTATCATGATGGAATGTAGAGACTTGAGTTGCTATAAGGGCCATGAAGGGACCAAGCTGAAGAAGCATGAAATCCTTCGTGACTTCCTAAGAAGTAAAGTCCAGTATGATCTGGGAGATGGAGAAGGGGTTTTGCTTATAGTAGATGGCTTGGATGAACTCTCTGACATAACGGAAAAAGATTCAGTCATTGGACAACTTCTAAGTGGTGAGATTTATCCTAAGTCCCAAGTTATACTAACTGGGAGACCCCACATTGAAGAAAAATTAAATAATTGGCTGTTGGGACCTTGGCATACAGTGGAAATGACTGGACTACCTGAGGGCCAAATCACCAAATATATCAATACATTCTCTTCTCGTGAAGATCACAAAATGTTTTTAAGCAAGGCAATCATTTCATCAAAAGGCTGTCTTCCCATAATGAATGTGCCGCAGTTTCTGAATACACTTTGCTGTGTGGCGATTTTAATGAAAGGGCAAGCTAGTTTGAGCAGCACTGAGTTATATTGTTGGACTGTTTATTTGTTGGTAAAGCAACATGTTGATGACCAGGAAGGAGGAGAACCAAGTACAATCTCACAAGTTTTCAAGAGATATTCACAAACATTGCTTTCTCTGAGTGAAATTTGCTTTAGCTTACTAAAAGAAAACAAGATTATTTTTGAAGGAAGCATTGAATCAGTACTTTGTAAAACTGCAGAAGAAAAGACATTTATCAGAAGGTTATTTGTTAATTTAGGAGATAATTCTACAGAGAAGTACCAATTAAAATATTTAGCACTGATGGAATTTCTCTCCGCCCTCCATATATGTAAAAGAGATAGCATAAATCTCTCTGAAGTTATAAAAGACAATTTGAAAAAAGGATTTGTTGAAGTTGCCTCATTCATATCACGTTTAATGTCAGGATTTTCATATGAAGGAATTATAAGGGAAATGCTAAAGAATGTTGTAGGATTGAACAAAGATGTAAATGAGAAACAACTGTTAGGTGATGTAATTGAACTGTTGCAAGGTATTAGGTTGGATGGGAATAAAAAATTAAGTAGATTATCAGAAGTCATCATGCTGTTGTCAACTGATGATGTCAATGACAAGGAGTTTATTAAGTCAGTTGTAACAAATGTCTGTGATCGTTTTCTTACATCAAGTGAAATTGCAAGTGAAAATTTGTTGAAGATTTGTAGACCATTAGAAAGTTTCGGGTGGACAGAGGACGATATTCGAATGGCATTCTCAAATGTTGAGTTTTTCGGGCTCATAGTGTGGTCTTTGGAACAATTGGACTCTGCTACCGTAAAGAATTTCTTTCGAATTCGTGGTTATGTGAAGTTACTCAAAATGAAGACAAGTGTGAGAGCTGTTCGGAGCAAGTTTGAAATATGGGATGAAAATAGATATTGTGAAAAGGTATGCATGGTGAACTGTGAGTTTGATGACATTGTGCATGAATACCTATCAATTGATATGCCTTTGCCATCGTTGGTAATACAAAGATGCAGCTTGAAGACTGTGAATAGCTTCATTTGCTTGTGTGATTGGGGAATGTCATGTAAATATGTATTGTTAGATCAGCTAGACTTAAATATTCAATGGTGGGAGATACTGGTGAAGAAGGCTGAAGAAAGAAAAGATGAAGGGAATCTGAGAGTGAAAACATTGGTAATAAACAGCTGCAGCACTGAACTGAGGCATAATATGGCAGTGAGGGTGAGATTATGTATTTTTGAAGTATTTCTTTTTTGCTAATTCAAAAATCACCATTTTGGCCATTTAGTGTGCCTTTTGCATGATTTTCCTACGTTCGCATTTTTCAGTTGATTCCTTCGAAAGTGTACTGTTATTTTCATGTATTAGGGTATTTTTTAATTATGTGAGAATTGAAACAGTCATTGCTAATTTTCTATGCCAAATCTCACCATCTTGGTTTGTGAGATGGACAAAAGCTTTGATGATAAGGGATGAATCCATTATCCTCATAAAAAGTTTTTAAAGATTGCAGAAGGAATCTACGGGACCATTCACGTATTTGTGCTATAACTTAGTTCGGAAATTGTAGACACCCTCCATGTAGTCAAACGTAGTCATTGCTTTTACCCCCTCCTAAATTATGCCATCATTTGCTTTATCCTCTCCCCATCTTGAGCAGAATTCATAGTGGAGTGTAGTGGTGATATTCAAAGTGTTAACAGAAGTCATTCTATACTGTACACTTGACTGTCGATGTCACAATTAGTTGATGTCTACTTTGTGTGCAAATGAATGTGACTTTTCATCTAGCATTCAACTATCATTTGCACTTTTGCGGAGATTGAATGATTGCTGATTCAATATGAAACAGCATCAAATAGTATTTGGAGGGAACAAAGAATAAAGTGCACGTGCATACATCTAGCAACTTTACGCATGCGTGCATCTAGCAACTTTAGACATGCACTCATCTAGCAACTTTAGACATGCGTGCAAAATATCTAACTGATGAAGTTTTGGACCAAATCTGTAATCTGTCATGCACCCCCATATTGCAAGCTACAATGTTAGGTGCCCTAATATAGTGTGCAAGTGAATCAAAAAATAATCACAATGGATGAGATTTTAGACCAAATGCTAGATCACATGCACATACCTTAACATATATACTGTCATTATAGAACAAAAGCAACGCACGCTATTCTCTGAAAACCAACGAACAAGTTCATATTAGACAGCTTGAATCAACAAAGTTCATGTATAACATAAAGTAATTAGAAATGTAGTAACAGTGAGAACTGCATGAGGTATAGAGGTATATAGAGATGAATTTTTAAAGTTTATTTGCTTACATCGTCATACCTCCCCATAGTTATTTCGTATGAGCATTTTGGAGAACCGTCCGTCCCCTTCTATAATGACTTAATATGTGAACGATCCCTTTGCGGTCCAGAATGCTATTGAAGGTAAAATATGAAAGGTAGAGGAGTGATGCTCTGTTAGAAGTAAAAATTTATCGAGAGGAGGATTTTGAAGATGTTCCTAGTGAGATATTGCTGTACACCTTGGGTGTATTTAAATTCACAATGTAGTTTTTCACATACTCCTGACTGCGTGAAATTGAGTACTACACAACAATTCAGCTGTATGAAGAATGAAGATGGCCACACAAGGTCATTAAGCAGAAGCATATGTCTTCATAATTCCCAAGATAAATTATTATGCATTATATGTTTGAAAGTAGGACAGTATTTCAATACTTCCAAGTGTCAGTATTCTTTAAATTGTGCTCATGGAGCTGGATTTGACCCTTTCTGTATTATTTTAGTTCACTGTAGTTTATCGTGTTGCTATTCGTTGGACCTGATGGGTTTGCCTAATCTTCTATTGTTCCACAAGGCCCTTCTCATGCTTTTTTTTATTCTAATAAAATTCTTCCTCAAACAAATTACTTGCAACGCTACTCACAATATACTTGACTACATTACAAAGATGATACCCTGGGGAGCAAAAACCCTGACTACCCCGGGGCCATTACATATAAGACATGCAACTAAAGTGAAGTTAAAAATACGGTTACAAACTAGATACGAAAAGCTAACTAAAAAAGAAAACTAGCCTTGCTGTAGTTGTCAAGCTAGCTGGCACGAAAATGTAGGCGTCTGCTGCCGTCCTCCCTCATGAGGTTGGCTCAGGTGCTGAGCTCGCACCCTTTGAGACAGATATAGGAGAGCTAGTCGCTGCACTGGGCATCTGATGTAACACATAATTAACAGTACTCCAAAAGATATAGAAAGGGACTAAAAGATTTGGGATGGAATTTGTGATACGAGCATAATCAGCCAAATCGACCAGTTTTGTGAATAAAATTTACGGTAGATTGAAGTATAATTTTGTTAACAATATCTGAGAGGTCTTCATCACCATAGAGTAGGAGCTTTATAAGAACAACATTTGAGGGTCTGCTAATCGGGATAAATGGTTGTAATAATTGCGAAACTTCAACGAGAAGGTCACATCGTTGGACATCAAATGACAAACAAAGCAACAGAAAGTGTTCCGTATCTTCAATTGCATCATTTGTTGGACACATTGGGTTCACAGTATCCTTAAAATTGTGCTCAAATTTGTGGACATTCAGTTTACTAAGACCGAGTCTTAATTGCGAGAGAGATAAGATGAGCCGAGTGGGTCATAAATACCAAAAACAGGCTTTGCAGGTGGATGAATTTTGATAGGAGCTTTTTCTTGAAAGCTACAACAGATGGTGCTGGCCTAATTTCCGGATCGAGTTTGTTCCACTCAAAGATGCAATTAGGATAAAAACTAGATTTGAATTTATCTGTTATTGCTACTATTTGCCAAACCGCAGCTTGCCTGCGAAGAAAGTATTGCGATTGATGAAGTGGTGGAAGTGGTTCCTTTGTGTACAATGGAGTGAGGTTATTTATGATCTTATAGAACAAGGTAAGACGTCTACTCCACCTACGAGCACTCAGTGTCTCCCAGCTGAGCTCAGCATACAGCTTATCGCTTGATGTTCCACTCCAAGTTCCTGTTACAGTGAGAGCAGCAGGGTAATAAACAAACTCTAATATTTTCATTAGACTTGGTATAATTGCAATCTGACTAGATTCGCACACTTTGGATGGGATATGGTAAATAACATTCCCATAGTCAAGTAAGGGTTGGACATAAAGCTTGTAAAGTTCTTGTAGGGTGTGTCTAGGCAGGTACTAGTGCACTCTCATGCGTTGGTAGGACAAGCAGTGTCATCTTCTCCTTCACCTCGCTATTGCTTGTGTTTCTATTTGCTTCAGTTCTAGGTGTCATTTATTATACTGTATTTGCCGTTTTCAAGTTATATTATTGCTGCCTTATTGTATGTTTTGTTCTTTGTGTGTGTTTGGACTATAAATGCTCTGTATGTAACTGGAAAGCTCAATTCTGAAGAATATGACAACGGAAACATGAACACAAATATGAGTATATAAAAATACATACATACATACATACATACATACATACATACATACATACATACATACATACATACATACATACATACATACATACATACATACATATATATAAATAAATAAATATATATATATCTATATATATATATATATATATATATAAATATATATATATATGTGTGTGTGTGTGTGTGTGTGTGTGTGTGTGTGTGTGTGTGTGTGTGTGTGTGTGTGTGTGTGTGTGTGTGTGTGTGTGTGTGTGTGTGTGTGTGTGTGTGTGTGTGTGTGTGTGTGTGTGTGTGTGTGTGTGTGTGTGTGTGTGTGTGTGTGTGTGTGTGTGTGTGTGTGTGTGTGTGTGTGTGTGTGTGTGTGTGTGTGTGTGAAAAGTCTGTTGGTACTACAGAACTTCACTACAGCATGAAAAAGCGGTACCATGTTTTAACCATACTGAAAAAGCGGTACCATGTTTTAACCATACTGAAAAGCTTTTATTTTCGTCCGACACTCGTCAGAGTATGAAACGTCGGATAGCGACCGACAGGTGAACCGAAATTTATAGCCAGATATGGGGGTACACGTGATATGATGAATAATGTGTCCAGTTAGCCATATGATTGGCCTCTTGGCACCTATTCACCATTGTTTACTTGAAGAGTCCAAGTGAGAAAATGAACTCTTTTTGTTTACACAAGACTGGGTTTTGAGTCTTTATGTAAACTGATTCCAAAACAACATTTGAATTATACATATATATATACATATATATATATATATATATATATATATATATATATATATATATATATATATATATATATATATATATATATATATATATATATATATATATATATATATATATATATATATATATATATATATATATATATATATATATATATATATATATATATATATATATATTATATATATACATATATATATGTGTGTGTGTGTGTGTATATATATATATATATATATAAATGTCAGTATGTATATATGTGTGTATATATATATATATATATATATATATATATATATATATATATATATATATATATATATATATATATATATATATATATATATATATATATATATATATACAAACTAAACCTATGCCGCATCCACAACGTATATAAATTACATAAATAGAATAAACCACAAATATACTATCCTTTAAGTAAACGTTTCGATCAGAATCTTCATCAGTACTATATATATATATATATATATAATTCAAAAATATACTATCTTCTGTTGTAAACGTTTCGATATATTATCTTCATCAGTACTAACATTACAATGATACGGGGCCTACTTAAATTTCCTGCGTAACAATGGGATGACAATACGTGTTTCCCAAGGGGATCCTACTTATTAACAATTGTTCCAGTGGTAGAGCGTTATTCAGGGGGGCCAAAGCTGTGATGAAAGAAACAATAGTGTGACAAGGTGTACACAAAGGCCATATAAGAAGTGTAAAATGAATGCTAGACAAAGAAATAGGTGGGAAATACTGGAGAGTTGAAAACAATAAGCAGACACTACTAAGAATCCAGGCATTCTAAAACAGAAGTTATGAGTCTACAAATCTGAAGTTAAGTCCTTCTGGTGCAAAACTACCTAGCTTAAACTGCCAAAACCCTTCTCTATATCTAGACTTCCCAAAAACCCTGTCTGGAATTTGTTTATGTCCAATCTAGAAGAACACATGTTGGATGGTTTTGAGTTGAGACCATGGGTTTGGTATAGGTACATCGATGATGTATTTTTTATTTGGACTCATGGTTGTGAGCAGTTAGCTAAGTTTGTAGAGTATATTACCAGTAATCATCCCACAATCAAGTTTACCAAGGAGAGCTCAGGTAGCAGTGTTAGCTTTTTAGACGTTCTAGTTACCAGAAAGGAAGGTGTCCTGGAGACAGATCTCTACTGCAAACCCACTGATACAGATCAGTATTTGCAGAAGACTTCTTGTCTCCCAGGGCACGTTAAAAGAGCGATTCCATACAGTCAGGCTCTTAGAATAAGAAGAATATGTTCAGATGAGGAGAAATTTATAAATATATATCAGAAGATTTGGTAGGATGGTTAGTGCGGAGGGGATACAAGGAAAGCGTTGGTAGGGAACACATAGCTCGTGCTAATAGTTTAGATAGAGCGACTCTACTAAGTTAGGAAAGTAGATGTAATGAAGAGAGGAAAGATCGTATTCCGTTTGTTGTACCATACCATCCAGCACTTAGTGAGCTAAGGGGTTTAGTCAGTAGACTTCAGAACATGTTGGAGGCGTCTGAGGAACACAAGAGTGTGTTTCGACATGAGCCTCTTGTAGTATTCAGACATGCCCCCAACCTTAAGGATAGCTTAGTTAGGGCCAAGCTTCCTAAGTTGCAGATAGAATCAGATAAGGGTTGTTTTAGATGCGGTAAATCGAAATGTCAGCTTTGTAGGTTCATGTCTGAGGGTAACAGTTTTAGATCCAATGTCTCTGGAAGTGAGTTTAAAATTAGCAATAGATATACATGTGATTCGTCATGGGTAGTATATTTATTAGGTTGTAAAGTTTGTGGGAAGCAGTATGTAGGTAGCACTTTTACTGATTCCCTCTTCCTTGTATTTCCTATTTCTTCATATATTGTGCTTATGTGTCTACCCACAACTTGGGTAAGATTGGGAAAGATTGTTTCCGTGTGTCTAGGGAGTCACATGAGCGCTCCCCAAAGAAGCAGATTTGAAAGGAACAATATCTAATTAACTTATGACAATAGAGCACTTTACACAATAAAACAGGACTTGCAATGGATAGCACTTGAAATTGAATGTATGGATAGGTACTTATATTTAGCATAAGAGAAAAGGGTTTTGGAGAAGCTGATACCTACTGTCCCAGCGGGGTAGAAGGAAAGCCATGCGAGAACAAAGTGGGTGTGAAGTAACATAAAATGAAAAGGAGACCCAATATGACCTATAAAGGACGATATTGAGAGGAGGGAGATATCATAAGGAAAGGTGCAACGTAAATAATATAATAGACAAGCATAACTAAATGAAAGTAGAAGCCATGGCAAAAAATAAGAAGAGGAGGATAAATAGTGAATACATATAGAATAAACCAGCCAACTTAAATAAATGATAATCCTATGCGTCTACGTCCTTAACATTAAAACCCCAGGGTGTGTATATATATATTTATATATATACATATATATATATATATATATATATATATATATATATATATATATATATATATATATATATATATATATATATATAATGTATATCTGGTACCCCGTATCAAGGTTTACTGGGTTTTCAAGTAGACATATCTACACGGAAGTTTGAGGAACTAGTCAACAGACTGGTTTGTTGTTGTCTAGAGAGTCTAAATAGTAAACAGAAATGATATTGAATTTACTAAATTGGTGACCGAGTTTTCTTTACTATTGTTTATATGGCTATTTTGTGACCGTCATTTGTGTTACTTCGCTCATCACTTTTGGATTGCTTGCTTTGCATCATGAATGAGTCAAACGCTACCTCATGAGGCAATGCTGGCCCTTCACAACCGTCATCATCTGTTGCTCTGTTGTCTGTTACTGCTTTGAGTTTAAAATTGTCACCCTTCTGGCCTAATAATCCTGTATGGTTCACACAGATCGAAGCACAGTTTCACACACGTGGCATAACTTCCCAGGCAGTTTAATTTTCTTATGTGATTTCATCTCTACAACCTGAATACACTCAAGAAGTTCGGGACATTCTCCTTCATCTAACAGCTGATCAACCTTACGATTATCTTATAGCTGAGCTTATCAAATGTGCCTCGGCTTCAGTGCAGAAATGCCTTCATCAGTTGCTCATATCTGAGGAACTTAGAGACCAGAAGCCACCCCAACTCATACGTCATATGCGTCAACACCTTGGTGAAAATCACCTGGAAGAACGTATTCTTCGTCAATTATTTTTGCAGCGTTTGCCCACCAATGGTCAACTGATTCTTGCCTCTTCCCCTGATAGAGTTCCCGGTGATGAACTTGCTTCGATCGCTGATAAAATCCTTGAAGTTGTATCGCCTGCCACCACTGTCTCTGCTCTCTCCAAACTAGTTCCATCTTCCCTGCATTCCTCTGCCCCATCTCATCCCAATATTCAGCATCTTCAGGCTCGAATTTCGTCCTTTACTTCTCAAGTCCACGCTCTTGTCCATCAACTGAATTCCTTCCATATCACTCGTCCTCGTCATCAACTTCCCCATGCATTGCCAGACTGCATTCTTCCAGTCGCTCTCCCCACTCTGGTTCCCAGTGCTGGTAGCACTGGAAATTCAGCTCAAATGCTAGAAAATGTGAATCTCCATGCTCATTTCACTCCCATCAATTTACCAGTTGGAAAACTTCACCACCAACGACTAGAGGCACCACATCTCCCTGGAAAACACACTACCAGTCACCTGTTCTTTGTCACTGACCATACAACTGTTACAAAATACTTGGTTGACACTGGTGCTAACATCAGTGTTTTTGCACCTACTGCATCTTGTCGCAAACATCTCTTACATTGCAAGCTGTAAGCCATTCTCCAATCCAAACATATGGTGAACAATCTCTTTCTATAGATATTGGCCTATGTCACGTGTTCCGTTTGATTTTTCTGTTGGCTCATGTTCCAACTGATATTCTTGGGGCTGATTTTTGTTTCATTACAACCTCACAGTGGATATGTCCTAATGCAAGCTTACTGATGGTACTATCACCGTTTCCATTCAAGGTATTATGTCTTCCTTTCCATCACATAGCCTCATGTTTAGCATCCCTGATTTTGCTCCAAATATTAAAGCCTTCCTTATCAATTTCCGCTACTTACCTGCCAGAATTTTAAAAGACACTCCAGTTAAAAATTCGATAAGTCATTAAATTCGTATCTGTGGTCCACCAGTTTTCTGTCACTCGCGCCATTTAGCACAAGACCGATTGACTATGGCAAAGGAAGAGTTTGAACATATGCTGCAGCTTGGCATCATTCAACCATCTGAAAGTAGTTGGTCTTCACTATAGCATATGGTTCCTTAGAAATCTGGTAATTGGCACCTATGTGGTGATTATCGTGCCCCCAACAATGCCACTGTTCCTGATCATTATCCAATTCCCCACCTTCAAGATTTCTGTTCTTTTCTTTATGGCGAAATAATATTCTCCAGAATTGATCTTGTCAATGCCTATCACCAAATTCCTGTAGAGCCTAGTGATGTACCCAGGACTGCCATTATTACTCCTTTTGGTCTCTATGAATTTGTTCATATGCCTTTCGGTCTCTGTGATGTTGCTCAAACCATCCAGCATTTAATTCTTGAAATCCTTCAAGGATTAGATTTTGTCTTCGCTTACAGTGATGGCCTTCTCATTGCTAGTTCTTCTGAAAGGGAACATTTACATCATCTTGAATTGTTTTTAGCCCAACACACAGAATATCGTGGTTTAACCAAATTGGAATTCCTAGGCCATACAATCTCTGCATCAGGGATTGCTCCTCTAAATTCAAAAGTCACAGTTATCAGAGAATTCCTGCTGCCTAATTCTGTGTGCAAACTTCGTGAATTCCTTGGCCTTGTCAGTTTTTATGGTCGATTTATTCCTCGTTGTGCCACCACTCTTCAGCCTCTTACCGACCTGCTCTCATCCAAACTTGCCCATGATTTTTGCCTACCAGACTCTGCTGTTTCTGCTTTTCGTACAATCAAAAATGCCCTAGCCACTGCCACATTGCTAGTACACCCATCGCCCAGTGCACCATATTGTCTCATGGTGGATGCTTCAAACACTGCAGTTGGCAGTGTGCTCCAACAGAAAATCAATAAAATCTGGCATCCTATTTCTTTCTTCTGAAAACAACTGCAACCTGCTGAAACTGGATATAGTACATTTGGTCATGAACTTCTTGCTGTTTATTTGTCCCTCCGGCATTTTCGTCATTATTTGGAAGGTCGCAAGTTTTTCATTCTTACTGATCAGGAACCATTATCGCATGCTGTCAATGCCTCCCAAGATCGTTATTCTCCTCGAGAAATTCGACACCTTGATATCATCTCCCAATTTTCAATAGACATTTGACACATTCAAGGTGTACAATACACTGTATCTGATGCAGTATCTCTTCACTGCCACTGAAGGAGCTGCCTCTTCCTCTCTCCTCTGGTTCTTTCATTTTTGATGCATCCACTCCAAACCCTCGTCCATATGTTCCTGCATCATTCTGTCACCAAGTCTCTGATCATTTACATTCCAATCTCACCTGGTATTCGTGCTACATGGAAACTCATTAGTGAACGGTTTTCTGGCCCAGCATGAATATTGATGTTCGTAATTGGACCAGATCTTGCATTGCCTGCCAAAAATCAAAAGTTCAGCATCTTACTGTTGCTCCTCCTGGTACATTTAGCACTCCTGATGCCCGTTTTGATCATATACATCTCGATATTGTAGGCTGTCTTCCAGTGTCTTCTCGCCTTCTCACTTGTATTGACCGTTTTACCCATGGCCTGAAGCTATACCTCTATAAGACATATCTGCTGCAACTGTCGCATGTACTTCTGTATCCCACTAGATTTCAGTATTTGGAGTTCCATCAACTATCACTCACTACAGATTAGGGTACAGAATTTGAATCATCTTTGTTCCATTCCTTAGCTACCCTTTTCTGCTCAAAACATGTTTGTATAACTGCTTATCACCCTTGTGCTACTGGTATGGTCGAGCGCTTTCACCGTACTTTGAAAGCATCCTTGAAAGCTCAACCTGATGCAGGTAACTGGACCACAGCTTTGCCTCTTATTCTTCTTTATATGTGCACAACCATCAAATGAGATCTGGACTGCTCTCCTGCACAGCTTGTATTTGGCACTACCCTACGTCTTCCTACACAATCTGATATGGGCCCTTCAAGTTATGCTGATTGTCTTAGTTTCACAGTGCAGCAACTCATTCCTCCCTCAACACGTACACAACACTCCCGCCACCATGTTCCAGATCACCTTCATTGTACGCACATTTTTCTGCATATCGACTCTGTCCACAAACCACTAAAGGCACCTTACGAGGGACCATACCTGATTCTCAGTAGAGCACCCAAATATTTTGCTCTCGACGTCCACGGCAAGCATAAAACTATTAGCATTCATCGTTTCAAACCTTCTCCCCTGGCCCTGCCTTTGCAACAGTGCCAACCTGATGCTACATCCACCAAACCCATTGTTCCATCGTTATGGAAAATAAAGGACATTTTCCTTCTTCTTGGTTTTTGTTTCATTTGCCTTTTTGCTATGTCGCTCTCTCTCTCTCACACACACACACACACACACACACACACACACACACAACACACACACACACACACACACACACACACACACACACACACACACACACACACACACACACACACACACACACACACACACAAATGCGTTTCTCCCTGGCATCCTAGGGCGGGGGAGTAATGTAGTAGCCCTTTGTCAAATTCTATTCCATTGTCAATAAAAACATGTACATCTCTTTGTAACCACAAATAAAATTGAGTTTTCTAAATATATATATATATAGATCTCTATGATGTCAATATAAAACAATATTTAAGTCTGCAGAATGTCAGTGATGCCGGAATTCACTGTGTATTCGTTTTACTATAGATTTTACTTGTGCATTTTATCTTTTTAAGGTTTTACTATATCGTTTACTTGCACATAAGACACAGTGAAATCAGGCAGAAATTATGTTGTACAGCCTAAAGATGGACAACAAAGAGTGTTCCAGGCCAAGCAACTCTAACTGCAGCAATTTCTATTGCCTAAAAGGCAGAGCACACCGGGAAAAGTCCGGCGATAGCTCCACGTTATTGGCCTAAAATGGCCTAGTCCAAAGAGACATATTTCCATTAATATGACGTCAAATGTGAAGACCTCGGTATTAAAAGCCTGAGATGCTGCCGAGAAGTCAGTCTCAAAATACAGGTTGACAGAGGTAGTTCCCTGTCATAAAAGCGCTTACAGCGCCCATTGGCTTTCCTGTTGAGACTGACGTCAATATAAACAATATTTAAGTCTGCAGAATGTCAGTGATGCCGGAATTCACTGTGTATTCGTTTTACTATATATATTTGTATATACATATTTATTTCTACGTGTTTATCTGCGAAAGAATTTTTCTATTCTTATTCTTATAGATCATTAAATGTGGTGTGAAACTGAGGATTAATCAGAAGGAAATGGTATGTTTATTGAATTTGCAGTCTGGTAGGACTCAGTGTGATTGAAGTGACGATGACTATGATCATGATGATGACAATGGCAACTGTGATGTTGATTAATCAACTGCTTAATTCATTGGTTGATCAGTTGAATCAATCGAATCATTCTTTCATTCTACACACATTACTTTCTACAGGAAGCTCTTTGTGATGAACTGTGGACTCCTAAGAGCCTTTTTTACTAATCAATCTGATTGATTAGGTTTTAAATTCAAATCAATTAAATCTGTTTGGTATTGTGATAGTAAACTTGTGAATGTTTTGGTTTTATACTATCATCCATAACTTTTCATCTATGACTAGAGAAAGGAACAGTCACCTTTCACTTTGACAATGTACTAATTTTGTCGTAATGAAATATTTGATTTTTTGTGCTGTTTTGAAAGTTATTTTAGGTCATTACGTAGGACGTGTCACTTTCTTTGGCATTTGACTCAAATGGTGCTAAGAGGAACCTATGCAGGGACCGGGAGGGGTACTGATTATGATAGATAAAAATTGCACTTTAGAAATATTGACAAGATCCATGTTGTACCAAACATGGACTTGCTCCTTTTGTCAAGTTGTTTCCTTTGTGTTTGTTCTATTACCTTTTTGTTCCTTTGTGTTGTTTCTATTACCTGTATTTTAATGCTATACTTTTTCCATTTTTTCTGAATAGACATCTACATTTTCAACGTTTTATCCACATAGCGATCTTTTACCAATGAAAGTAAGCAATGATCTTTGTAAATTAGCTGCCACCACTTGTTGATTTTTGCTTTAGCGATGATTAAAACAGTACGTAACGGAAAAAATTGCCATTTTGACCTGCCACACTCGAGCTGATACCACCTCTTTGTTACGTAACGTTCGGACATGAAACCCCCCTCCACAACACAATACTCACATTTTTTAAAAGAATATATATATATATAGCATAGTGGACAAATCTTGATTGGCTGTTAGCGCGATCCCCAATTGGGGAATCTTCTGCCTTATTGACCAATCAGAAGGCCAGAATCTCCAATTTTACTACACCACCTTCAAAAAACCCGGTGTAAAATCTGTTAAGACTTATCCGAAATTTTTTTCAATAAATATTATCACAAGATATTTCTCCAAACATCTACCGCGAACTTTTTCGAGATCGCTCCCCGTTCAAGAAATATCACGCTTTGATCACGAAGCAACGTTTACGTACCTTCCAGTCGATATTTATTGATATATTAATCCATGCAATTCGTCTTCATGAATAAAATGTAAGTTAGATAGTATCGATCTGATGTGTATTCGTTCTCTCAACTCTAAATAAAGTTGGTAAATGGCGACAGCAGGTGAATTTGGATTGAAAAGTCGCGGGGAAATGTCACGTGGAAAATGGCAGGAAACCTTCCATGCTTCCATTCATGCTTTACTACTGCACACGCTATTTATTCCGTAAAACATAGAAATTGTCAAAAATATCTTCAAATCACTTACATAACAGATGGTATCGTATCCTATAATCTTTCATCATATAAATCTTTGAGATAAATATGGTGTGTACTGTCTTAATCAGCATTATAAAACGACGTCCTCAATATTGCTACTTGACTTTTGCAGGCTGATATTGGGAGTCTTCGCTAGTGTAAAAAGACACCACACTCGCATTCTAGGTTCCTATGCTTATGCTAAGCTACGCAAAATGCCATTTTCTACCAGACGTTGGTAAGAAAACTTTCGATGATTTATGTAGGCTACTTACATTCATGCTTTACAAACTCACTGTCTGTCTCCACCACATTGATAGGAATGGCATTTAATAAATGCTAATATTCATATATAACTGTTAAGATCATTTTCATAATAATCCATTCCATCCTAAAGAATTAATACTTAATTATAAAGCTCAACTCATATTTTCAATAATAGCTACAAAGGAACTCAAACCTCTGAATTAAATTCAGGGATAAAAGGGGGACTCTACATTTGCTTTTAGTTCCCAAAAAGTTATATCTGGCTTAAAAGACTGATTTTGAGAATTTCATTCAATTAAATATTGAAAAAATGGAAGAAATTAAAAAGTTTTCATCACATAAATTTATAGTATGTCTGAGAATTTGCAAAATATCTGTTGTTGATAAGTATATGCAAGCAAATATTCTAGCTGAGAAGATAAATTTTTTATCCTCTCTGCTAGAATATTTGCTTGCATATTGTATTCATTGTTATTTAAAAGGATTAGAAATGCTTGAGATGACCAGCCTTATTTGTAAAATGATGGTTTAAGACAAATTGTAACTTGTTTAATGATTATTATCGTATTTAAATTGAGTTACAGTCATATTAACTTTCCTGTCTTTTGTGATTTTTTAATCATTTGATAACTACAACCTAAAAGCCACTTCATGCTGGGCTTGAAGGAATTGTTGGATCTTATTTTGCAGAATCTTTCTTGAGCCATGTAGTAAGTGTGAACGGTAGTAACACTTAAAACCACTGTAGTCGTTTCATAATCTGCACATGTGATGCCATTGTTAGCAATAGAATAAATGTAAAACCGGTAGCAAACATGGCATCTTCATAAAGGCCAGCGTAAATGGCTAACATTTCCTTTCTAAGGTTAGTAAACACCAGTCAAGATTTCATCTCAAGGACATAACAAGCATCACACACAATTTGCTAGAGAAATAGAGCAGATGCAATCAAAGTACTTTCATTATGGTATATAAAGGAAATGGAACTGGTTTACACTTACTTGCTACTTCAATGTAGTAATGATTTCTAAAATTGTTAACTAGGGGATTTCGTCATTAAGGAGCCTGGGTGTTCTTCAGCCATGCCCATGTCTCAGAGATAATATTCTGTTAGTTTACCTTGAAGAAACTAAACTGTGCAATCTGCAATTGTACAGCCTTGAAGAAGACACTTACATGTACCTACACTACCTTCAATACGTTTTCAGAATCAATGCATTTAATCATGAGGGATAACGAAAATAGGACTTATCACAAGTAATAGTACTGCAGAGGTGATCATAGAACCACGAAAGACAACAAGTGACATGCACTGCACATCAAGGTCTTCAAAAACAACACGTTCTGACCTTGTAAAGGTCAATGGGGGGATTTGAAAATCAAGATCAATCCGAACTATATTCAAACATAGGGGGTACACCATTATTTCCAACAAAAGTGTCTCTACCCTTGTTTCAGAGTAAGTAGGCAACTTCTATAAGTATCATCTCATGAAATATAAAGAGATTCTGGAAATTCTTAAAATGGTCAAGTGAGTCTTGATGAACGCTCAAGATGGCAATAACATAAAATCTACTATAGCATAGATCACTGGGCTTCCATTAATTCTTCCACACCCCCTCCACATCTCTTAACTGAAAGATCAATGTTGCTATCGAAGAGGAATTTTATATTTATTACGAAGAGAAGCCTACGGCAAAAAATTACTATGTAGGAGGGGGAAATGACAACTAGTGGAGGAGAAATCATTGTCAAAATTTTGAACAGATCATCCAAATATATCTAGTATATAATTATAGGCTATCTAGGCACTAACAGATGGTTTTGCACTTACCTGGTAACTTAGCACATCTTATAGTTCTTCAAATCAGTCTTTTAAGCCAGATATAACTTTTTGGGAACTAAAAGCAAATGGAGAGTCCCCCTTTTATCCCTGAATTTAATTCAGAGGTTTGAGTTCCTTTGTAGCTATTATTGAAAATATGAGTTGAGCTTTATAATTAAGTATTAATTCTTTAGGATGGAATGGATTATTATGAAAATGATCTTAACAGTTATATATGAATATTAGCATTTATTAAATGCCATTCCTATCAATGTGGTGGAGACAGACAGTGAGTTTGTAAAGCATGAATGTAAGTAGCCTACATAAATCATCGAAAGTTTTCTTACCAACGTCTGGTAGAAAATGGCATTTTGCGTAGCTTAGCATAAGCATAGGAACCTAGAATGCGAGTGTGGTGTCTTTTTACACTAGCGAAGACTCCCAATATCAGCCTGCAAAAGTCAAGTAGCAATATTGAGGACGTCGTTTTATAATGCTGATTAAGACAGTACACACCATATTTATCTCAAAGATTTATATGATGAAAGATTATAGGATACGATACCATCTGTTATGTAAGTGATTTGAAGATATTTTTGACAATTTCTATGTTTTACGGAATAAATAGCGTGTGCAGTAGTAAAGCATGAATGGAAGCATGGAAGGTTTCCTGCCATTTTCCACGTGACATTTCCCCGCGACTTTTCAATCCAAATTCACCTGCTGTCGCCATTTACCAACTTTATTTAGAGTTGAGAGAACGAATACACATCAGATCGATACTATCTAACTTACATTTTATTCATGAAGACGAATTGCATGGATTAATATATCAATAAATATCGACTGGAAGGTACGTAAACGTTGCTTCGTGATCAAAGCGTGATATTTCTTGAACGGGGAGCGATCTCGAAAAAGTTCGCGGTAGATGTTTGGAGAAATATCTTGTGATAATATTTATTGAAAAAAATTTCGGATAAGTCTTAACAGATTTTACACCGGGTTTTTTGAAGGTGGTGTAGTAAAATTGGAGATTCTGGCCTTCTGATTGGTCAATAAGGCAGAAGATTCCCCAATTGGGGATCGCGCTAACAGCCAATCAAGATTTGTCCACTATGCTTATATATATATAAACATATATATATATATATATATATATATATATATATATATATATATATATATATATATATATATATATATATATATATATATATATATATATATATATATATATATATATATATATATATATATATATATATATATATATATATATATCTTTATAATAACGAGAGGCGATACCTCAACTGCATCTTTTACAACACTAAAGTGCTCGACAATTGAATGGAGCGTTATAAGTATAATAATAAAAGTTATACCATACTGTCATACGCGACCGTCGGTTTCATGTTTCCAATCTTCAGGCGTATAGATGTTGATGCGTAAACATAGTTTGATATGCGCATAACGAATCATCAATAGAATCTAGTTCGTAAGGTGGAATGCAGATCGTTAGGTTATTGCTTCAATGTTCTTAATAGGAATTTTTTTTCGTGGTGGCATTTGCTGATCAGTTCTGACCTTTTATTAAGGAGTCTTCTATCATCTATTGAATTAATAATACATAGCTTTTCATATAGACATAGATTGCATCTTCTATTATTTTGCACACTATTCGTTCTTTTCAATATTTTCCAATCCATCTGAAAGTCCTTATAAACAGTACCATATAAAAGATTTTAATAATAGTAAATACCGAAACAGTACTGAATTAACGAAGCATATTTGGCAGTTGAAAGAAAATAACAAGGACTTTGAGATGGATTGGAAAATATTGAAAAGAACATATATACTTATACTGTATATATATATACATATATATATATATATATATATATATATATATACATATATATATATACATATATATTTATATGAAAAGTGAAAGTGCGAGAAAATAACCGACCCGAGCGGGATTCGAACTCGCGACCCCTGACTTTGTACGTCGGTGCTCTACCAACTGAGCTATCGGGCCACGCTTCCAAATCGTTGCTCAAGGGTAGGTCATTTGCTCGCACCACCCCTCTCTTAACCAATTTGCACAGGGGAGCCATCACAGCTCCATCGCAATGTGCATTGGACCTGCTGTTGAGAGAGGAC
>OZ025271.1:17833781-18181304 GCA_964019165.1 Mastigias papua
ATAACGATTGCTAACAATGTTAGATAGTTCCAATTTGAAAATAGACACTCATGTGGTAAAGAAACATTGATAATATTCTAGAATATTGCAGAATAATTTAAGAATAACCAAACACGTTTTCATTATAATTACATGGCAATTTAATGTGCCAAATATATAATTGACTTTTGGACAGTAAGAATGGACAAGAACTCTCTAGATTACATAGCATTTTCACATATAAGTAGGAAGTGCGTTTGTAAGTATTAGTTCAGAACAAGGGTAGGAGCTGGATTCAAACATACCAGGAAGTGGATGCGATAGATTGCACCTAAATTTTGTATCTCATCGTTAAATGGTTGTCAAACTGATATTAGTAGAAAGTGCTATAAATTTCCTTGAGAGATGCTTCCCTAGCGCAGCATTGTGCTTGAAATCTACGCAGTGATTCAGCGACGAGTGTATGAGTGATAAAAGCCCCCACCTTTTTGATTATGTGGTAGGTTTCATTCGTCCTAAAATGCCATAAAACTATCGACATTTCCCACACGATTGTGGCCGTAAAATTCTTCTTGTCATCCTACGTCACGAAGGCTGGTGCCATCAATCCATCACTGCCCCCAAACCAAGTTCAGTTGTCTATGAGCGTAATGGCAGAGATGATTTTCGATGTACCATTGACAGTGTCCATTATTCCCTCATTTAGCAAGTATACTAAGTAGTTGATGCATATTGAGATTCTTTTGTGCCCTCATACATAAGATGGAAGTCTGGAATAAAGGGTGACAGCTATGATTGTAAACAGATGTAGTATTATACTCTGCAAGAGGCTTGTATATTTGTTGTAGTTAGTTGATGTACCGCTCACATGTACTCATGATGTGGACTAGGCCATCATTTTCAAAGTATCCTAGTAAAAGAGGAGATTCCTCGTATTCAAATTCAAAACATTCACAGTCAACGAGCATTATTCAAGATGAATATCAGCAGGCTCTTACAATGAATATTTTTAGTGGCCTAGAACTGTATATAAAGCCATGACAATCCATAGTTTGATTTCCATCCTCTTGTGTTTGAGTAGGACAAAAAGATTCACATTTGACAGAAGTGGGGGATCTATGGAAAGCCACATTCTGAATGTATCACTTGATGTACCAGAAAATTCAGTTGATAGCGAAATTCACCTGAGTATGAGTACCATTGGCATATCAGATGCCCCATCACTTGCTTTTGAGTTTGGTGAAAGGATTCTAAGTGATATTATAGACCTGAAACCAAATGGGATTCAATTCAAGAGACCAGCTACATTAACAGTTCGTCAGAGCGTTGTCGAATTGCCTGAGCTTTCTTCCATTCTTGTTAAATTTTATGATTACAAAGAGAAACAATGGATTACAATTCCTCATGAGTCAGGTAAGTTGAGAATTGAAACACACACACACACACACACACACACACACACACACACACACACACACACACACACACACACACACACACACACACACACACACACACTTACTCACTCATTCACTCACTCACTCACTCACTCACTCACTCACTCACTCACTCACTCACTCACTCACTCACTCACTCACTCACTCGCACATTGTATTTGGAAAAAGGCATAGTGGCGATAGGGACCATACTACTTCTGTCTCCGATTATCATTTACTCAAACTCAAAGAAGTACTTACACGGGAGATTTTTTGATATTGCATGTATCTTAGGACCTTGTTTGCAAGATGACACATCTTAAGCCGTCTGTGCAGATAATACAAAGTTGACAATTACTGATGAAAGAAAATATCTCTATAGTTCATTGTATATACGTATCAGTTAGTGGTTATTATGAGTTCAAGCTTTGCTGAAGAAACAATAGCACGTCTTTATGATCTATTGCCTGTCGGATCTCAACAACATCTCCAATTTCCTCTAGATGATGGAAGTCAAACTGTAATGGCAATTTCTGTCAAGATTTCAATCACTTCTTTCTACGTTGTATGTATGTCTCTTGATTCAAAGACATACACGATTCCTAAAGCTGGCATATCCTTTTTCCCATTTGATTCAAAGTATGGTGTTAAGCTGATATTCAAAGAAGACACATTTGGTGATAATAGTGCCACAGTTCAACTAAAGGTCTGTACTAATTTAGATTTAACAACCTTGTTTCATATTTCACTTCATTCTGTTAAGTCCCCAGATGGTCTCATTTTTTCCCTATACTCTCTCTTCTTCTTTATCTTAAGCCAGTATGACTGCTGATTCTGAGACTTTTGTGTAGCCTTATACATTTTCACATACAAATAACTACAATATGATAACACAGGGAGCATGGATTTGCATGTCAAGTCTATGGCCATTACAAGTAGTTCACTCTAGTATGACCAAAATACCAACATTAATTGCAAACACTTGGGTGTTGAGTGGATAGGGGCAGAGGGCAAAGGGCAACGGGCAGTGTGCAATAGGAGGTCTCCCGTGGTAATCTCATTTGATCCTGCAATCCTTGTGAAAAATACTTGGATCACTACGTGATTTCACTAGAAAAATACTGTGTATTACACATGTAATCTTCCAGATAAGATTCTGTCCCAGCACGTTGTGGTTAATTTTCTAAATTGTTGATATGCACATCACATTGGCACAGATTTACTCCTAACGGAAGCAAGAGATTGAATATAATCAACCATATTCCTTAGGTGTATCAAATTTGGGGGCTTGAGTCCACGAAGTTTAGATTGGCACACTTTTCTTGGATGTTTTCACGCAGTCTTAATTTTGCGCACACAAAAGCACACAACTTCTCAACTATTTCAAAGAAAGCCAATCTTGGAAAAGGAATACTTTTACAAACGGTTCAGTGTAAAATCGTCAAAAACCTAAGAATATCGAGTTTTGGCAACTACTGTGTGACTTTTATGAAAAGAGAGGATGCATACTTTTTTAGCTCTTTTTTCGCGGCATTTTGTGGGATTTAAACTCCACTTGTTTCCGTATATATGTGGGACATTATGAATATACTATAAACATGACTTCTTCTTGTGGTACTTTGCAAATTACTTCTACAATCCATTAGGAGTATGTTAAAGGGGTGCAAGCAAATGATGAAATAATTCAGGAGGGGAGTCTAGCCAATGATTACAGTTGATCACAGGTGTAAGGGATGTGGAAAATGGCTGAAAAGGGGATGACATGATATTTGAACGGTCCTATACGTGGATTGGTCTTTGAGATTAATTCACATGAATTATTGCACAATAATTCTGCATGTATTCTAATTTTAAGTGTTACTGTGTAGGGGCTATTCATAAGGTAGTACGCTTAATAGACTTTGGACCCCCATCCCCATTGTACGCTTTTGTATGCATTGGAGATTCTCCGTACCCTGTGTGAGCGCACTTTCAAGTCATCATCCTCCCGCCTAAGTATTTCACTCTATTGGGTATCTCGGTATTTTCAAAGTTTGCACAAATTTAATGCATACTCGTGAAATATAAAATCTAGAATTAGTCATTTTTGATTAGAGCGATCTTCTATGTATTATTTTTAAATGATAGTTTTATAACGTCAGATGCTTTGCAAGTAATTAGCGCTTCAAAGTTACATGGGCCCACATACATTCTCTGAAGAGACGCCTCCCCTTGTACGCTCTTGTACACTTGTTAGGTACCCTTTTCCCACCCCGCCAGAACGTACGTAATTTTGAATGATCCCCAAACTATTTTAAGTTGAAGAGCGTATTAAGTATTTGATCATCTGGGACACCATTAGGTATGTTTATTGGTAGAACTAGACTACTGTTTTAAATCATAAAATAATAAAACCTGAAATGTGAAATTGATATTATGGAAGTCTTGTGTATTTGATGTGTTTATTGTAGATGAACGTGTTTTCAGAGAGAGCATATGGTGAATTGAAGCGCTTTGGGCTACAACCCTTTCCAATTCTACATGTGTCAGAGATTTCTATGCGAACCCCTATGAAGCCTGTGACAATAGAATTGAGGTTAAATAGTGAAATACAGAGATATAGAGAGTTTTATATTTTATGCGGAGATAGTAATGGCTTCAGAGATGAAACAGACAGTACTTCATACGAGATTGGAGACAATTTCATAACTGTTCAACTAAATCACTTTTCTATGTAAGTTTGTTTGTTCATATTGAGAGAACCTGTTCTTTGTCAAATGTTTGCATTATTAATGGCCTTCTTCATTTTCATGCACAATTCATTTGCCCAGTCAATTTCATTATGGTTGTCATAGATGACTCTTTTCAAGTTATGATTACCATCAGATTTTGTTTGGCTTCTGGCTAAATGTGGATATTGCATATTCTTGAGTCCCGAATAAACGTCTCCTCGCTAATTAATTGTTTGGAAAAGATCTACGGAGCACATCCTTATTCCAGAACTCCCTTTTATTATTGTTTTGTGTCAGTAGTTCGATCGAGTATTAAGTAACTTGAGAAGTCATGCGTTTCATTTTGTTTACAGTTGAAGTGAGTTTTGAAACTTGTCCATAGCTATAATGATTAGGGAATTTGCCACCCATCCCAGTTATTCCAACCCCCCTGTCTCTTGGGGACTGTAAAGTATGCAGATGCTACTAGACAGTATGGTCAATTTCCCATCTAATATTTCGACTGCAGTACATACATATCAATGTCCTTTTTATTGAAATTTTTATGACTTTCAATTAACTTTTAGTTTTGGTCTCGTTTTTAGATGGAGTTTTGTGATAGCTTGTAGAGATTGGACTCTGGAAAAAGTAGTGAATTTGTTTGGGCAGTTTTCAGGGCCACGGTATCTCGTCACTTTCAGCCATTATTATAAGGATTTGCATTGTGGGGAGTATTCATATCACGTTGGATGTTGTGAGGAATGCAAATTGGACCAGTTGGATAATCGCATGAGGAAACGCGAATATTATCCCAAGGATATTTATCAAGCCACAATATATGGCGAGACTAGAATGAGAGTTGAACTTGACGGTCGTTATCAAATGGAGAAAGGATCATTGGATTTGACGTAAGGCTAATATCTAAAATCTAATTTCACAGTGTTATGCCTACAAATTATAGGGGTTCAAGATGAAATGGAATGCGAGATGGAATGAGTCAAGATTAAATGATATGACATGACTTGGATAGGCAACTTTGGATGATACTATGTGCTTTGCCACAGTTTTTGGAATATTTGCAATAATAGGAATGGTTGCACTACTAACTTTAAGTAAATTGTATTCACCTTGATACAACTATGTGTTAACATTCATTTCTTCCTGGATGGTATTTGTCTTTTGTCTTTGATCTACTTTTACTTTCCTACTCATTTGCTGTCATTTTTTCATATTCTCTAATTTGCTGCTTTATAGTTTCTTTCCAACTGCATTTGCTTGTACGGATCCATTCAAAATCTCACAAAGGGCCAAGGGGCCTAATAGTAGCACGTGCAACCTTCTAATTTTCAGAGAAGGTGATGAAAAGCCATTAAAGGAAATACCGTTTACTGTTCCAAGTGAGGTAAGCATTTAGCTGTGTAACATGTTTGAAATTAGGACAATTGTGAGCTCGTTTTGAAGAAGAGCAAGTCATAAGCAAGGCTTCTATACCTCCATAAAATCCCCATAAGGCCTTCACGAAAGGAGGTATCTACAAACATCTTTTAAATAATGTTAAGTTGACGGAAATTTTCTTTAAATATGTTACTTTGCAATTGCGCATTTAGAGATAATGAAAAACGGTATGTTTTGCATGATTTGCTAGGCTCTACAAACATGGAAGTCTCTGTAAATATCCTTAATTTAGGGAGTAGTCAGAAAGTATCTGCTATATGAGGGTGGATGATATTTGGCTGGGCCATGAAAATTCCTAACATACCTTTCTAGGGCTACAAAAAACAGTCAGGCCCATTCAATGGGGCCATGGAAAATTTAATAAAGAATGTCATTTTCTAAATGAAATACATGGATGGACAATTTGTACTTGGTACCAGCAATTGGGACTCCAGCAGATGCAGACAGGCTACAGCACCACTGCACTGTACAGACGTGATCATTTCAAACCACAGCTCAACACTTTACATTACAGCTGATTCATGGCAATACTGAACTTGTTATACAAGAACAATTTGACATGAACTCGAACTTCAAAATTAATGTCCATCTTCATCCCCTGAACTGTCAAAAAATCCTTTTTCCATCATAGAAACAAGAGCATTACATTGAGATTTTATTTTCAAATTTTCCACATCTACAATCGATTTGTCTTGAGCAGTCATCTTTTGTTACCTATTTTTATTTCATAGAAACTTTATTTAACAATATTCTATGGGGTTGAGGCCCATAGCTATGGGGTTGTATGGGGTGACAAATACCAAATGCCACCTCTGGACAACAGGCTGCCAGCTGTTTGCTACCCCAGGAAAGTTTCTCTGCAGTCTTTCATTATTGCTTTATAGTACGGACATATTCCCTGAAGTTTGATTTATCTCAGTTTCGGCTTTTATGATGCAGTTCATTCTTCCCTTTTCCACACATTTATCCATTTGATTTTGACAATTGTAATGAGATAATAGTCTGGAATATGTTCTCAGATTTTGTGCCAAATGATTTACCAACACAGTTCTGCCGCCCCTGAAACACATCCCTGGATACGGGCTTGATGGGGTCATGAAAAATATCCTAAGTTTGCTATTGGGCAACACAACATTAAACTGAAACCTGGGATGGGCCATAATTTATTTAGTAAATTTTAGAAAAATCACTCACCCCCATATAGCAGGTACTTTATGACCGCTCCCTTACTGTAAATGTTGATTAATGAAGTTTTCAGAATTCTGATATGACACATTATTCAGTTTCACTGTCTCTTTTGTTTGATATTTGGCATATTAGTAATTAGAATACTACTCTTATATTTCCATTGAAATCTTTTTATCCTTTTTGATTTTCCAGTGTTGTAGACATTAAATGATAGAGATGGTATTATTTCTCATATTTTAAATGTCTATTATAATGTGATTTCAGTAAAGAAATCATTTATCTTATTTGAAAGAGACAAATAGTATTCATAAATTTTAGGGACCACCAAGGAACATTGACAACAATGGTAGCATGGGTATGCTATGAAAGTTGATTTATTTACTTTTAGTTTTATTCCTTACCTAATATTGTATAAGTTATTTTTCATTAATTTCTAATCCACATGCCTCCAAATAAGATGTTCTTTGTACTTAATCACGTCTACAGCATCCTGCAATGTTTGGTAGAATCGTTACAGTTGCTAAGGTGTGATAATGTGAATTTGACTGTCTGTAATACAAACAGCGAGTGATCATATCAGTGATAGGTACAATAAATATATAAATAAATAAATATATAAGTAAATGGATAAATAGGTATGAAGTGCTGCCACGGCTAGATATCTAACGAATTGAAGCTGAGAGCACACAGATATTGCAGCTTGGACTGGTGCTACTCAGTCTTCTAACAGCACGGAGAGCCCTAAGTACGATATAGAGTTGATGTTTTTTATATTTACTGGGTAATATAAAATAGCTTTACTATGGATATTGACTTTACTGCTTCCTTTGTAGCATCAGAAGCCAAAACAGTAAATGTGTATTCTGGAGCCAATGTGATGTTTGGAGACAGAACTAAGATGAAGATTATACCCAGTAGTAAGCTACTATAGTCCCCTTTTGGTATTGTATTGTGTTTGTACTTGTAATGAAGCGTTTAATGTGGAAAGATTAAGATGCATTTGAAGTTTGCTACATGTTCATAATAAAGTCATTGGATGTCATAATCTGAAAATACTATAGGGGAATACAGTAGATCAATGATAACGAGAGATTGACAGCTTTAATGCCAAATAATGTTTTAGTAACATAGGTAGCGTAGAATAAACAATGCAGTTTGATGACAATATATGTTTCCCTTGATACAATGCATGGATTGTTACTTCAATTCCAATTGCAGTCTATAAATTAGCCCATTAATACCACTGCACCTGATAGGAGCGATTTTTTTTTTTTTTATATATATATTCAATGTCAAAGCTTACAAACCAAATTACTTAATACAATACTACGAACTACTATACTACACTTACAAGAACGATACCAGGGGGAGCAAAAGATCATGACTACCCCCTGGCATTTAACATAAAGCTAAACACAACTAGTATATAACCTACAAAAAGCTACTAAATTAACTACAAGAACGAGAAAGGAAACAAAAGAAGCTACAAGAACGAGAAAGGAAAAAAAAGCTACAAGAACGAGAAAGGAAAAAAAAGCTACAAGAACGAGAAAGGAACAAAAAAGGGGGGGCGGAGGAAGTTCTACATGTTCTATTCCTGACTTATTCAAATCTTTTGGAGGCCTGGATATATTTCAGCGTTGCTGTTAGAATCTGTGCGTTTGAATCAAATGGTAACTGTTCATGGCCATAAAGGATGACTTTTAGTAACTCTTCATTTGAAAGACTTTTCAAACCATGAGACAACAATATCGCCTTTACACTGTTGAGAAGATCGCGTCTACTTGCATCATATGTATGGCAGAGCAGGAAATAGTGTTCCGTATCCTCAACACCATCGTTTGTTGGGCACAAAGGGTTCAAAGTATCCCTGAAATTGTGTTTAAATTTATGAGAGTTTAGCTTGCTGAGTCCAACTCTTAGCTGTGTTAGGATCGATAAACCTATTGGGTCATGAATGCGGTAAACAGATTTTGGAGGTGGACGGATAATAGACAATAACCTTTTCTTAAAGATATTTACAGAGCTGGATAGCCTAATCTCAGGGTCGAGCCTTTCCCATTCCGATATGCAGTTTGGATAGAAACTTGATTGGAAACCTTTCGTTCTTGCGTGTATTTGCCCTATAGTAGCGTGTCTGCGAAGATCATAGCTGGATTCTTTTAGATGAGGAATGGGATATCTAGTGTAGTCTAAAGTCACATTGTTAACTATTTTATAAAAGAGGATGAGGCGTCTGCTCCATCGCCGGAGGTTCAATGATTCCCATCCAAGTTCATCATACAGTTTATCACGAGCAGTACCCCTCCAAGCACCTGTTACTGCTAACGCAGCAGAGTATTGGACAGATTCTAGTTTTTCCATTACGTTGGTTAATACAACACTGTGACTAAATTCGCAAATATTATGTGGGATGTGATATATGACGTCACCATAATCAAGATGTGGTCGAACATATAGTTTATACATTTCGTAGGAGCTATTCTTACAGAAGTAATGTTAATTTGATTTGATTGTAGGTTCACGACCTTGTCTTGGTGGTGAGAGCAATCAAGAGGCTTTGGTATCTATTATCATTCATATGTCTGAATACTTTATACTTTATTTGTGATGTTCATGATTGCACTCACAGTTTTGCTCACGTATGGCTAGTCCAATGCTGCTACACTGTTAGTTTCGTATCATGTGTAGCATAGTTGCCAAATGTTTGAGAACCCCGTCAGGTCTATTTTCTCCCAAACTAGTTAACCAATCATCATGCAGGATTCTGACCATGCATACTAAGACGAGGCCCAATCTGCATGATGATTGGTCAATTAGGTTGAGAGAAAATAGACTTGACAGCGTTCGAAAACATTTAGCGGCCATGCTATCATGTGTACTCTTGGGTGCCTAATAGAAGGTTGTAACAAATATTGGGGTTCGAATAGTCCCAAAAGCCTACCTAACGCGGGAGGTTGAAATAAACAGGAGGAGGGCTAGAAATACGTTTAAAGCATGAAACCACAGGATGAAACAATGCTAAACAATTTAACAACTTAGTAGGCTAGGGAGCTGGAATTATAGTGTTTTTGTGGGAAAAAGGTTGAAACATTTATTTAGCGGGTGGAAGTCCATTAGGAACCCAAGAGTACTACTTTTTAATATAGTTGCATATGAGAAAAGTACTGGACTGCTCAGAAAGTAAGAAGTTCAGAACTGGATTTGTGAGGCCTGAGAAAGTTGATAAGTCACTTGGTTTTTAAAATTCCAATATTCACGCAGAACAATCATCACTTTTCCCCAAGAGGTATAGATGTCTTGTGGTAACATATATAGTAGAGTTTTATAATGTTAGTTCACTTTTAAAATTCATTTCCGTGTGTATATTGTACACACTCTGCCTCTAGATATTCAGCAGAAAGTGCATGTAATAATTAAATCGTCCGGAATACATTCATTTTCCTCTCATATAATTCCTCATGATTTGTAGAATTATCTCATACATTCACCCCCATCGACACCCGATTCAACATCTCCTCTACATTATACAGCATTTAAGAATGTTCAGTACTGGGTTTCTGAGACCTAAGAGCATCGATCTGTCATATGGCATTAAAATTAATATATTAACGCAGATCAATAATCACTTTAACTTAAGAGGTCTAGATATCTCATGGTAACATATATAGTAGAGCATAAAGTTTGTGTACTGTCTGTCTGCCTTTCTAACAACATAGTGTTGGGCAAATTAAGCTACTCTTGCTGAGAAAGTCTGAAATGATTAAAAAGCTAAGAAAACTTCAGTATTGGGCAAATGAAAAATGTGTATTTTACAAGTAAAGATAGATTTATTCCCCAGGTTTGTGATTAGTTATCGTTGCATGGGTGATAATGCATTTTAGTATTCAGTGCTTTGGTATTTTCTCTTGTAGACATATCCGTCACAATCAAGGTCTCATTCAAACGAAGACAATGCACCTTCTGACGGTCCAGTACGTTAAAATAAGATAGAATTTCTTTTGTCTACTACAATCAGAGCGGAATCTTCATGCTTTTGTATATTTACATACACTACAGACAGTGGCAGAAAATTCATGCCAGTTTTACATTGCTGGCATAATGTTGCGTGTTATAGGACACCTACATGTCATATCGCAGTGAATATTTCAAAGGGCTCGCCACTTTGCTAGGCTTATGTTCTTGCTGCAACCTTTCCTGAGTGCTTTGAATGTGCTTTGGCAAGTGTGTGTGGTTATGTATTTATGCTTGCACTAGCAACCAACGGTCCTCGTCTTAATATCAAATATCAATCTTCATGTACTTTTTGTAAGCCAGGCTCTGCCTTTACTTTTTAACTGTTCACCTTTACTATTCACTATTCACCAACAGACTATTTGCCTTTACTTCTTCTGCAATTTCTCTTTATTAATCTTACACATCAGGGGGTCTCTACACAAACAATTTAAGGGAAAATTTCCCACCATCCCCTTAAATTTTCACATTTGTTGGTCCTTAATTCCCCCCTAATAAGTTCCAAGTTCCATACGAACAGACTATTCACCTCAGCTTGATTTATTTTGATATTTCCACATCCGTTGTTCTTGCAATGTCATCAAACTTTACACACTCTAGAAGTTGGTGTCGTTTGTTATTGCACCCAGTACTTCACACTTATACTGGCTTCGCCAAAGCAATTCGTCCACCCCAAGTGCTACAGTACCAAACTACAGCCCAATTCTATGCCTTTTCTACCTTCCCTTACATGGTACCCTCAGTTGAATTTAGAGCAGAGATATTTGAGAGAACAAGTAGAAATTAATGAATTTGGCCTTTTCTTTAATATGAAATCTTTCGGAGTTATCCAAACTTACGTAGTTATCTAGGTATACCCAGGATGCCATGCTTTTGGCCGATGACACTGCGGAGTAGTTTTCTTTGCAATGACACCATTATATATCCATCCTAGACTCGTCATTTTGTAGTGTATGTGATTTTGGCAAAGTCTGAAAAATAGAAGGTCACTCAAATATTCCTGTGTTCGATATTTTTGCTTCTGTTTGTAGGATGATGAGCTTTAAGACACCACTTTCGTGAAGGAAGTAGTAGATTCAGTGGAAAATAATAATTACAAATGGTCCTGAAGATTAGCTGCCCATATCCAATTACGATATAGATGAAGAAGATAATGCACTACCAATACGAAAAGCTGTTCCTGTGTGATACATTTGCTCGTGGGGGCTACCGACCAATCAGACTGTAATTCATGTCTTTGGTATTGGATCTAGAAGGTTATGGACTGCCAAACTATCTATGATATTTTTTCTGATGTATCGAGAAGGTTTGGGACTACCAATCACACTGTCCTGCTTCTTCATCCTTTACATGAGAAGTTATCTGAAGTTGATGTCTTTTAACGTGTACTTAATGGAACAATGTTTGGATATTTGGAGACTGTACATTAGATCATTTTTAAAACTTGGATATCTGTAAATAACTATATTGTTTTATAACGATTCTACGATTTCTCTAGGCCAGAGCTATTCAATTAGTTGTTCACATGGGCCGTAGTTGAAAGTCAAAACTTTAAGTGGGTATCCTCATAAAATGCAAATGAAAAACAGTAAAAAACGGGCCAGAAGTAAAACTCTCTTCTGGGCGATTGGGAGATGCTGTCTGGACCGATTCTGGCCCCGGGGGCCACTATTTAAATAGGCCTGGCCTAGGTAATCAGATTTTTACGTTTTCAATCCGTCGAACAGCCTATTCATATAGAAGTAAGCTTGTTCACTTACAGGGATATTTTATAATCTCATTAGTTTCTGCAATAAAGTTTTCAACATTTTACTCGATTAATCAGCCGTGTTTCAAAGTTGCCATTCAAAAACTCATACTATGTAACTTCAGAAGGAAATTGTAGTTTGTAAATGTAGACATGTCAATGTTGAAAATGACAAGTTTATTACAAATAGGTAAATAGTAACTATTCAAAATATAAAGTGGGCATGTGTAGAATTCATGTTGAAAAGTATACTTGAAAGGAGGTGTTAGAAGAGGCTGATTAACTGACTCAAAGGGAGGTTACTACCAAGTAACAGAAATTTATTAAAATGTATATGTTTTGTGGTTGGTAAATATTTGTAATTAAGTACTATGCCAAAGAAAGTTTCATCATTTTAAAGTAAGTTGCAATATTGCGACCCATTTTGCGAAATCAGGCTGTTGGCAATAGTTTTTACCAGGAGAAAGTAGTAGCTGTTTTACATTCAAGGACCAAACGCAAGTGTTGACAAATTACACATCACGTGTGAGGTATGTTATCCACTATTTTCAGGCAATGTGCATTACGTACTGACAAGGGTCATGCTGTCTGGTTAGGTTCCCGTTAGGTTTAAAGTTGAAACGTTCGGTATAAACATTTCAAATCTTCATTGAAGCAGTATATTCAAATACCCAATACTTTCGAAAGCAATTATAGGGCAATTGCGTTTGCAATGACATTATGAAAGGAAAGGTATTCAGAAAATGAAGGACGTACGTGTAAATTATTCACATAATTTAACGAAGTTAATGCTTTGATTTGTTCATAATTTACTTACCTTATCCATGGTTAATTGTGTAGTCTTATAACTATTGGATTAACTATGTAAGAGATTCCCAATTAGGGATACAAGACATCATTCCTAAGGATCCAAGAAGCGCCCATTTTAATGGTAGGACGTGGTGTATTTACTACACTCCAACAGTGCAGGGGCTGGGAGGTCAGACCAAAAGTTTTTTTGGGTTTCAGTGTTTAAAAAGGTTAGATAGTACTGACTTGTATAGATTGAATCATTGGGCTGCATTTGTAGCACTTGCATTAATGTCTCCTTGTCAATGTGAGACAACATTAGCACCTATTTTATGCCTACCACATATATTATATCTGAGACAGGAATGAACTTTTTCAGTACTCTAGAGTTTTTGTCTTAAATGCATATATCCAATAGCATGCTTTTGTTATAGGGGGGGGGGGGGCACAGTTAATCTGGGCATAGTTAGCATCAATTAGCTGGGCAGCTGCCATTGGTGCTCAAACTTCATTTATTTTATTACATGATTTGGCTTTAAGTGTGACAAATGTTACAACATGATGTGGAAAAGAGTTTGAGTGCTCTATTTCTATTGTGGGGGGGGGGACACTGAGCCACAGTTTTGAACTCTGGAGGGCCTTACCCTCAGGTCACCCCCTGGCTGTGCAACAGCTCTCTCCTCTTGGATTATGCTGTGTTTCTCTTGTATGACGAGCACTTTTCTGGAATCCTAATTTTTCAATATTTATTATCTTGTAACCTGTAAACCACAAATATTGAATGTTTGTTACTATCTCTATGCCTCTCCATATTTGGAATGTGTTTAGATCCCCTTGGGTAATATCTGGAATGTGTAGGGAACTCCCTTAGGTATTATTTAGAATGTAAAAGGAATACCCCCTGGTGTTCTATTTGGAATTGTAAGGAGTGCCCCTTGGGTAGTATTAGGAATGTGTAAGAACTACCTCTTGGATGTCATAGAGCCCAGTAGATTTTCTTGAGACACCTTTAACAAGATGTTCATATCTGACCTGGTGGAGGTTTATGTATTGAAATCTCTATATCAGGACCCCTGGATGTTTGTATGTATCTCTCTAAACCGATTAGTAAGCTGCTCAGGGAAGATTAAGAGAAACCTTGTTTAGTACAGCTTTAACTGCCAGTATACGTATCATTCTTTAAGGTTTTGTGGGGGAACACAGCTTTCTTGAGAAGCTGTTAGTTATAGATTAGAATATTTGTGGGATACTGTCAAAATATGAGGGACATTCAAGTGCCTACCGTACTTTGATAACAAAATAGATGTGTTTTGACATTATTTAGATTCATTGAGATAAGATATTTGGCATGTTTTATTTGTTTAGGAAGAAGCAATCACTTGTTCTATTTCGTCTGTGCTCTTTGCAATTAATGTAGACCTCTTAGGTGGTGTTTTGGAACTGTGAACAAGTTGACCATTCAACAAGTATACCTTCAGTAAGTGTGCACCTATTATTATAGATTGTGGTAATAAGCACCTTCTTACCATAATTTGACAAAATATGATGCGGATTCTTGATCAGACTGCTTTCAGGGTGCAAGGGTGGGGGCCCATGAGCTAAAAACTCTGCTCAGTAGTGGCAGATATATCTAATAGTATAATTAAAGATGAAGTTTCAGAGACATGAGAGAAAGTTGATTCACACTGTACACTCTGGATTCTGATATTTGCATAGAGCAAAACATGTTTCTTCATTGTCTTTTGCCTAGCAAACAAATGCCCTGCAGATATCATATATTATAAACAGGATGATTTTGATGCATGCCCATACACATCCCTTTGAATAGCTGCATAACTTATTTGCCTACTCTTTACTCTTATCTCCAATGCTTTATGTAAAACAGTTGAAATCGGTATGGTTTAGCCATACCATAAATAGGAAGCCTACTGAAAAGAGAGCAATTAGCTTAAAATTGCATGCTGAAAACACCAAAGCAGAATTGAAAGAGATGATAAGGTCCTGCCCATGTAGTCAAAAAGCAATTGAAGAATCGAATCTTAATTTGTACTCATAGCGGACAGGGAGACCTATGATCAGATTATGAAGATATTGCATACATTGAGAGGATTAAACGTGAGGTATTTGATCCAGTTGTTTGGATACAATCAGCATTGTTAGAATTAGACTATCTTGCTAGTTTTTGTTGTCAGTGCTGTTGAGGAGGTATTGCGCGTCAGAGGATGTCCAGTATTATTTCTCAGAAGTCGTTTGTGATGTCTTGAATATCTACAGAAAACCAGGTTTCGAGACGGAGCATTCGAGTTCTGTTGATGTCGTTAGGAGAGCGTGGTTGTAACGTGCGCTTGTAATGGCATAGATACAGAAACATAGGTAGGAGGTGATTTTTGGGTGTGGTTAACATTGATTCGCATTTGAAGTATTTGTATTATCTACCATATGCAATGGAGCTGTAAACGAACCCTGTAGTACAAATGAACTGATATATCTTAGCTGCCTGATAGCGGAGGAATGTGGTATGTTATGATACATCCATACCATACTCTTAGGTTTCTAATAAACGGGGGACGCTTATTAATTTTTCATGCTTTTTCCGAACTCCCCGGAGCTTATTTGGACCCCCCGTTGTTTACAGTTCACGGAACGAAAAATTGGAGATTTCTTGCTTAAGAAAAGACATTTCTACTTTCACTAAATGATAGTGTTTCTTTCGCCTTTTGGTTGATCTCAACTGGAGGGCAAGAAGCGGGAGAAAAATATGGCCTAATGAAGTCTGTGCTATTGACTATGGATGGACCGATGCAAAATCAAATGCAAAGGAACTCTATTGCATTGAAATCAAGCTGTTTCTATTCAGAAAAAGCAAGAACGTTAAGCAACTTTACGATGTGAGAGATATTAAATGTACTTCATTGAAGTAGTAGGAGCAGGCAGTGATGCTAGTAGAGACTCCAAATTACTAGGTGAATCAAGGTATCATTTGTTTAAAGCAGACCACAAACAGTTTCAGCCCTTGCTCCGCAACCAGAGCAAATATGTTCAACATTGTTATCAAGGAATTTCACAAAAATACAGTTTATGTTCGTAGGCCATGAATTTCTTCCCCATTTCTTGCCTTCCAGTGAGATTTGCCAATCAGAGATACGATTACGTAATAGTCATGTGACAAGTGAAAGTTGCTTATTGAATGTGTAGTTTGATATTTGTCAGAAGCGCAATTGACAGTTACAGTGCCATTATATTTTAGAAATATTTCCTATACCCCCGTTTATTACGACCCCCGTTTATGATATATCTCATGATTCGTTGACCCTTTTGTTTGAATTGTTTGAATTTGTATTCCATAAATCCTACCAGGTATAATTGTGTAGTTTGCCCTTTTACGCTCTTTTGCTTCCAGTTAGGTGTTGGCTGCTTGTTATCAATTTCATAACTCGTGAATTGCAAACTGATTTCGTATTTTGGGAATACTTTGAGAGGTTTGTACAGCTTTAGTCTCCATTAAATCTACTCAGCGTTTGTAGGTTGAATCAAGATAAGGTGTGTGTTTGCGATGAATTTGATTCGATTGATAATAGGAACGACCTTGTCGTTGCCATTTAGCAACTCAATGATATGGTGCAATCGTCGTCCTCATACTTTTGTAGGTCAACTAGTACACAAAATAAACCTTGCCAAAGGTATTTTTATGTTCTCCATGGTCTCTAATAAACATTGGGGGGACGTTTATGAGGTTTTGAAATTTTTGTAGCCCTCTGGAGCTTACAAGGACCCTATATTATTACGTTTTGGAACCAGAGCATAAAAGACAACGAAGATGATGTAGACAGACGAAATTTCGTGGGTTTATTTGATGACAATTATGCTACGATTTCTGGGGCTAATACATGTGCATTTCATTGATACTGTTTCTATCAGACATAAAACTAATGGGACTTTATGTTCAGAAAATTCCAGCACCTTCCGTTTATTCCAAAGCCCATATCTTTATTTTTCAAAAATTTTTCCCAACAGTCCCCCATTTATTCCAACTACCCCCAATTATTAGAGACCAAAGAGTAGTATATTAAATTTCTTTCAGTTGGCTGAATTTATCCAAATGCCAAGAGAGGCAGTGTAGCTATAGTGTAGAAAGAAGCAAAATTATTTTAGCATCTTTTATTTGTTTGTAGCTATTAAATTACATTTATATGCCTCTCTAATAATAGGAAGTGTTAAATTGACTATTTTCAGCATTAGTAGACATTACCGTAAATCATCGAATAAGCCCCCGGGGGCTTATTTGCAAAACTGAATTTTTGGGTGGGGGCTTATTCGAAGGGAGGGCTTATTTGAGGGTTCTCTTTGCTGTTTTCCCCCATTCAAAGTAAGTAATACTGTACAGCTATTGTCATGTGAGGGCTTCTTGCAATATGATATTATTCTACAACTATGCTTCCCTCGAATAAGCCCCCATTAGGGCTTATTCGGAGGTTGGGGCTTATTCGAGGATTTACGGTATATGTTATTGGTTAAATCCTGCGATTTTGTAGAAGTAGACAACACACAGTGAATATAAGAACGGTTATGAGTTTTGTCGTTCATGGAGAATAAACATGAGTAATTGATCTGTGTTTTGGATTTCGTGCAACACTGTTCTTATTACTCATGAAGTAACGTGGTAAAGTCAAATATTGCATAAAGGCTTTGCATATGAACATTAGATCATTAGCATATCTATCTCGACTGAAATTTCTTTCCCATTGGATGAAAAGTCAGGCTTCCAAGAACAGGAGAATTTTCAAATAAGCAAGTTGGGTATGACGAAGAGGAATATGAAGAGTCGTTGCGAAACGTTGTCTTTGTAAACTTTTGGTCCTAGATCGGCCCTAGATCCTACTGCAATGAACCATAATACGCTTGTTTCCATCAAATAAAACCTGCCGCTCTATCCCCATCAGTGTATCTGGAATCCCCTACTCTAGTGCATGAAGAGGCACTACTGTAATTTAGAGATTTCTGATATTTGAAGTAAATGTCAAAATTAGGGAAAAAGTAAGTTTCATAATGTCTTTAGGATTAAGAAGACAATGGTCGATTTCGTTCCTTTCATTGGTTGTTTGAGGATGTCTATGATAGATAGATTGCCTATTTGGAGTTGTCAGAGATATTGCATAAGGCGTATATGTATCAGTCACAATGAGGATGCTTGTGCAAAATGCCTGTGCATAACAGTTGATATTGATTGTTGTCATTGTTTTGAAGTATTATCTTGTTAGTCTTGTATTCTGGTTTAATTCTTCATGGAATTGTAGGCTGCATCTGCTTTACTAATAATTCATGTATGGCCCTTTGTGGAGAAGGTATTTGTAAGGAGGAACGCTGTCTTACTGTAAATCATGTTGTTCTACGTTTAAACTAAGACAAAACTCCTGTATAAAACAATAAATTTATTTGTCATATTTATCAGGAAACTCCCAGCTATGAAAGTTTTCATTTGCATGTTAAGGCTTATTTAATAAGGTATGAAGTTTGGCAATGACAAATGTTTAACATTGGTTCCATTTTTGTAGTCTTGATCAGTGGGCTGCCTAGTGACTTTTGAGAAGAGGGGTGTAGCAAACGAAATTTTCTGACCGGTTTGAGTAAAGCCCTATAAGTACCTACAAGCCACCATTATTACCAACAATGAATGGCCATTAAGTCAGCTTTTACGGATGAGCCAGAAAATTACTGACTTCCTCTACGTAGCTGGGGAAGAATGACACCCCACATACCCTATTTCCGCATTCCTACAAGCTACCATAATTACCGACAAGCAATGGCCGTTAAGTCAGCTTTTACTGATGAGCCAGAAAACTACTGACGGCTTCTACGTAGGTGGGGAAGTACACACCCAATTTCCGCATGCCCCGGCTGTTCATGCTAGTAAAGTCTTACATGTGTAGTATTTTTGTTGCATCATTTTACTATGTTAATTATGGTTCATGTCTATATAAGGAATGCTTTAAGTATTGTAACTAGCGATATTGTTTCTGTCAGTTATTTGGGTGCACTTCAGTGCGTATGCTTTGCTTTCATATGAAGCTTCTCAGGATGATACTGTTGAAGGTCACAAAGCTCATAGGTGCATCTTAACTTACAATGGTCACAAAGCTCATAGGTGCATCTTAACTTACAATGGTCACAAAGCTCATAGGTGCATCTTAACTTACAGTGGTCACAAAGCTCACAGGTACATCTTAACTTACAATGGTCACAAAGCTCATAGGTGCACCTTAACTTACAATGGTCACAAAGCTCATAGGTGCATCTTAACTTACAATGGTCACAAAGCTCATAGGTGCATCTTAACTTACAATGGTCACAAAGCTCGTAGGTACATCTTAACTTACAGTGGTCACAAAGATCACAGTTGCATCTTAACTTACAATGGTAATTTCCTTGCATGAGATAGTAAATATGGATCATGTTACATAGACAATGAAGGTTGCAGGTAAACACTATTTACACTTTGCTACACGGCCATTTTCCTTCTACGGGCAAATGCAGAATTTACTGTAAAATCACTACTACCTATTAAGAGAGGTGGTTGATTGGCTAAGAAACTGTATGGATTGAGTGAATTATTTGAACTGATTTATCTATGCATTAACAGCACCATCATTAGGAACAACATTGTAGTAGTTGGGTGTTATAGAAAGTTCACTATTACTTCATTTGTTTCATTGATTGTGCTTTTTCAGCACTGAGCCAATCGTTGGACGTTAGAATAAAGCAGTGTTTCCACTTTCAAGGAAATTTCCTTAAAACAGGAAATTGGAACATTCTGCAAGGAATTTTTCAGAGCTGGAAAACTTCAAGGAAAATCTAAAGAATTATGTACTGATTCTTACGTGGTTTCTCACTGACTGTCCTAACAATCAATTTTCGTATTTTCATGATTATGAGACTGGACATTACTCATACGCACTTGTAAATCTACCATAAACAGTCTATATCAAATCTGTTGTACCTTCTGAGCAATGTCATGTGAATTTGCAAATTAGATGGAATTAGCTTTCTCTTCCAATGGCCATGGAATACATATTTCACATTGCTTGGGAAATCTATAAGACTTGAGTGTGCAGAATATTGGCATGCTATGATCTTGGACATTTGTTGATTTATCAACAATTATGCACCTGACGTTTGAGACATGCGGAGTTTTTGAGTAGTCGAATGACAAGAGTTGAAGCACACCTTTATCACACCCTGCAGTTTAGCAGCAAATTCCAGTCAATGCAAAATTGCCTGTTGTTACAATCTACTTATTGAAGTCAGAGAAGGTAGGGGGTGGGGGGGGGGTAGGGCAATATTGAGTGCAGGAGAGCTAGCCTTTGTAATAAAAATAAAGAGGAGCTACTCTGATTTTGCAAAGGCCTTTCTCTGATTTTTCTCTTGATAATGGGCATATTTTATATCTTGAATGCATTTGGTAGACATATGCTAGATTTCTGAGGGAGTGCCTCCTTAGATCTGCTTGGTAAAAAGCACTCTTTAAAATCCTGTAATGGGGTGCTGTTCTGGCCCCATTACAGGATTCCAAAGAGTGTTGCTAACCAGATGTAAGGAAGTCTAATGGCACCCTGGGTCTGGAAAAGGGAAATTCGCTATCTACTCTTTGGAAATATTGCAGGAAGCAAGTCTCGTCTTGTGATTGCAATGTCTTTGAAGTTCGGCGAACAGTAATGTTCAAGTGTCGCGAAAACACTTAAATGTCATAAGTTTGACTAAACAGTAACTCGCGCATAGCTAGTGAAATTAAAGGCAATCTAAAATACGTGAATGGCCTGTTGGTAGTACAGAACTTTACTATAACTCGAGAAAGCTATAGTCAATCTAAAATAGGCCTGAACTACAACTGTAAGCACATCAGAAATTTAACACTATTTGGAAGCATAGGAACCCCAAGTCATAACAGAGCACATTTGATGTGACCAAAGTTCTGCCTCTTCTAGTTGTTTAGAAAAAAGCATGTATTCATCATAAATTGTTTGGACTTGCAAAGATAAACAATATCTTTTAGTTGGGCTGGCAATACCTCCCTATGTTACCCTATGCTAGAAGACTTGTGTCATATAAAAGCGTATATGTAGCTGTTGACGGGAAGTTCATGGATGCAGCAGAAATCCCCCTCAAGAACTAGACTACTGTTTAGTGGGGAGGTTCTTATTTTGTGGGGAAAATACTACAGTCCTCTATTGTTGTGTATAATATGAAAGGAAAAGCGTTTATGTAAACTCTTAACTATATAGACTGCTGTCTTCTGCAGTTGCCTTGTTCTAGAATGCCTGCCAAAGTAGTTGGAACATCCTTACATTTCTGTGAATTTCTGACTCATGTCGCTTTTCTTAAAACTTATTACAATGTTAACCACTCCACCCATTGAAAAAAATGCTGAATCGATGCCATAAAACCCATAGCATTGTGCACAGGCATTCTGTCTTTGGGGCTACTCATATTTGCGTCAGACAGAATTATTCAACTTGCAATGTGAGGCTATTTTTCCTTCGTCTATGATGTAAATCGTAACAAGTGTCCCAATACTTTTGGCAAACATTGTATGATATTTTAGCAAGCAGCTGCCTTTTCTATCTGCTGGTTTTTAGAGATATATTGTGAAACGTAAGTCAAATGGTAACTTGGTAGACTTTTTGTTATAACGTGAAAGTGCAGGAAAATGATTGACCCGAGCGGCCTAGTGACCCTCGACTTGGTATGTCAATTCCTCCATCAATGAACCAATGGGTCACAGTTTCACTTCATACTTTTGCAACATCGTTTAGTCTTTAACTTTGTATTTTCACTGTGCAATATTTGACACTTTACAATAGCTTATCCTCTGCCTTGGTTAAGTTGTATTTGCCCATTGTTATATTTGAAATACCCATAAAAATAAACATACATATTACAATTTCGTGAGAAAGTTCATGATTTGCTATGTTGAAGCAAAATGCAAACGTTTAAGGTCAATATTGCGCATCTGAGACTGCAATGTTTGCAGAAAGTGCATTTCCATGTATTGTTGTGATTGTTAATGGACTTGTTTTGCCATCATTCAATATGGCTATCAAATCCAAAATTGACATCACCAATCAAGTTTTATTTGGTGGTTTGGTATTCAACATGTTTGGTTTCTCTACATCATTTATTGAACTTGGGCTCTTTCCTTGCCACAAGGTATCATGCTGTTTGTGATCAGTTCTTTTGTTTTGGTTGTGTATCATGTCTACTATATGCTATCTATCAATCAGTCAATTGTTTGTTTTACAATTGACACAATCAATTGAGTATCCTGCCAATAGAAGACTTTGGTACTTATGAATGCATCTCATATAAGGATATTTATAGAATCATTTAATGAACGAGTTTTTTAATTTTCGAGTCACGAGGCATCATGTTGTGTGTGAAGAGTCGTGTCGTTTTGGTTGTATATCTCGGTTACTAAATGCAATCCATCAATCAGTCAGCAGTTAATTTTTCAAATGACACAAACAATTGAGTATCCTGCTAATAGAAGACTTTGGTACTTATGAATGCATGCCATATGAAGATATTTATATAATTGTGTAATGAACCTATTTTGTAGGTGTTGAGTCAAAAGGTTCTTCATACCAAGTACTGTACATTCGGTCACCTGCAGCGCCTGCTTGCTCTGCAGTAAGGAGGCTTTGCATTGTTGAAGTAGTTGAGAGTTTGAAGGTTGGTACAACTTTGAATGTAGGCAAAACTACCTAAATCCTGTTTGCATAAAATATTATTTGCTACTGTGTTTTTTGTATTATACATATATACATTGTTCATTTCTGTTTCATAGAATTTATCTGGAATCTATCTGATTTTGGTATGCGAAATACTGGAAGCAATCTTCTTTTATCAAATGTTAGATTAGTAAATATATTTATTTTATATTATATACTGTTATGAAAAGTGAAAGTACGAGAAAAAACTGCCAGAGTGGGATTCGAACTTGTGACCCCTGACGTTGTACCTCTAGTGCTCTACTAACTGAGCTATAGGACCACGCTTTCAAATCATTGCTAAAAAGCTACGTCATTTGCTCACACTGCTCCTCTCTTAGTCAGTATGCACAGGACAGCTAGCACAGCTCCATCGCAATGTGCATTGGACCTGGTGTTGATTTTAGTTGAGTTTTCTTTCTTGTATCATCATTCAGATACCTTAACAGCCTTCATGTTTCTCGTCACTTTGATTTAGATATGGAATGTCCATGATAATTCAACTAAATTTACACAAGAATTGGTTAAAGTTGTTAACATAGTTCTATATTTTATACAGTGTTTTTATCCGACATTTCATTGTCTCTCTAGTGCCAGAGAAAGTTAGATTTTCAGTAAGATAACAACAGATTGTTTCCTTTTCTTCGAACTGTATTGAAGTTCTGTAGTTTCAACAGACTATTTATATAATTGCATCCATCAAGATCAATATCTGTAATACTTTCTCCTCCATTACCTAATGTTTAGAAAAAACTAGCAAATTACTTAATATCAAACTTTTTTGTAATCTCACTAAATCGACCATGGAGATGTCAAATCCAGGGTAGGCCAAAGCGAATTTTGACCGAATATTGCATTGTTTGATGACTTCATCAACATCAAGTATATATCCTGTAAAATTGAGCTCATATGATGTTAGATACCGTAGATCCTCGAATTAGCCCCCCCCCCTCGAATAAGCCCCCAACCTAGGTGATGATGACGACCCTAATAAAAACTAAAGCTTAAACATTGACTGGTCTTGTAATAGTATGGAGAAAAGGAGCTTTGGGAATGAGCTTTTTATAAGAGATTTGTCAAATAATTTTATAAGCCCTCCTCGAATAAGTCCCCCCCTCGAATAAGCCCCCACTCAAAAAGCTTCAAAAATAAATAAGACCCTAGAGGCTATTTCGAGGATTTATGATATGTATATTTGTCTATTGTGATAAAATGAGCAATTTTAAAATGAAGCAGAGCTTTTTGGCCCTTCTTTGAATTTTGGGGCTTTTAGTTGGGGTTTTGGCAATGGGTAGGGTGCATTTCAAAAATTGTATGAAAGCATTTTGTTATTTCAGTAATGAATAAAAGCTCTTTAGAGGACAACCTTAGACATATTGCATATCCAACGTACCTTATGGCACGTTATAGATGCTGTGTAATTTCAAAGCTGTCTTTTTGTAAACAGACAGTGTTCCCTTGCCCCCCCCCCTTAACTCTGTGCCTGCTGTTTTAAGTAGAGTGTCCTTCATGTATTCAGTTAAGGAGCTTGACCTGATAGACAATTTGATACCTTGTCAATAAATGGTTTCTTATACCTCGGTACTACTGCATTACGTATACAATTAGGTCACCTTGGTCACAATCCGGTTTGTTATTTAAGGGCTATGTTTTTCTATAGTGTTTATTTATATGTTAAATGCTGCGAACTTTTCGTTTGGATTGATCCAATACACCCACCTGTTCCTTATAACCAATTGCTGATAGCTTAAGTGGGTGGTTCAGAAGCATATACATGGTATAGAGGCTGACTCCTGCACAACATTTGGTACATGACATCAGTCGTCAAATAACCATTAAGGTGTTTAACTCGTCTTCCAATCATGTGAAAGGTAGTTTTTTATATCTTGAAGATCTGCACAGTTGCTGACACGTGGTTGGGTCTTGTTTCGTTGCAAGAGGATACGAATCTGTTGTACAAGAATAATAAGAAGGTCAACTTATACCTAAGAGATATATTTACTAGAAGTAAGTCGAAAATACGTGAAAAGTCTGTTGGTACTACAGAACTTCACTACAGCACGAAAAAGCGGTACCATGTTTTAACCATACTGAAAAGCTTTTTTCGTCCGACACTCATCAGAGTATGAACCACCGGATAGCAACCGAAAGGTGAACCGAAATTTATAGCCAGATATGCGGGTACACGTGATATGATGAGTATTGTGTCCAGTTAGCCATATGATTGGCCTCTTGGCACCTATTCACCATTGTTTACTTGAAGAGTCCAAGTGAGAAAATGAACTCTTTTTGTGTACACAAGACTGGGCTTTGAGTCTTTATGTAAACTGATTCCAAAACACTTAAATGAAAGGACGATCTTTCTTGCCCAATGATCCGAAAATTATCATCTGAATATGTTTTGGCGCATTCTGGGTTTTTAATGAGATGTTGTCCTATGGCCGAATCACTTTTCATTTTAGAATTAGAGTTTTTACACATACGAGGTGGCTGTTCCCTTATTGTAGTGTTTTTCTTCCTGATGCTCGTGGGTATATGTTGCTTTATTCTGTCAGCTAGTCTCTGCGTAGTGCGTCCTACGTACCGAGCTTCACATCGGCACGAAAATTCATAAACTACACAACTTTTTTGAGTGGTAGGAACGCTATCTTTTTTAGCAGATGGTAGCATGACCTTAGTATTGTAGACCACACGAGGTTTCACAGCATAGAAACAGGATGTAATGGCTTTGTTAATTTGGTTTTCAAATCTTGATGAAGCATTACCAATCCAGGGCAATTTTAGGTAACCTGGGCACTTCTCAGGACCACACGGTTTTTCCGCTGCAAAGTTGGCAAGTTTGTGCTTAATACAAGAAATAAGGACATCGTCTGGATATCCATTTTCAATGAGCAGTTGTTTTACTCTATCAAGCTCAGAGCCTAATCTAGGTTTGGAGCAAATCATTAGTGCCCTGTGAACTAAGATTTTGATAAGGCTAAATTTTTCTTGATTTTGGGCTGAAGGAATTCCAACGGATGTATTGCCCTGTAAACGTTGGCTTCCTGTAAACGCTGGTGAGAAATCCAGTGCCCTCTTTTTCCACCAACACATCTAGAAAGCTCAAGGAGTTGTTTTGCTCCTTCTCTACTGTGAAATTTAAAGCTGGATGCAGCAAGTTAAGTTTTTCATGAAAATAGCCACAATCCAGCTCGGACCTAAAGATGACGAAAGTATCGTCCACATATCTAAAGTAGACACCTGGTTTTACAGTGTTATCAAAAAGTCTACATTCATAACAGCCCACGAAAATGTTTGCTACAGCCGGCCCCAAGGGGCTGCCCATTGCCACTCCTTCTAATTGCTTATACATTTGGTTGTTAAAACTAAATTCCACTCCTGTGTCCTCGGGGAATGGAGGGCAATGAAGGTGACCTCGATACAAAGCATCAGCACAAATCCCTATGGTCTCATCTAATGGCACATTTGTGAATAGACTGCTGATGTCAAAAAAGCATAGAAATGCCTTGGTAGGTTCTAGGTTGCAGTTTTGGATAAAATTGGCAAACGTAAAGGAGTCTTTTATACAATGTGAGGAGTAGGAATTTAGGACCGGAGCCAAAATTTCTGCTAACCACTTAGCAAGTTCATGTTGAGAGGAGCCAATCATGGATAAAATGGGCCGAAATGGGGTATCTTCTTTATGTGTTTTAGGCAAGCCATACATGCGGTGGTGCTGTGAGCCAGTGGGTCAAATCCTATCGTAAACATCACGAGCCAGGATGTTTTGGTTTACTAAGTCTAAGAGACGTTTTTGTAACTTCTGCTCATTCTTGGCCGTATTGTTGTGCAAATTGACACTGCCCATATTTAGAAACTTGGTCTTATCCTCGAGAATATTGCCCATCTTGTGGATGTAATCACTTCTATTTAAAATGACAACCCCAGATCCTTTACCAGGTTTTGTGATTAGGATCTGTTCATTGGAACGTAAGGATTTTATAGCATGAAAATGCTCTTTATGCATATTGAAATCTGCCAGGTCAACTGGGGTGCCACAGTAAGCGTGTGCCAAATCGCTTAACCTGGCTTTTAGGGAGTTGAGCTCGTTGGATGACAATGGCTGTTGCCTGGAAAAACTGTGTGGTCCTGAGAAGTGCCCAGGTTACCTAAAATTGCCCTGGATTGGTAATGCTTCATCAAGATTTGAAAACCAAATTAACAAAGCCATTACATCCTGTTTCTATGCTGTGAAACCTCGTGTGGTCTACAATACTAAGGTCATGCTACCATCTGCTAAAAAAGATAGCGTTCCTACCACTCAAAAAAGTTGTGTAGTTTATGAATTTTCGTGCCGATGTGAAGCTCGGTACGTAGGATGCACTACGCAGAGACTAGCTGACAGAATAAAGCAACATATACCCACGAGCATCAGGACGAAAAACACTACGATCAGGGAACAGCCACCTCGTATGTGTAAAAACTCTAATTCTAAAATGAAAAGTGATTCGGCCATAGGACAACATCTCATTAAAAACCCAGAATGCGCCAAAACATATTCAGACGATAATTTTCGGATCATTGGGCAAGAAAGATCGTCCTTTCATTTAAGTGTTTTGGAATCAGTTTACATAAAGACTCAAAGCCCAGTCTTGTGTACACAAAAAGAGTTCATTTTCTCACTTGGACTCTTCAAGTACACAATGGTGAATAGGTGCTAAGAGGCCAATCATATGGCTAACTGGACACAATACTCATCATATCACGTGTACCCGCATATCTGGCTATAAATTTCGGTTCACCTCTCGGTCGCTATCCGGTGGTTCATACTCTTTTGTTTTTTTTTTTTTTTTTTATATATCAAAGAATAATCTACAACTACAACTTAATCTACAAATACAAATTATATACTACGGGTGAATATCAAATACAAATTCTTAAAAACATAGCATTAGACACAACCTCACCCTTTTGGAATACAATTTACATAACGATACCACAGAAGGTGTGATCTAGCGCATCTCTTCTGCAGCCAACATAAACAATGAACAATACAAGACAGACATATAACTAACAGTGCCCTTCCTACTCCAATAGGGGTCTCGCATGCAAGACACGCCATTTGAAAAATTTTAACCCCTAGACGCTCCAGATACGCTAGAATGAATTGAAAAAAAAAATATGCATATGCCACGATGAACATGCATTTGATCCCTATTGGAGTAAAACCGTTACGGGACAAAAAATAAATAAAATAAAATAAAAAAAATCGACATAAAAGGCTGCAATTTAAATAAATCTGTTTGTTGAGTTGATGTAGGAGATTGTCGCCAAGAGAATGCTCTTATTCGAATTTTCATTGAAGGCATCATTGCCATGAAGTAAAAGATTGAGCAGTTCTTGGTCGTTCAACATACTACAGTCAACTCCATAAGATGCGCAAATGGGAGAAATCCTGCCAAGGAGCACCGTTCTCTGGGCAGCGTATTCTTGGCAGAGCAGCAAGAAATGAGTAGTGGTTTCAATGCCATCATTAGATAAGCACATTGGGTCAGCGGTATCAAGGAAGTTATGTCTAAATTTGTGTTCACGAAGAGGACTTAGACCCAATTTCAACTGAGTTAGCCTACACACTCCTGGTTGGTCATGAATACCGTAAAGTTGTCCTTTAATAGGTCTTACTAATTTAATTAATTTAGTTTTAAAAAGTGAAAGTGACCTTACTTCACGAAACTCTAAGCTCAGTTTGTTCCACTCGTTGATGCAGTGTGGAAAAAAACTGTTTTTAAAGGCATCAGTTCGTCGTTTTGGTACTTCGTAGCTGTAGGTGTTTCTGAGGTCATATCTTTGTTCTCTTATTTCAGGAAGTAACGAAGATAGATACTCAGGGACAAGGCCATTGACAATTTTGAAAAAAGAACCAGTCTTCTGTACCACCTTCTGTCACTGAGCGACTCCCATCCTAATTCCTTATAAATTTTTTCGCGAGAGGTACCTCGCCATGCACCAGTGATAGCAAGAGCCGCATTGTATTGCATTGACTCGAGTCGATTCATAAGAAGATTCTGCGTATATTCTTGCGAGTAGGGATTATCCACGGGTGGCACGTGATATATTATATCACAGTAGTCAAAATGTGATCTGACATGTAGCTTATATATTTGGTCCAATGACGGGCGTGGTAGGTAACGGGAAAGAAGTTTGATCATACCTATTCCTTTATTGGCTTTACCTAGCAGCTCTTTTATGTGGGAGGAGAAAGTTAGCTTTTCGTCCAGAATAAGTCCAAGATGTTTGTGTTCATCGACTGAAGAAACTTGAATGTCATTAAAGTAAATTTCGGGATGAGCCAGTTGATCTCTTTTACGAGAAAAAATCAATTGCACAGCTTGTTTCGAGGGTTCAGGGTTAAAAGACATTTTCCACTGGTGTGCCCACAACTTTATCAAAGAAAGGTCGGAGTTAATAATATCAGAAGACAATTGAGGATCGTGAACGACCGAGAATAAAGACGTGTCATCGGCAAATATACGAACATTTGATTCCAGTCCATCAGGCAGGTCATTGATATATACAAGGAACAAGAGTGGGCCTAAGATCGACCCCTGCGGCACACCGGCTGATACATCTCCCCACATGGAAAATTTACCATTTATAACAGTCCTTTGTTGGCGTTCAGATAAAAAGCTAGTGAGGAGTTTCGTCAGATTGCCCCTTATTCCACATTGTCTGATCTTGAAAATGAGACCTTCATGCCAAACTCTATCGAAAGCTTTTGAAATATCCAGATAAACCGATCTTACATCTAAAGGGGGATTACAGTTAAAGGAAGAGAAAATTTCATGGGTGATTGCTAATAGCTGGTTTGTTGTTGAGTCGCCTGGCCTAAAACCTGATTGTTTTGCTGAAAGAAGACTATTTTTTTCAAGGAATTCATAAATACTAGAATAAATAACTTTCTCGAAGATTTTGCCAAACACAGGTAGAAGGGAGACAGGCCTATAATTTTTGAGCAGTTGTTTGGAAGATTTCTTGTGAATAGGGACAATATTCCCCTTTTTCCATATTTTTGGGAATATTCCCCTATCAGGACAATTTTGAAAAATAATTTTTAGTGGAGATACGATTGAGGAATCACAAATAAGAATCATTCTTATGGATATTTCATCCCAACCATGCGCTTTATTAGGATTAAGGGAGCGAATTAAGTTCAAAATAATCTCCTCAGTAATTATACATGTACCCAAAGTTTCTTGAGTTAGGGGATGGAACTGAGGAAGGGTGCTACCTGTTTCAATTACAGAGCATTGTTGAGCAAAGTGTGAATTGAACAGTTCAGCTTTCTTGGTACAGTTGGTCACGAATATGTCGTTAACTAGAAGTGGTGGGATGACCGGAAATTTATTCTTGTTAAACAAACTATTCATAATAGCCCAATACTTCTTATTTCCAGTTTCTTTATTGGCAAGATCATTACCTAAGCTTTCTAAATAATTATGCCTGGCATTTTCAATTGACTGGCGTACCTCTTCCCTCAATAATTCGACTTGATCTCTATCCTCCTCCTTATAACCCTTCCTAATATACTTTCTATATGCTCTTTTACTACGCAACAGAAGATTCTTTATACTACGATTTATCCACGGTGGGTCACGTGATTTGACATTGATAATCCGATTGGGGATGAAATTAGAGAAAATGTTTAAAAGAGTTTCCGTTAACAAACTAGTTTGCTCATCAGGAGAAAGTCCTGTGAGGTGTCGACCCCAAGGAAACTGTTGGATGCTTTGGCGTATAGCATACTCTCATACTCTGACGAGTGTCGGACGAAAAAAGCTGTTCAGTAGGGTTAAAACATGGTACCGCTTTGTCGTGCTGTAGAGAAGTAAGTTATATGATGATGCTTTATTCTCGATTTGGTTTCTGATGAAGCTATATATCACATGAGTGGGATGTCATGGCTACTGACAACTGCGTCCAGTTGGCCATATTGTCGGCGAAATGCTATTTATCCATCATTATCTGTATGAATAGTCAATATGAGTGTCTGAACTGCAGTGGTGTAACTAGGAAGACTTATATCAATTGTCTTTCTATGCCTGATTGTAAAAGCAGCTAATTATTTTTGTTGTGTGTAAACTTTGTGTGATAGTATGGGTGTATGTTTACATATAGAAAAATTTTATGACGTGATGAATGGACAGTAGGCTTGCATATCGTAACACATATCATTTATCAAGTACTTTAGAAGAATTCTTTAACGCAAGTTTGTAGCTAAGATAATTTTAGTCTATTTGTATTCATCAAGTGGATGTTATGAAGAGTAAGAGATCATTCACCTGTTACATATTGTCTCTGCGGGGGAGCGTTGGTACCTTGATTTGTTAAGCTACTATCTAGTGCAACTGTAGGGCTGTGCTATGAAGCGTTACAATGAGAAGGGAAGGAGGGTCTCAAAAACGGTAAATTTGGCGTCAAGTAATGGATGAATGACCACGCGAGTTGTCATTCACCCATTACTTAACGCCAAATTTACCGTTTCGAGCGCTCATTCACCCATTACTTGACCCCAAATTTACCGTTTTTTGATACCCTCCTTCCCATCCCATCGTAACATGTCATAGCACAGCCCTACAGTTAAATTAAATAGTAGCTTAACAAATCCAGGAGCTAACACTCCCCCGCAGAGGCAATATGTTTCCTGTAGCTTCCTGAGTGCACTCAGGCTGTTATGTATTTGATATTGTTTACGGCTATTCTTTACATTGAGTTTTCTGTTTTTAGAATTATAATCAAACATGGATCTCACACGTGAGGAAGAAAACTTTAGCAAATCGACAAAGATGATCACTGAGATCATGCCAAACATCTCAGGCAGCTTTTTGTAACCGAGTGGAATACTAAATTCCCAAGTCAACCCTGGGCTAATGATGCTGTCAGTGGCCAGTTACTGTTCAATGCTATACCTCCAAGTGCTAAAAACAGGAATGGTGATCTGAACCGTAAAGAGTTGCAGCCAAAGATACTTTCAGGAGATGCCAATTCATGGGATCCAACAGTACTGTTTTATTTGTTCTTCTATGCTGATCTCCAGCTTATTGATACTTTTCGTCCATACACCCAAAGAGCCGCCGCCATTAATCGCTTTCGTGAGCTGCGGAACTCGTATTTTGGTCAACCTGCCAATATGTCCATGTCTGTTGACGATTTTGAGGCTCTGTCGAAGGAAGTCAAAGACATTGCAAAAGATGTGTTCGGAGCTGTTGCTGAAAATGAGATAGATCAGATAATACATTCGCAGATAAAGTCACCAGAATACCATGCATTGAAGAAGAAGTATGATGAAGAAAAACGAGAATATGATGTAGTGATGTCGAGGCTTGATGGTAAAAATATTTCTCTTATTTCTGTCTTTCTCACATATATGCAATGTGAGTGTATCAGATTGTATCCTCTTCTGTTTTAGTTATATGATACACCCCCCGTCCATTATCTAAGGAATTATAGTAAAGTTGCTAGTACAGCGACGAATTTAACATGCATTGGGAATTTTGGCCAGCGTTCAACCTGTAAGTTATTTTGTATTTTGTTTGATTGTCTTGGTTGATCATAGTCAATTCTTTTATATGCAAAGACAACCGGATGTAGAAGAGATAAAGATTGAAGATGGGAGAAAGTAACTGACCTGTTAGCTCAGTGGTAGAGAACTTAATGTACGAAGTCAGGGGTTCTGAATTTGAATCCTGCTTGAGTCATTTACTTTCTCGCACTTTCAATCTTCACTTCTCATGTTGTGGTATTCCCAGTCACTTACTGTTATTAGCAACAAGCATCATTGCTTCATTTTCTTCTGAAAAATGTGGTTTTTCAATAATGAAATATTAGGTCGCCTTTTCTAAGCGCCCACCTCTAGGTTAAATTGTCAAAGCACATTTCTGCAATAGGGCGAACAAAATATTGCACCACCACGTGACCTTCAAAATGAGGACACATCACCATAGCAACATGTATTTAACCTGTGTTTTACTACAAAAATATTGCATGCTAAGCATGGGAATATTAGCTTTGAATTGTGTCCAAATGCCGTCCAAATGATGGAAAACATGAAATTCAACATTTGGTAGCCATACATAATGAACCTTTTATTCAACAACAATACATCCGAAATTTATTTAAGAAAAACTGGTAGTAAAGGGTTTATTTGTTTTGTTTGTTATCATCTTTGTCTGCTTTTCCATTTAGCATTGGAACATAAAATCGAGAACGTTGTTGCTAATATTGAGTAAAACGTATTGATAAAACTCATGAACAAGTATCTGTAGCATATTTGATTAATGTTCAAGCATTGCTTGTTGTTGAATAATTATCTTTAAATTGCCTCCTGAATTTTACAAAAAGTGTAGACAGAGGAAGGTATTATTTTGAAGCAAAGCGAGATATATGATATAATACTTTAGTTGTGTATATATATTTTATAATTTTTTCAATTGTTATATTTTCTATGTCATACTGATGATATTCAATAATTATTTCAGCTTTAGAACCCATCACACTAGGAGCCATAGGTGAGTGGCATTTGTCATGTCTGTCTCATATCATTTATGGTCTGTGACGTCATAATCATTCGTATTGTTTCCATGATCAATGTAGCCACTGTGGTCATCATGATCATCAACACGTTATAAAAATCGTCATTGTGATCATCAGTGCATTCCAAGCAAGTCATTTGATAAGTATGTATGTCTGCATGATCGTAATTACACACCATTCATAATTAAGTAATATAGTATCCTTATTTGGGATTGTACTCTCCGGTGGTTTACCCCTTGTGATTGCTTTGCATCATTAGAGGTATGTCAATGCTTGTATGATCTTCGACAAACGAGAAGCCTTGTCTAGCAATCTCCGAGTGGTCTTGACTCTTTACGACATGGTGGTGTCAGAATAGTTTGCCATTGAAACTAGCATCAATTGCTGTTTACGCTCTTAAACAGGTAAACCATTAAAGAACAATAATGGCATATGTCATCCTGCCTTTATGAAGGAAATCAATATTGATGGTATTTGATATGTGGAGGGTAGATCTAGTTTCGAAGTGTCGATCGACTATCAATTCGGTTACTGTCCTCTTTTAATTTAAGACTATACTATCACAGAAGGGTAAACAGCACAAACTCACAGACTTAGCAATATTACGTTTAGAAATGAATCGCTTATCTAGAAACTGGGAGGTGGCATTATCATAAGCATTTGTTGGAAGAGCAGTTTTAACAAGAAATTATTTTTAATTATTCAGTTTTGTAAAATTCTCAATGAAGTATAATGAAGAGCAAGTGGAAAGGGCCATAGGTAGAGCAATAGCTAAAGAATAAATTAAAAGCCACAATTCTAATCAAAGTATAGACTAGATATACCCTCTGATTTGTAGGTGTTATGATGGATAAACCACTTTATAAACCTGTAAGTGGTTTGGTATTGTATACAGAGTTGTATTCAGACTAGGACCAATATGCAAATATGAAGCACCAGGACATATGGCATACGCTTATCTTATTCATTTGGAGGGATAAACTTAATGTTTTGATGTTGTTTGGTTATTTAGGCCCATGTGGTTATGCACAATAGAACTTACTATCCAAAGTGTGAAGGGGTCCGAAATGGGCCTATATGGCCACCGTATTAGTCTTGATGTGCTCATCTGCCACATTTGGCACAGTATACTAAAATGATGTTCAATATAAAGCACTTCTATTTGATGACGTCATTCCTATTAAACAGTAATGATGCACATCGTTTAATGGTCCCATCTGGTTAACATCAATAGGCAGACTAGAGATATCATAGGTAACCAGACATCTTATATTGGCTTGTTTCAAATGCAGTGTTTTAATAAACGAACCAATATATGTCCTTCATTATGTATTCATTGGTAGTAGATGGCTGCAAAATGGGAATCAGGAGCTTAGAAAGTTTTTAATTGTAGGTCCTTGTAATTGACTGAAAACGTCTGGGAATACCGTTGTCATTTTGAAACTTGGGTGAACCATAAAGGATCCATGGATTAGCAGCAGATAATATGAGTTTAACATAGATCTATTTGGAAATACAGTGCTTTCAAGTACCGTATCTCTAAAACTTGGACTTTCTTTCCCTTCCCTTTTCAACTATCAGTCCACAACACAATCAATGCTCATTGTTACAATCGTGTAATCAATAGCTTGACCCTGTAATTTATTGGTCCGTGTTTCTTCTAGAGCTCGAAATTTTAAGCCTGTTTTTCTTTAATTCAAAGTGAGACAAGTTCCATCTGTTATCTGGTTCAACTCGCTATAAGTGCTATCTGTCAAATTGACCTTAGGTTCTGGTAGCCGTGAAATTGTTTCATGATTGATCAAAATGCTCCTTGCGCTCAAGATCTGCTCTTTATTGGTGGCAGTTGCTCTGTCATTGTTTAACAGTAATCTTGTCTATTTTTTATCTTCATGTTTATCTCTCACTTCTGCAGAGGAGAATTTCGCTAGGTTCTCGTAGCCAAGAGGAGGCCATGGTTTTCTCAGATCATTTTCTTCTACCAGCAAGATTCGGACCCCCGATTTAATTCATTCAATTGTCCAATTTCAGGCATCTTTCCATTAAGCACTCTTCTGATCTGTTTTTCATTGCAACATTTCCTTTAATAATTACCAATAGGAAGTTGCTTGATCAGAAAATACTTCAGAAATTACCAATTGCTAGCTTGTTTTCGATTAGAGTTTAATGCGGTTCTGAAGTGATAAGATAACAATAAAGCATAGAGAAAGCCAAATTGGAAGTTTGACATTGCAAATACTGTATGCTTGGTTAGCTGAAATTAAGAATACAAGATTTGTGAAGTAAGTTGGAAAGGCACTGATCTTATGTTATAAATTATGAAGAATTAGGTTTCTTATATGGGTTAGTTGCATGTCATCTTATCACTGGTTTATCTGTTTGTCTGACTAGAATTGAAAGACGATGTAAAGGGGGCGAGAGGCAATGTCTCAAGGATAGAGGGTGATATTCAAAGTTTAGAAAGTTCTATGTCAGGTAAGCATTGTTTCACCACATTCTTTAGATATTAGTGATCAGAACAGTTATTGTGCTAATAGTGACATTATGACATGATTCTAGTGTCCTCCGGAGATTGCCAATAGGTGGATTGTGTTGTATTGAATTTTAGTGAGCTCTTGAAGTGACAAGTTTACATAAAGTGATGCCAGAACGTGTTTGAGACTTTGGTATTGCAGATATGATTATGAACTGAAGTTGTTGAACTGAACAGGATGCAAAGCTACATGTTAGTCTCCCTGGTTACCTTTTCTCCTTGCATCTTTATTGACAATAGTCTTCACCCTGATATCTTTACGTCTTCAGCTGAAAATTTCCGATACATTTTTAGTAATTCAGGGTAGTCCCTATGCTTTTCTAGTAATGCTTTTTAGTAATTGGACAATCAAGGGGTCGTCGATATATGCATGCAAAAAAGTGAGGCCATGGAGAACTTCATCAATGAACTGTTGAAAGTTTGACCAAAAGGCATGCACAGAAACTTGAACAAATCGAAAGGAGTGCAAATGGCGAACTTAGGACCATCATATGGGTGGAGAGGAACCTGATGATATGCTCGGACAAGATCAAACTTGGGGAAGATGGATTTGCCATGAAGTGAAGAGGAAAAGTCATGAATATATGGAATGGAATAACGGTCCAGCAGACTGACTTTGTTCAAAGCACGGTAATTGTTGTAAGGATGCTAATCACCAGGAGTAGGTTTAGGGACCAGATGAAGTAGAGAAGACCAAGAACTGTCAGAAGCGCGGATGATGCCAAACTGGAGCATGTGATCATATTCAGATTTAGCAGCCTTGGGATGATCAGGAGCAAGGTGACATTGACGGCAAAAGACAGAAGGCCCCGCAGTGAGAATGTGATGTGTCACAAAATGTGTAACTGATGATTCATTGTAGCATGGACGAGAAATGTTGGGAAGTTTGTGCAATAAACTGATGTAAGGAGTAGAAGCAAGGAAATGAAAAACAGGGCATGCATGGTGAAGCAGTAGTAGATTGAATACCATGGAGACTACGACTAGTAGTAGTGCCAATGAGCTTGCGATTGCGAACATCAGCTTTGAGGTTGAAATGGGCAAGAACCAGAGTGACTGCGGCCACAGAAATGAGGCTGATCACGTGTATGAAGTTGAGTAGAGAGGGCTTGAAGTTGGACAGTTAACTGAGTAATCTGTCCTTGCAGATTAGCGATTTGGAGGCTATGTTCTTGCATGGTTTGTGATGGGATACAATTAGAAAGGGCAGCAACAGACAGAGGAGGCAAGAAAACTTCAAAGACTTTGTCAGCCAGCAGAGAAAGGTCTTCAAGGGATACAGTGTTTGGTGTCAAAGCAAGAACAAGCTGAATGTTCTGAGGTAGATACTGCAAAAATAATTGACGTGAAATAACTGGACATTTAGGACATTGAGGACATTGTCACCAAGTAGCTGGCACATTTTACGAAGTAGGTGAGAGGGTTGGCGATATCCAAGTTCTGGATAGGATTGGTAGGCAGGAAAGATTACACCACAAAGGATGTTAGAAAAGTTCTGCAGTAACATCCTTTGGACTGTGATGCCTGTCCACTCCCTCCACCCGCATGCATATAACTTAAGCTGTGCCAGTTTGACTCTGTACAGCAATGTTGTAGATTATCAAGTTCTTTTTAGGCTCCTGGGAGTTTTCATATTCCTTCATTACATTAGTATAATTACAACTACTGTACATTGTCAATTGCTTTCAAGGCAGCACTTTCTTGCAGGCCAAAAGAAATGCCTCAAAGAGCATGATCTACTACATCATCTTGCCTTTCTCAGTGTATACGTGCTTTTTCTCTGACATATATCTGCACTTCACAAGATTGCAGATACAAAGGTTACATGCTAATACACAATTTGTTATAAGAAAAGACTTTCTCCTTTCTGCCTGGATGTTTCTTAATAGTTTGTCAATTCCGGCCTTATATGCTTCTTGAATGTGCCTTAACTTTCTTGAAATTTCTTGTAGTAGAAAGGCAACTGTCAGAAGTGAAATAGAATTTTTAGTTAAAAACGCTTCCAGGGTGATGAACATATAATGTAAGCGTTTTTGTTCAAAAGTAGAAGTAGAGCGGATGAGTGTTGCTTTCAAACATCGTAGGGATGTTCAGTAGGTAGAGAAAGCAAAATACCTCAAATTTCTTGGGCAATCTCAGGTTGTGACGAGGTAATCACATACAAAACTTGCATGGACTGGGAGATGATGTTACGCGTGAGAAACTGGGTTTCGACTTGGGCAAACCAGAAAATAGGATTGATCGACCAAAAAGGAGGTAATTTCAAATAGAGGGCATGGACAGCTTGAGGTTAGGGAATGAGAACAGGAGCAGCAAAGGATAAACTAGCGTTGGCTGGTAGATCAAGCATTATGATGTGGAAATGGCAAGCAAAAAACAGGTGTGCAATATGGCAAGCACGAATACAAACAGGTATAATCGATACACACAATCAGCGATAAACAATGAAACATGCGTAGTTGCTTGTAGAGTCGGTCACCACGTTAGTAATTTTTGGTTTTCTTCTTTGTGGACTTGCTAATAGAGATCTTTCTATATATATTTAAAGGTTCAATCTCACCCACTGCTTTCTTGGCTTTAATATCATTTGTAGAATTGAAACAAGGAACTTCCTTAGATACATTTTTATGGTGCGTTATCATCACCAATGTAAATGCCACTAACTATTTTACAATTGTATTCTGCTACATACATTTGTTTGCTCGAATTGTGCAAAAGGATGAAATAAACGAAATCTGTATGGAAATGAAGGGTAAAGCCTAAGTTCCACGAGCGATTTTGTATGACAATTTTTTCTATGACAAGCTTTATTTGCTTGTACAGATGGAGCCATATGACAATTTTTCAAATGGCAAGTGTACTTGTTCAAAAGCTGGCATGCCAGCTTTTGAACAAGCATACTTGTCATATAAAAATTTTCATATGTAAAATTGCTCATGTAAACGGCTTTACAAATTAATGTGACAAGTTTTACTAAGTCACTGACCTCAAGCCCTCGCATCTAGCATGGCCAGGCTCTTCACCCCAATTGATGTTTATCCTGATGGCTGCCAGTAGGATATTTGAGAGCAGCCAAGTCACATCAGTACTTTCAGAAGCTCTTCAAAGTCGTGAAAGTCAGTGGAACTCAAAGTCAGAGAAATGCAAAGAGAAGGCTAGCCTTCAAATACCGCTGACCGTTAGGACAGTGGAAACTTGTGAAAGACACTTGTGTCTAATTAACACGGGTAAATCTACTTGTCATTGAGAAAATTATCAAATGAAACTGGTTGGCCATCTACACAGGCAAGTAAATTTGTCATAGAAAATTGTCATAAAAAGTTGGTTGTGGAACTTAAGCTTTAGGGTTAGGTATGGCAAAGTGTTGAGGGTGATAAAATACTGTAGCGCAGGTTTAGACGAGAGATCAAAGGGGAGTAGCATAAACATAAACAGCATCAGTGAAATCAAGGAATGATAAACAACAAGATGAGTAAAACATTATAACAGCATGAAAGAATAGCGGAAACGTCAATCACAGTTAAAATAAACATGAGGTCATCATTCTCTCAACACTCCCACTTGACGAATATTTATTTTCTTAAGCGTTCAGCAAAGTTAATTAATTTGAGCTTCTAACTCCGATCAAGTCTCTTAACTCTTGAAATCTTTCTTTGGTCAAAGCTTTCGTCAGTATGTCTGCTAACATTTCTTTTGTAGGACAATACTGAAACATTATCTTATTTTTCTCTACAGCCTCTCTCATGAAGTGATATTTGATGCCTATGTGCTTTGTCTTAGGATGATTTCCTGGATTTCCTGCTAGCGCTATCGCTCCTTGATTATCCGCACTAATCATTGTGGGATCCAGCTGCTGAAATCCAATGCTTTCTAGCAGATTTCTCATCCAGATAGGTTCTTGAGCTTCACAGCTTAAAGAAACATATTCTGCTTCTGTCGAAGACAACGCTGCTATTGATTGCCTTCTTGTTTTCCATGACACTGTTCCATTACCAATCTGAAACAGATATCCAGTTGTGGATTTTCTTGTGCTTACATCTCCTGCCCAATCCGCGTCTGCATATCCATGAAGATTTATTTTCATATTATCTTGTGCTTTGAACTCTAGACCAAAGTCAGAGACGCTCATGAAATGCTCTTCTCCTGGATTTGTCATGTATTGGCTCAACATGCCCACTGAAAAGGCTATATCTGGGCGTGTAGCAATAGCTGCATACATAAGAGATCCGAGTATACACTGATATTCTCTCAAATCAGTTGTCTGCTCTCCATCCTTCAACTTCTCGTACTTCTTACCAACTTCCATGGGTGTTGAGACTGGCTTGCAATTTGACATGTTAAATCTTTTCAGGATGTTTTCAAGTTAGGCATTTTGACCTATGTGCATAGTTTTGGTACTTCTGTCTCTCTTTATGCACATACCCAAGCAATGATGTATTTCACCCTGATCTTCAATCTCGAATCTTTTCATCAGTTGATTCTGTTCCTTGTTCAACATTGTGGTATCATTAGTAGCTAACACAATATCGTCGACATACAATGCTATTAGCATCAAGCATTGCTTTCCATCTCTATTCTCTGATTTCTGATACATGCATGGATATGCGGTGCTTTGATTGTATCCAGAAGCCTTTAAGAAACTATCCATCTTGACATTCCAACAGCGTGCCGATTGCTTTAAACCATAGAGACTTTTTCTCAACTTGCATAAACAATCTGGATGTTCTTCACCTTCATATCCTTCAAGCTGCTCCATGTATAGCTCGTGCTCCAGCTCTCCGTTTAAAAACGCTGTTCTGACGTCCATTTGATGAACTTCTAAGTTTAGTTGGACTGCTATTGCAAGCAAAGATCTTATTGAACTGAATCTTGCCACAAGAGCATAGTTGTCATCGTAGTCTTGTCCAGGTTCCTGTGAGTACCCCTGAGCTACTAATCGAGCTTTGTATCTATCGATACTTCCATCTGCCTTGCGTTTCACCTTACACACCCATTTACATGTAACAATGTTCTTGTCTTTTGGCATTTTCACTAAATCCCACGTTTTATTCACTTTCAAGGATTTATACTCATTGTCTGTAGCTTCCTTCCAGTGACTTCATTTGCTGCTGTTCATGGCTTCTATCATATCCTTTGCTTCATCTTCTTCTGTAATTGCTACAGAAGCAACATTCCACCAATCTCCAGTAATTGCAACAAGACGATCCGGTGCAACAACACGACGCCCAGACCTCCTTGGAATAACCTCGGGTTGGTAGTTCATATTTTCAGCCTCCCTTGGATGCTCTACTTGTGCATCTTGATCAACAGCTTCAATTTCCTCATCATTGAAAAACAAATCATTCATCAACTGTGATCCTTCATCTAGCAACTTCTGATTTAGCACCTTTCTTAGCATCTTCAGACCATCCTTTATAAAGGTATCCTCCAAAAATAACGCATCACGGCTCAGTAACATCTTCTTTGTAGCAGGGCTATAGAATTTATAGCCCTTAGAGTCATTTGGGTAGCCAATAAATATGCACCTTTCAGATTTCTTATCCAATTTCTTTCGTTTTTCTTCTGGCACGTGGACGTAAGCATTACACCCAAATACACTGAGGAAACTAACAGCAGGTTTCCTTGAGTAATAACATTCGAAAGGTGTTGCATTGTGGACATGAATTGTTGGACTTCTGTTTCGTAAAAAGGCTGCAGTTGCAACAGCTTCTGCCCAAAATGATAATGGGAAACCGGCTTTATGTAACATAGAACGGACACTCTCCGTAATCGTGCGATTCATCCTTTCAGCCACTCCGTTCTGTTGAGGTGTGTATGGTACAGTGATTTCTTTCTTTATTTCACGACTCTTACAAAATTCAATAAATTCTTTCAAGCCATATTCACCCCCGTTATCAGATATTAAGACTTTGACACGCTGACCAGTAACGTTTTCAGCCAAGTTGACAAATTCTTTACCCTTGTCCAACACCTCTCCTTTATTCTTCATAAAGGTCCGCATACATCAGAATGAATAATCTCTAGCAACTGCTCAGCTCCATGATCACTTTTCTTGGGAAAGGGCAAACGATTAAATTTTCCCATTGCACATCCATCACATGCGCGGTCTATCTCTTGTTTGGGATTGAGCTTGAAACCATCGACCATCGACTTGTTGTACAGCAACTTGACATTGTCGTACTCTAAGTGTCCAAGCCTGCCTGTAATGCCACAAATTCAAATCATCAATTTGGTTGATAGATGCAAATTAGATTCATATATCGGTTCAGCATTTAATTTATACACCTTTCCAGCTTTGTGCCCAATACAATACATTTCCCCATTCAAGATAACTATCAATGATTTCTCTTTGAAACGCACTTCTGCACCCTTCTCTGTTAATGTAGGCAAAGACAGCAACTTCTTCTTAATTTTCGGCACGTACAGCACATTGTACAGGTTTAAGTTGATTTCCTTAGAGCCATCATAAACCGTCATTTTCAAATCTCCTTTTCCATATGAATGCAAAATGCTATTGTCAGCCAACTGAACCTTTCTTGGTGTTCCAAATTCCACAAAGTTCTGCATTCCGTCTTTTTCTGGTGTCGTATGCTGCGTTGCGCAAGAATCTATCCACCAATTATCGTCAACTCTATTTGACTCAGTAGATGTTGCCAACGCCAATTGTGACATTTCAGCGGCTGCTATTTCCGGATTAGAATCAACAACAGCTTCTATTTGGTACGCTGATTCCCTTGAACTTTTTTTAAGCCCTTTCGCTGATCTGATTTCTTTTTAAAGCAGTTCTTTGCATAATGCCCTTCCTTTTGGCATTAATAACAGACTCCTTTCTTAGTGTTACGATTTCCTTTGTAACTTATACCTTTAGTATACAAGGCCTCATTCGTCTTGCCTTCTGCACTTCCACCATACATTTTCTGATGCTCATGCACCAGTCTATCGCAAACATATTCCCATGTAAGTCGTTCTTCTGAGATGGTTTCTAGGGCAGTTATTAAATAATTATAACTGTCAGATAAACTGCTAATCAAAATTATTACCTAGTCCTTTTCAGCGATATGATCTCCCACTGCTTGTAGGTGCTCAGATAGTGTCTTGATGTAGTTTATGTGCTCCATCATGCTAGCCCCTTTATCCATTTGGGTGGCATACAATTTTCTTCGGTAATAAATCTTTTGGTAAAGCGATTTCCTTTCAAACTGTTTCTCAAGATTTTCCCAAGCCTCCTTTGCCGTAACAGCAGATCTCACATAAATTTGCAGGTCTGTTATAACCGACAAACAAACGGTAGCAAGAGCGATATTTTCTCTCTTCCTAAATTTTACTTTCTCACCTGGAGAAGCATCGGCTGGCAAAGTTTCACCGCCTGTTACAATCTCCCATACATCTCTTGCCATAAGATGCATCTTTATTTGGAATTTCCAATTATGATAGTTGTCGCCATTTAGCATTTCCACCTTCAATCCAGCAATTTCATCAGATGCCATTTCAATAACCAAAACTTTGAACGGCCTAATGATGACAACTCCCACTGAAGCCTTACGGAAAACAGAACTTACATCGCGAAAGTCCCTCACATCGCGAAATCATAACATCCAAATCACTCGGCCTGGGCCCATAACCTGATAAAATACTGTAGCGCAGGTTTAGACGAGAGATCAAAGGCGAGTAGCATAAACATAAACAGCATCAATGAAATCAAGGAATGACAAATAACAAGATGAGTAAAACATTATAACAGCATGAAAGAATAGCGGAAATGTCAATCACAGTTAAAATAAACATGAGTCATCATTCTCTCAACAGAGGGAAAGCTGGTATGAAAATAGGCCTAAACAATGGGCAAGGTGTTATGACGTAGTAGAATGTTAGCGTGATGTCAGTTTAGTGTTAGGGTAGAGAAAGTGGCGGCAGTGAGTTGCTGAAGAACACGCCATGAATGAATGAATGAATGAGTGAAATGGAAGATATAGTAACTAAAAATGGACTTGCAACACATTGCAGACTTAACTGTGGACTTCGAAGCTAATTTGAACAGCAACATTCATTGAAAAGAACACAAATATCGTCCCCTTCTGACTGATCTTGCCACTGATTATAAAGAAATAAATTTTATTAATGTTGTGTTTTCCTTGCATAAGCTAGGCTAGCTTGAGATGACCGAGAAGCTAGGTCCTCTTTCAGCGATGCGACCAACAGCAGAAATCAAAGAGAGAGATAGACAAAGTGTGAATCTATAATCAACACAAGTACTTAACTCTAAAACTTTACAATTAGCGAGCCAAGACGTCAGTTTGCTACCTGTTTATATCACTAGCTAAAATGTGCATTGGGTCCCTAGACAGTTCGTTTGTCATGCTTTCTGCTTGGCACAGCTATTGAAAACCAAATACACAAAGAAATAGGTGTTACCTAAGAAACAATTAAAACAATGTTTACTGCATAAAGAATTGTTTACTTTATGTTTTTCAGTCAAAGTTCATTATGTCCAGAACTGTCATAACAATTAACATCTTTATTAGCTGTCTTGGGCTATTTGGTACTTCACCAAAATAATTTTTCAAGATGTGTAATGACAATGGCTTAGGCACACGTAAACTCAGCTTTATCAGTTCCAAGTTGTCCAGCATAGTCATGCGCGCAACGTATTACGTATTTTCGATGTTGTAGATTGGAATCGCAGCTTTTTAATGAATAATAGGCCGAGAGTGACGACAAAAAGAGGGCAAATTTTTGATTATTTGACGACTATTCCATGATATATTTTACTTAAAATGACTATTCCATGACTAATCCAGTGTAACTATAAACGTTTCGACTCGTGCTCGAGTCATCTTCAGTATGAGGATACTAAATTTCTATACACTTTTGGCGCCTATACTCTCCCTAGTGATTTGTCTTTTATTTGTTATTATGTTTGCTGTGTTCCTCCAATATGTTGTTTACCGCATCTTTCCTATTCGTCCATTCCTACTACGTGGTTTTTGATCCACCCCCCCCGCTATATATATATATATATATATATATATATATATATATATATATATATATATATATATATATATATATATATATATATATATATATATATATATATATATATATATATATATATATCTATATTTCGGTCTTATCATAGTATCCTCATGTACTGAAGATGACTCGAGCACGAGTCGAGACGTTTATAGTTACACTGGATTAGTTATAGAATAGTCATTTTAAGTAAAATATATCATGGAATAGTCGTCAAATACTAAAAAATGTGGGCTCTTTTTGTCGTCACTCTCGTCCTATTACGTATTTTGTAAGAGGAACAGACCATGGTGTGATCCGGAGCTCCTAAACTATGAATAGTTTTGTCTTTTTATCTCCAAAGCCTTTGATCGTGTCTGGCACAAAGGTCTCCTTACTAAACTACCAATGTTTGATTTGCACAGCAACCTCATTGACTGGATTGCTAGCTTTCTTTCTGACAGATCAATTGCAAGTAGGGTTGATGGTTTCCTCTCCGAGCCTCATTCTATCAACTTTGGTGTACCTCAGGGCTCTGTTATCTCGCCTGTTTTATTCATCCTCTTCATAAATGACCTACTTTCCTCTACATCTTCCAGCATTTCCTTTTTTACCGATGATACTTATTTAAGTTTATCTTTTTAATCTAATCCACCAAATCTTTCCCACTCTAATGTTTCAACCTATCGTAACACCTCAGCTTCACTTCTCACTAATGACCTGTCAACCATGGAGATGTGGGGTAATGACAACCGTGTTAAGTTTAATCAAGGAAAGATGACACAGGTTGTTATTTCACGTAAACATCACCGAGACTTCTCCCCTGTATTCATGACTGGCCCTGAGCTGGACATTTCGTCTTCTTTCACTCAGCTTTGTCTTTCAGTGTCATCTAATCTTTCTTGGAAAACCCACATCCACTCCACTGCTAAAAATGCATCTCAGAAACCTGGCTTCCTTTCTAGAGCCCGTGGCTTTTTCTCTCCTTCTCAGCTACTGACTATATACAAATATCAGATTCGTCCTTCTCTGGAGTACTGCTCCCATGTTTGGGGTGTTGCTCCCAGATCTTCTCTACATCTTCTTGACAAAGTCCAGCCCAAAGCCATTCGTATCATAAATAATCCAAGTCTCACCAAATCTCTCCAATCTCTCTCTCATCGTCGTCTGGTTGCAGATCTTTCCATTTTCTATCGATATATTCATGGACATTGCTCAATGGAAGTCAAGAGTATTATTCCTGATCCCTTGAAGCATGTTCGACCCACAAAAAGCTCTAGTCAATCACACCTTTTCCAAGTCATACTATCCAACCTACGAACTCTTTCCCACAAATCTTCTTTCATTTCAAGAACCTGTCAACTTTGGAACACCTTACCTTCCACTTCCTTTCCTGAATCCTACAACTCATCTTCCTTCAAATCTAACATCAACAAACGGGATCTCATCTCCCTACCTAATTAACTTTCCTTTCTCTTTCTTCCTTTGTCAGGGCTTTGTTATAGGCTCTATTAGCCTTTCCCTGACAATACATACTAAAAAAAGATTTATAATTGTATTAATGTCAATATCAAATATGTTATTTCTTTGTTAGCACAAGCCAGCAAAGTATAAATTACTTTGTAGTCAGAAAAGTGTATCGATAATCGATGAATTGATAGTGATAAAATTCTGTGATCAATATGTTCATTCCAACCATCTGAGATTGATGGTATTCTGCATTTGAACATAGAAATCATCATGATCAACGTCAGATAGTTGTAGAAAGCATTACCTGGAACGCCAGTCTTTGCTATGCCTATGTCTTATTTGCAAAATATCCGATCAGTTGCTACCACACCTGATCTTCTTGACAAAAACAGTTAACTTTAGTAAGCCAATCTTTTAGATCTCCATGATCATCCGAAGAGAGGTCACACTCCATCAAAAGAGACACATCAAGACAGTGGATAAAGCTATTACATTGATTAGTAAAGGGAAAATAACAATTTAACCTGTTAACTAGGGTATTCAGTCATTTAATCACTTTTCCAGTCAGATAACGCAAAACAATCTGTCTCCTGAACATTAGTGAGGGCTTCCGTTGGGGCTCCGAGGGGTCATTCATTTAGTACGTATGCACAATTGGAGGAGGGGTCAAGCAAATGCGTACGAGTGCGTACAAGGGTGGAGGGGGAATTGACACATTAAATATTTTCACAAAGCAAAAAATTTTCGGCTTTTTGCATACATCCTGCAATATTTTCACTTGCAAAAAACATTTCATGTGGTTTGTCACCAAAGTTGCGGTAGACATCAGTATAGCAGAATATTTCTACCCAGGTTTCTAAGCATGACCTCAAGAAAAGATAGTAAGAATTGATCAAGTGGAGGAATCCGTCAATGTGGCCACTTAGGACTTTTGAATAAACTGAAACTTAATGATATTTTTCCCAATGTAATAGTGGCATTTACTAGTGGCATCTACAAGGCTGAATATCCAGTTTTTGGCCATTGTCTAGCATGCCAGATAGGAAACACGCGATGAGTTATGTATATTTGAAAGCATATTACCTAGTCCTCTCAAGTTTTGTCAACCTACCCGGCCTATGTTTTGCCATATTATGCCCTTTGTTGCCCTTAGGCAATATGAATTTGACACACCCTGCTCTAGTATAATGCTGTTTTGTTTGAACAATATTATAGATTTTTCATAAAATATATTTGAAGTGATTATTTTCATGTCTCGTGAATGCTTACAAAGTCTTTCTCCATGGTTTTGGATTTCTAAAAACTTCCTTTTAGAGATGAAGCGGGTTGAAACAACCAAGAGTGTGTATGCAAAAGGTGGGATGCATATCAGGCGTACGTGTGCATACGAGGGGGAATGGGTGGTCAAATTTTAGCCGTTTTGAAGCGCAAATACTAATTGAATGACCCCCAATGGCATGGGCCCCTTAAGTTGTCCACCGTTTCATACTCTGACCTGTGGGACAGAAAAATACTTCCAGTATGTTTTATGCGTCCCACTTTTTAGAGCTATAATTAAATACCAGTGTTTATTTATTTACGAGGGAATGGTCCCACAATTTTATATCAGGGCAGTTGGTGTACTTATGTGATTGGGTCTGACACGAGACGAAGTTTACCCTCTACAATGGCTAGAAATGCTACCACACTAGATTTTAAGCGTATAGTATAGTGCATGGATGTAGCATATTCTACAATGAAAATAGAGAGGAAATTAGAAGTGTTCTTGGAGAGGCAGTTTTGAGATAAAGCCCTCCCAATCCCTTTCTGGCGTCATCTAGCCAGAAGAACATTCGTTCTTCTATAGTATCACAAATAGTGGATAAATTGTCGCAGTACAGTGATCGAATCATTTTCACAAATTTGTCCGTCTTCAATCGCAGACTGCATCAAGTGATGCTGGAATGTGGCATTCGTGATAAAAGGATGAGAAGCAAGAGCAAACACATTTGTGCAAAATTGATATATCACCATCTTTGAGTTTGGAGTAGTAAATTCTTCTTGCAAGTCATACAACTTGTAAAGTCATTTCATTCCTGTTCGTCACTGAAATGCCCCAGAATGCCTTTTCACTTCGGCTATTAGGGCTAACTGCTTTTTGTGAAAGTGATGTAAAACTAAGTACATTGCAGCCATTAACGAGGATCCTTTAACAATATATCGTTCAACGAAGTTTCTTGCGATTCCCAGGAGTAACTGTACACAATGCGAGGTTTATTTGTTAATTAATGTTTTCAAATTTTCTTGCCGGTGTGTTGACCTGCCACTTGCGGTGGCACTTGCAAGAAAAGTATTTTATCTACATACGCTGCATGGATTATGTTATTTTACTGTATTCTTCTCGAATTCCTTTTTCGTACAAAAAGCCTGGTCATGTATATGAATGGCAAGCACCACTAGCAGTGCCACGACACTGGTTGGAATCTTCATTGGATTCCGCTATTTCCCATTCAAAAGCGGCCATGTGACATTACTAGTCTAGAAATTTGGCTATAAAGTCGGAAATATATGTTAATTTTGGGCAAACAGAAATTAAACGCCGTGACCTTTTAAAATGATCATATGAGAGTTTGATATTACGGCAACTTCTATAAGCATTATTTTGTATGTGCAATGAAAGGCATGCGCAATTCGATTCGCTTTTGTGATCACATGTAAGTGAAATCATACGCAATATACAAAAAGGACAGATACTGACTGAGTTGCTATTTTTGGCTTGAACAGCTATTGTTAAGACGAAGAAAGCACTATCTCCAAAGAAGCACTACTTTGGAAAGATACAGCAATCACTTGCTACACGTGATAGAATGTGTATTGCGCTTGATAGAGTATCCTAATTGAAGTAAAGGACCCGTTCGTTTCTTTCAGTTATATGTTATGCCGTTCCACTATTGTCAGAGTCGAGATCGGATGCATTGCAAATCCAAGACATACTATTTCTGTCAATTATTTGTAGATATTTATTCTTTTGAACTCGAGGTTTATGGGTGATCGTTGATAAATATTGCTTACTATTTGTGGCATTCATATCTTGTATTAGGGCGATTATTTTTCTGAATATTTTGCAACAATCTCTTTATTTATCTCATGTTTACTTTCCTGTGTCATGTAGGCATTTCAGCTGATACCCATTGGGTAGTTAGTAATGGTTTTTCTAAATGATGTTTTGAGTAATGTGGTTTATGAATATTGTTTTTATAGAGCTTGACAGTAACTTGGAAGAATCTCGTAGGAAAAGGTCTTTAGGTATGTTTCTTTTTTGAGTTTGATCTAGTATTAGTAGTAGCTGTTTTTGAATGGACCAGATTAAAGAATATACTGTGCATATGTTTATGACTATACTATAGGAACGTGAATTGTTGGGTCCTATAGACTGCTATGCTCGTTCAGTGACATCCTTCGTTGATCCAAGTTGTTGCGTATCATTATTTAACGTGCAGAGAACACGGAGGCAGAGAGAGGAGACGATGTTGTTGACGGTACTCTGACTCTACTCTGACTAAACTTTACAACATAAATTACATGCGTATATACAGAAACATTGAACAACCGAAATAAACTTGAGTTACGTACAGGAAAGGGTTAGGTTGTTGTTAGAGGATTGTTGAATAGGTTCATGGTGTGATGATTGCACAGAGAACAACAGAAGAGGAATGACCAGGTGTTTGATGACAGGAGTGACGTATGGTGATGTCCAAGGTGTGCGATGTTGTGAATGCGAATGAATGAATAGAAGAAAATCGGCATTGAGTATGAAATGGCCTATGTGTACAATGTTTACGTGTCACTACAATACTATGCATATGAATATACTATCCGTTTTCGGTTGTTTTTGTCGTGGTCAAACACACCTCACATTTCATCCACCATTTGGCTCAAAGTTCCTAAAGCGTGATCACTGATATTGAGAGTTGATAAAATGCATCCAAATTTTCATCCAAAATTTCATTCAACATTCCCTTCATCTCAGATACTGCTTGACCAGTGATGCATTTAAGAAACTTTGAAGAATTTTGAGCACACGCTCAAGGTTATAGTGTTAAATGAAGCATCAGAGCAGACTGTGAAACGTATCTAACATCTCAAAAATCAGAATGGTTTTTTAATCTCGACTAAATTTTATCCAACATCACTTTGCATAATTTGGTTTATACAACATAGATGGTCAAACACATCTAGCATTTCAGCCAGCATTTGTCTTCAAAATATTGAATAAAAAATGTTGGATGGGCTTGATCGGAGTTTGAACTTATTATGTATAATACAGAAATTTCTGAATAGGAATCATATTGCCAATGATCACTTGCAGTTTGATGTAAACTCTGCCAAACTCATCAACTACATACTTCTTTGGTTTGTTGATTTTGATTGTGGCTTATTTCATGGTATTCTGACAGTCTATAGTCACAACAAACAGATTTTGCAGCCGATGATTGAAGTTCCTATCAGCCAATCTTTGTTTATTATTAAATCTTTAAGATACTTAGTTGATTGTATTCAAGACACGTTATACCTATTACATTGATTTTATATCCTACTTTAGGATACAATCACCTTGAGCAATAGGATAACTATGACTCAACCTTTAAATTTCTCATTTTAGAGCCAATCCCACAAAGAATCATAGGTGAGCTCAATTGGTCATATATTCAAGTCATGTCTGATCATTAATGTTATTATCATTCTTATCATTTTTGTGATAAATATGTTTATTACAGCCATCTGACATTGACGACATTCTCATGATGGCTGTCATAGAAATCACCATGATCAACGTCAGATGGTTGTAGTAAACATTATCTTGAGAGCCAGTGCCTTTGTTATGCTGGAATCTGTTTAGTGCAAAATATCCATTCAATAGCCGTTACACTGACATTACCCAATCTACTTTTATTTTGCAAGAAAGTAAATCTACCATGTAAAGTTTGTAAATGAGGTCAGAAATTGGATACACTCTTCAATATTTGCACTCCCACATTGTTAATAGTTACATCTTTAAAATAAATATTGCGCTATAAGCAGGCCATTACTTTTATGGACATTTTGTTTGCATGCGAGTTTTGTTTCTAATTACAAATGCCTATTGACAGGGAGAAAATTTTCGGGAGTAGTAAGGTGGTGCAACCCCAGTCTTGATAAAGTGCTTCTTTGCAAGAGAAGTTCTAGAACAGTATGACAAGATCATGGCATAGAATGAATAGCAGGGGGATTGAAAACAGAAAAACCTTCTGAGCACTTCTCATAAAATGATCGAAGTTAGTGAAACGCAATGTTTGTGTATACTAGTGTTAATATCAATAGTCAAGTAGGAAAGGCAATCCTGTAAGAGAAACCTGACTAAGATGAATATGGGCCAGTTATGTTCATTATGTTGCATGTGGTCAGAATTGTGGCAAGACAAGGAATTAGTTCAGGGGACTGCTGGAGATGTGAAATAGAACCTTTTTTTGAATTTTAAATTTGCTGTCCATGCATTTCCTTCTCAAAGATAATATGTGGAGTCAGCACCACCTTTCTATAAAAGTCTGTCGTCTCAAAAAAAATAGAATTTAATACAGAAGTTACCCTGCAAGAAAGTTTCTGTGTCTGCTGATACAGCTCCACATACCCGTATTTTCAACAAAGTTATTGTTTTTGGAAAATTTGTAATCCAATGAAAGGATAAAAGTGAAAGTATTATTGCAGAATCGAATACATCATGTTACGTACGTTTACTGTCTCTTCCCTTTGATCATCATGAGAATCATAGCATTAAAAGCAAAAAGTTTATCAATGATCTTGCCAGATTTTAATAATTATATTGCCAAAAGGACAAAGCATTCATAGGCTATGAAGCTGATTGAAGCAACTGCACTATGATCTTGAAAAAATTATAGAATTCATAATGCAATGGATACAAGAGTGAGACCCCTGGAAGATGTGCTACAGTTGCTTCTGCAAAATCAAGCACCAACGCTGCTCGATACCTTTATGGACTGTCTTTCACATGGATTGAGATGTATTCCTACCAGAACTCTGTATTTTTTGAATGGCTTTCACTCACATCAAAAACGGTTGTTGACAGCCTCCTCCGTACATGACCTGCACAATTTTCATCCGAAAGCAGACCTTTGTTTCAAATATCTGCAAAACACTACATCCTTCTGTAAATTGCACCATGTTGCCAGCTAGGGCGAATGCGAGTTCAGCTTGCTCAAAGTCGTTATCTTCTCAATTGCATGGTCATGCTAGCATGAGAATGAATTAACAAATGCCATTACACTTGCAGACATTGTACAGAACTGGTATCAGAAAATGCAATGCCAAACGGTATCAGACTTCAGTTTTAAAAAGTCTGATAACCCAGATATATCAAAAAGAAAATAGTTTCAGCCCAAAAGTATCTGACTTATGTCCCTGTATGCGCTGACAGTGATTGCTCCCCCCTGGGTGTTTTGCACAGAATATTGCCTGTTGTATTTCAAAATGCTTTTGAATACTACAGCAATACCTTATCTAAGATATGATGATTAGGTGACTGGTTGAAGGTACCAAAGACGAATCAATTTGTTAATGTAAAGTAGAAACTGGGCTAAGTGCTCGGACATATGTATTTTGTCACCAATCTCTCATTTTCTTCAAAAATGTAAGAACACTGTTAGAAGTGGAGCTAGTCACAACATGCTCTGGTTCAGATAAACATGCCCACATGCACTCAGCTCCACTTTCCAGTCTTTTTAAGAACATTGAGCCTCAGCAAAAATCATATGGTTCTTATTAGGATATATGTAAGGAGTTTACAATATGCAAGACTTAAGTAATCGTAGAAACTTAAGGATTTCCAATTTCAATTGAGAAAGCTTTGGAAACACTTAAAGTTCTCTCATTCTAATTGGGACTGTTTTGCCTACTACTTGACAGGCCATTGGGATTAATCCTACCTTCAACATTTATAATTTCAGTCATTTATATTCAAAGTAACTTCAGTTGACCCCATATTACAGCCACTTGGTTAGTACGGCCTCGTTATTACGGCCAATTGTGTTTGGCAGGAAGAAACGGTCATTTATACCCTAAGAGAAAACACTCATTGATGCAGCCTCCTGTTACTACGGGCAAAGGACACATTTTGAAATTCGGATACACGATATTGCTCCCCACCTGGATACACTTTAGGAGATAAAGCAAGACGGTATTTGGAAAATCTTAATGTTGTCACAGGTGATGTTAAGATGATGCTACTGACACATCTAATTTTATTGGCATAAAGCACCATGTTACTTTATTCATGGACATGCAAGGATGGGAAAATCTGTGCTTGTTAGACAGTTGACTTATGGGTGGGCAAATGGAGACATTTATTAATATTTTAAAGTGTGTGTTGTGCTTGAATGTAGAGACTTGGCTTAATTCAAGGACCATTAAGGGACCAAGCTGAAGAAACATGAAATTCTTGGTGAATTCCTGTAGAGTAAAGTTAATCACGATTTAGAAGATGGAGAAAGGATCTTGCTTATTGTAGATGGCCTGGATGAGCTCACATGTTCGCATGCATAATTGGGAGGACAGAAATAGATTCAGAACAATTGAAAGCCTTGGTTTGCAAAGAAAACTAAAGATAAAGACCTCAGATGTATTATGGGATCTATGTGGAAGAGAAACTATGTAGGACAAATGAAGAAACAGTTGCTAGAGAATACTTTTTGGGCGATTTTGTCAACTTTGCTAAACAATGCCCAGATGGTACTCCCTGAGTCCTTGTGCCGAAGGATTCAAGGAATTTTTCCATTATATTATATTCTCTCTAAATTCTATCTCTGTCATATACTCCATTGTTTGTATAATGAACTATTACTTAAAGAGTATTTGTCTCGTAGATAAAACAAAGCAGACTTACCAGGCAATTCATAGGACGCATGAAATTCATAAAGTTGATGAAAACAACCGAATAGTGCTGAAACAAGTAGATGTCTCTGACTTTGCCGTAAAGTTAAAGATAAGCCGATGCTCAGCACCCGAAACTGATTTCAGAGATGAAGCGAAACGGTATTTGGACAATCTTAAAGCTGCCGCAGGTGATGCTATTGATAAGTCTAACTTGATTGATGAGAAATGCCGTGTAACTTTTATTCGCGGCATTGCGGGGATGGGAAAATCAGTTCTTGCCAAACAGTTGACTTATGGGTGGGCAAACGGTGACATTTATCAAAACTTTAAAATGTGTGTCATGTTTGAATGTAGAGACTTGAATTACTTCATGGACAGTGAAGGGGCAAAGCTGGAGAAACATGAGATCCTTGGTGAATTCATTAAAAGTAAAGTTAATTACGATTTGGGAAATGGAGAAGGGGTCTTGGTTATAGTAGATGGCCTTGATGAACTCTATGACATAACTGAAAAAGACTCAATCATTGGGCAACTTCTGAGCCGTAAGATTTATCCCATGTCTAAAGTTATACTAACTGGGAGACCCCACATCGAAGACAAAGTAACTGGTCATGATAACATGGGTTGCTTGTCTAAAGTGGAAATTAATGGACTAAGTGAGGATCAAATTGATGAATATGTTGACAAGTTCTCACCCAATGACGATCACAAAGAAAGAATACATAAGGCAAGAACAGCATCAAAAGGTTATCTCCCCATCATGTATGTGCCACAGTTTCTGAATACGTTTTGCTGTGTGGCCATTTTAAGCGGAGGAGAAGCTGTGTTGAACAGCACTGAATTATATTGTTGGACTGTTTTTCTATTGCTGAAACAACATGCTGACAAAGATGGTTCAAGTAGAAAGATGGCTTCAGAAATTTTCCGAGAATTCTCACAAACATTATCAAAACTAAGTAAAGTTTGCTACAATTTACTAAGAAAGAACAAAATAATTTTTGAAGGAAGTATTGAATTACTGCTTGGTGAAGTTGGAAAGGACAAGTACTTTGTTGAAAGTCTATTTATTGATGTGTCAGATGATATTACAGATAAGTATCAATTTAAACATTTATCACTGATGGAATTCCTCTCAGCCCTTTACATATGTAAACAAGACAGGAAGAATTTATTGGAAATTATAAAGGACAATTTGGAAAAAGGGTTTATTGAAGTTGTCTCATTTGTATGCCGTTTATTGTCAGGATTTTCATATGAAGGAATGATAAATGAAATGCTAAAGAATGGTGTTAGATTAAAACAAGAAGTAAATGAGAAGCAATTATTAGATGATGTAATTGAATTGTTGCATCGATGTCGATTGGATGATGAGATTAAATTACAGAGATCATTTGAAATTATTACTTTTTTTCTAAACAAGAGTTTTAATGATAAGGAGTTTATAAAGTCAATTATCAGAAAATGCCACGGTCATGACTTTCACTCAAGTGCTCTTTCAACTGAAAATATTTGTGAGATTTGTAGACACTTGGAAAGTTGCGGATGGAAGGAGGATGATATTCGAATGACATTCGCAAATGTTCGGTTTCGCGGGTTCGAAGTGTTCGAGATTGAACAATTGGAAATCATTACTGTAAAAGAGCGATTTCACATTCGTGGTGGTTATGGGGGCATCGAGTTGCACAACATGACAACAACTGTAAATGCTGTACGGAAGAAGTTTCGAGGAGGCCTTGAAAGTGGATTTGATGGAATTGTATGGATAGTGGGTTGCTCTTTTTATGATGATGAGGTGAATAGCTATTGTTGGAATGATCGGCAATTAACAGAGTTGGTAATATCAGGTTGCATGTTGAAAACTTTGGAAAGCTTTATCAATATATGCGATTGGGGGATGTCCTGTGAAAGGTTTTCATTGTATGAACTGGACCTAAAAATTGAATGGTGGGAAAGGATGACTGAGATGGTCGAGGAAAGACAAAGAAAAGGGGATCTGAGAGCTAGAAGATTGGTAATAAGCAGATGCAGCACCAGAATGAGCTATGAAGTGGAAAATAGAGTAAGATGATTTAGTAATTAATTACTTGTTTGTCTCTAATTCATAACTTACCATTTTTAACAAAGGTATATTATATATGTGATAATTAGCACTTTGATACTTTTGCTCTCATTGAATATCAAATATTTCAGAAAAGAACAGTAACAGCTTGTCATAAAAATGATGCATATTTCACCCCCTCTATGTTAAATTCTTTCTGAATATTCCCCAGTAGCTCTTTCGGAGATATAATTGACTACATTGACAACGTAAGTAAATAGTTCTCAAATTTCTTAATAGTAATAGTCATTTTTATTGCATTATCTTCCAACACACGCCACCAACTGCCATTTCAGAAGTAGAATCGCAGCAAGTTTGCCTTTATTGCTTTATTGATTTGCTATGAGAAAGAGTGGAGAAGAGTACTGTATGCTCTAATTGACGTCATAATTGCGCATCAGGCTGATGCATTGTTTGTTAGCTTCAACGAACTTGAGAATTTATCGACTCTTATAGATATTGCAATGTGGTGTGGAGCTTTTGACTGATCTTGGAATAGTGGTGAGTTCATTTCAGTTGTCACCTGGTGAGACTTGTAAGCCATCTTAATTAGCTTGGAGGTGCAAAAATTTTGAAAAAATATGTGTCCCGCCCCGTGTATTCAACAATGGAGAGTACACGGTACAATGATTTTTCCAATTGATTCTGTTATGATTTTGTGCCCTTTGTCATGTGTGCTTATGCTTTATCTTTCATCTTTCATAGAAATTACCTCCATTTATTGAAGGACTTTATAGCCGTACTCCTCCACGATTAACGGTAAGTAGTAACATTTAATGGAAAGAGCTTTTCACTTTGGTCATCAAAGAAGCATCAAAGTTCCATACGAGTGAAAGAGATTCATTTTTACGAAAACAAATTTATATGCATATTAATGTGGTCACTCAATCATTTTGATGTTTGGAGCTCGCCTGTCTGACTTTCATATAGTTGCAATGCTGCCTTATTAAATGTCCTGGCCATGAATGACAATGCCAATTGCTATAATTATTGAATTACTTTAGGAGTATCCCATTGAAGAGATCTATCCTTGTTTCCCTGAACTGTTTTTAGGATGCCTGTCATTTTGCAAGAAGGCAGTTACACAAATATTTGATTTAAAATTTTTGAGATTTCAATTTTGTTTTCTGGCTATGCTCAAGGAGCACATTTCGATAGTTTAAAATGTGTCATTTTATTGATCTTGAATCTATTTTTGGAGTAAAATTATAAATCTAGACAAGCCGCTGTTAAACATGTCCTTATAAATGCATATTTTGAATTTTCATCTTGGTTGCTAGGGTGTTTTGGAAAACGAAAAGCTGCATGAAACCCCTTCCATGCATTCTGTGTTTTACCCCTGTCCTTGGAAGTTTTACCCACTTTTTCAGCTTGTTCTAAAAGAGGCTGTTTGTATGGTGAAACAGCAAGGGCAAGTAGCGAAGTGGCCTTGTTAAAGCGAGCTTTTCAAATTGAAATTTTGATTATTTAGAAGCCAGATACAAAATTTAATGCTGAGATATTTAAAACAAACGCAAAGTATCGTTTTGAAAAAGACCACAAGATATTGGTGGTCATTCAACCCATGAAGGGAGCTCAATCAATGTTATAGCTGGGGAAAAGCGACAAGACATCGCTGACTTTTCAGTGGCCACACCCAAGACTTCAACATGTGCAGTTCCTTTGAAGAATATGTCTACAGAAAACATTTCAAGCATAGGTCCTAATAAATTCCCACAAGATGAATTTTAAACAAGAAATCTGGCAAAGAGATTTGACTTTATAGCAAGTCAAGCCATGTTGAGTTGGCTCATGGAATAAAATTTAAAGATTTTTCACACATGGACGAGATGTTTTTGAAATCTCCCATTGGTAATGAGTGTAGGAATCCAATACCATAGCTCCAGATATGCCAGCTTAGTGCAGAAAGACATGGCCTTGCTGAAAGTTTGTTTGTTTCAGGTTCCATTTGTGTCAGTAACTCTCCATTTTATTCAAAGAAGAAGCTCCCAGGAACGAAAGGTGGCTTTGAGGCTGATTGGAGGTCAGCTTTCGCTGCAACTGGCAAAGCTGAGTTAGCAAAGTTTTGTGCCAAACTTTATCTTTCCCCTTCAGTCCCTAAAAGATCATGCAACATACATACGGAAAAGATTGACTAGACGGTCTTAATTCATGCTCAGCAGAAGATAAGGGAAGCTGCGCTCGATTACATGCTTTGGTACAAAAAGAAGACCCAGGCAATATGTATGTCAATGAAGATGGGGTACCAGTAGCATATGTAGCTGTTTCTATTGATAAGACATGGCAGAAGCGAAGGTATACATCAAAGACTTGAGCTGTTTTTTCCTTGTTAGTCCTATCATGTGAGGTTCTGGATTTAGAGGTCCTTTCTCATGTTTGCCATGGTTACATTGCACATATTAATCCAGACAAGAAGTCTGAAGAGCATAAAACATGGAAAGCAGCTCTTGACGTTAATTGCCAAGTTAATCATGAAGGTTCTCTGGTGATGTGGGGACTAGGGAGCCCTATTAATCTTCTCAAGAAGCATTCAAAAACACCAGCTTAAGTACTCAGAATTTCTTGGGAAGTGATACATCAGTTGGAATGTGTTGGACATTGTCAAAAGCTTATGGGGGTGGCCCTCGTTGAATGTAAGAAGCCTAAAAAGGTAAAAAACTGGCTTATGGCAAAACGTTAATGGGTAAGGATGATTGACTGACGAATCAAAGTGGTGTTGCTATTCAAGAAATTTGGGCAACGTTGACTTAATGAAAAATGCTGTACTTGCTATACAGCACTATATTGTGCACAGGAGGCTCCACTTGATGAGCAGCATAGGCATTACTCCAAAGGAGCAGGCGCATGGTGTATGTATTGGCATGATAAAGAAGATTCAGGCAGAAAGAGGCTGCCAGCAGTCTTAGGCATAGGCCAGACAGTGCATTTTGAGCGGAGCAAATTAAATTATTGACCTTAAAAAAATCTAAGTGTCAATTAATTTCGCTCATAATTCGCTGTATAAATCCAAGAGCAAATCGAATTATTAAATTCACTCAGAATTTAATAACACTCATCATTCGATTCGCTTGCAATCAAATCCCATCTAAAACGGGTAAATAGTTAAATTTGCTCCCAAGGTGCTGTAAGGGTGAATTTAATTGTATTTAATTTGTTCCGTTCAACATGCGCTGTCTAAACTATCTGTTATAATATTAGTTATATTTTTGTCTTTGATTTCATCATGTTACGTAACGTTGGTCCTCTGTTCCTATTTGTTCCGTTTTTGTTGCTTCATCATCATAGTTTTAGGTCATTACATCATCCATCCCCCACAGTTACCATCATATTGCTTGTCCATGACGTGTTGTCTAATCTTAATACACTGTTGTTTGTTATGCACGTGTTACCATATCATTGCCCCTTAGCTCCATTGTATGTTATACTTACCCTGTTGCGTCATGTGTTTTTTATAAATAAAGCATGTAGTGTTCTGTGAAGTCAGTCGTTATGTGAAATCGTCGTTAGCAGACGTTGTTGTGAGGTTCAGTCAAAGTCGTTGGTCGTGTTTAGAGTTGTCGTGTTGCTGATTTGGAATTTGTTGCTGTCGTTACCGTATTGAGAGTTACAGCTGGATAAGAGTAGCTGTCAGTTACTGTTGTATTAGAGTTTATCCTTGTGTAAAAGAAATAAAGACAAGACTGTATTTTCGTGACTTTTTTCTGGCATATTTGTATTCTTGTAAAATCGTGTTGTTTTACATATGCCTTAATGCAAGAACTGCAACCAATTTTCCAAAAACTCACCCAGGATACCTTGATGATCAGATGCCTTCTAGGTCAAACTCAGAATCAAAATAATAGTATGAGAATCAGTACATTTAAGAATGGTATCTCGTTAGCTGAATATGACATTTCAAATTTTATAATAGGGTGGGTGCTGTTCATGTATTCAAAGAAAGTCTGTAATAAATCAACACCATGAGTTCAAATACCAAAAATATCGTCTATGAAATGAAACAACACTAGTGGCTTCTTACCCTCAGGGGTTGAATATGACGCTCTATAGAGTCCATGAAAATGTTAGCATAATTGGGAACAAATGGTGATCCTATAGCAGTACCGTGTGTTTGTAGATAAAAATTGTCTATAAATGTTTCTTTTGTGTAACTGCCTCCTAGATTGCAGGTTGAAAATTCATGAAAATATGCCGATTTAGAGTAAAAACAAAGTTTTAGCCTTGGTACTTTACCCAAAAATGACTCAAATCGAGATTGAGTGATCTTGATTGCTGATTGTGAAGTGATGAAATTAAGCCAACTTTGGCCAATAATTAAAATTATGCCCTTGGATGTTTAGTAGATCGTGGTTGAGATTGTTTTTCTAAGAACTACTAATTCTAATAAGACTATAGATCTATCATACCATTTGTGGTCTTGACTTGAGTAAGTACGCACAGAATAGAAGTAGTTATTTTCTTCTATATGGGTATGATTCTCTGATTACAATTCACTGACTACCTGATTTTTTTATCATATATATATATATATATATATATATATATATATATATATATATATATATATATATATATATATATATATATATATATATATATATATATATATATATATATATATATATATATATATATATAGCTACTGATTGTATGTATTAGAGCTGCTTGATAAAGGCGAAAGCCGAAAGTGACCATAAGGTGCTAAAAACCAGGGGAGTTAAAACAAACCACTGTGGTCTAGTGGTTACGACGCTTGCTCGGAATGCGAGAGACCCTGGTTCGATCCCAGGTGGTGGCAAATTTTAAGTTTCTCCTGGTTGTTCTGAGCATTATATCAACCTTTCTGTTTGCACCGAAAAAGGAGAAATCCTGGTTACTCGCTAGCTACTGATTATATATATATATATATATATATATATATATATATATATATATATATATATATATATATATATATATATATATATATATATATATATATATATATATATATATATATATATATATATATATATATATATATATATATATATATATATATATATATATATATATATATATATATATATATATATATATATATATATATATATATATATATAAATATATATATATATATATATATATATATATATATATATATATATATATATATATATATATATATATATATATATATATATATATATATATATATATATATATATATATATATATATACATATGTATATATATTTTTATATATATATATATATACAAACTAAACCTAAGCCGCATCCACAACGTATATAAATTACATAAATAGAATAAACCACAAATATACTATCCTTTAAGTAAACGTTTCGATCAGAATCTTCATCAGTACACTTCGATCAGGGTACTGATGAAGATTCTGATCGAAACGTTTACTTAAAGGATAGTATATTTGTGGTTTATTCTATTATATATATATATATATATATATATATATATATATATATATATATATATATAGACAGAGCGGAAATGATGCACGCCTGCGCACTGGGGGCTCGAAAATCGAAGGATGGAAGACAGCAAGTCACGTTGTCAACATTCTGATCTAGGCAAAAGTATTAAATGTTTTCCTACGTAAAGTGTTTATTTTCGACCATTTATGGAGACATAAGATTAACAGAATGGACACAATTTGCTTAGTTTTCTTTTGCCATGCTATTAACGAGGAAAAAATTCACTTCGAAGAAATTTCTTTTAAAATACAGAGAAGAATGAAATGAGTAGTTACAGCTCGAGATTGACAATGTCGAAATGTTTATGTCACAAAAGTCCCAAAGATAAGGCCGTTTTTCAATTGATAAGGGATGATTTTATTGTTTAAACTAGTGCTTTAGGGGTGCTTCCACCATATATCAAGAGTTCTCATAAATCCAGGGTTGTTCCTACGTGATATAATAAAAGTAACAAAATAGTTACCTTCTGCAGAACGAACCTAAGAGTCTTTCGGACCGCTCCATGAACAACAATATTTGAAACATGATTTTTATAACCAAATAACTGCAATAAGATAATCCCAAGATTAACTACGATGCATAATTGTTAGTGTATAGTTGCTGTCGTGATATCATTCGCAGATTGCGAATTTCGATTGCCACAGGGTGCGAATTGAGTGCTACAGGGAAATTACCGTTTCATTTCATTTCATTTCATTTCATTCTTTTAAGGAGGGTTGCCCTTCAACAGAAGTTGGTTTTCAAGAGGCTCTCCATTAAAAACATCTAATTACAATAATACTGATAAAATCAATTAAAAATTAAGCGCTAATATCTTATTTACAATTTTCGAAGATCGATATACAACCTTGAAAGATCAAAAGTTACAAAAAAAAAGTTTTTATATACTGGTCTTAAAAGTGTATAGCGAGGTAGCTTGCTTCGACCCGGCTGATAGACCATTCCATAGTTTTGCACCTCTGAAAGAGAAACACCTTTGTCCAATAGTTGATTTTTTCAAAGGTAATCTCAGATCCGTTCCAGTGTTACGCAAGCTTTTAACTGAGCACGTAGAATTTCGGATGAAAAGGTCACATAGGTATTGTGGAGCCATCTCATTCAAGGACTTGAAGACCATTATCTTAGATTCACTTGACACTAGTTCATCAATGGTCTTCCATCCTAGATTGTCGATAAGAGGTCTGCCTGGGGCATCGAAGCTGCTGTTCGTTATAATTCTGGCAGCACGGTTTTGGAGTTTTTGCAGTTGCTTGATGTCAGTCAAACCAGCGCAGCCCCAAACAGAACAGCAATACCGAAAATGAGGCTCGACAATACCCGTGTAGAGAGTTTGCAAGGTTTCTTTCGGGAGAAAAGACTTGGCGTGCTTTAGAAAGCCAACTGCTCTGGAAACCTTGGTAGAAACTGCTTTGATTTGTTCTTTCCAATCCAGAGATTGGTCAATTTGCAAACCAAGGTGTTTTGTTGTTTTCACTACTTCAAGCTCATTATTGCGCATTTTCAATTTCAAAACTTTATCTTGATTTTTGAGAGAGTTATGTTTCTGCTTGGTACAAATAAGCATGGAATGGTTTTCGCAACGTTCAAGGAAAGTTTATTACCTTGAAGCCAAGAGTCGAGTTTCCTGAGATCATTGTTAATAGCCTCATTCAGCCGGGTCAATTCGTGGGACTGGTAGCACAGACTGGTATCATCAGCATACATGGATACGTTAGATTCCTGGACAGCCTGTGGCAGATCATTGATGTAAATGAGAAAGAGAAGTGGACCAAGACAAGATCCTTTGGGGACCCCAACCTCTATATTCCCTAGTTTAGAATCAACACCGTTAACCCTACAGAACTGTTTACGGTCAGATAGGTAGGATTTAAACCATGAGAGTTCACGTTGGTGAACACCGTAAAGATCGAGTTTTCTACATAGAATCTCATGATCTACAGTGTCGAAAGCCTTTTTAAGGTCGATGAACACGACTCCCACTAGCCTACCAAGATCCATTCCATTGTACCAATCGTCAGTATTTTTAAGTAAGCTTGTTGCTGTTGAGTGGAGGCGCAAAAGCCAGATTGGACAGGTGAAAAATGACCATTTTCATTCATGTAATGGTACAATTGGTCTGTTATTAGTTTTTCAAAGAGCCTTGAGATGACAGGTAAGACTGATATCGGCCGATAATTGTGCTTTTCAGAATTATCTCCTTCTTTGAAAACTGGAGTGACTCTAGCAACCTTCCATGAATCTGGGAAACAACTTGTTTCAATAGATGTGTTGGACAAGAAAGCAAGCGAGTTTTCAATAAATGGTAGCGCTAGCTTAAGAAAGTAGCTAGAGATGTAGTCAGTCCCAAAGCTCTTTGCTGCCTTAACGTTTGCGAATGCATCCCTGATCTCATGTACTTCTATGGTCATGAAATGAAACATTTTCTTCTGTTTATTAATTTCATAGTCACCAACAAGAAGTGGGTTTGAAGTGGGATTGATTTTATCCGCAAGATCCTTACCTACTGAGCAGAAGAAATTGTTCATGGAGTTTGAGATTTCATTTTTCTTGATTGTAACCGAACCAGATTGTTTGAGGCAGTCAATGGTGCTAGACTTTGATCTCTTGTTAAGAAATTCATTGATGGCCTTCCAAGACTCTTTCATGTTACCCTGACATGCAGCTATTTTTGCAGTGTAATACTGCCTTTTCAACTTAATGTTAAGAACATTGACTTTATTACGGACCTGTTTATAAGAATCCATGAGGATTTGGGACTTTCTTTTAACTGCTGCCTTTTTCAGCTTGTCCCTGGTCTGCATTAGTTTCTTCAGATCTTTGTCAATCCATGGACAGAAAGACTTTCAAAATGAAGCTGATTATCAAAGTGACGAAAACAAATAGCTGAGGTATATGTGAACTATATCATAGATATCACAGTTCCAGAAACCATGAAAATTGAAGGAATGAAGGATACTACATGTACGGACCAAGTATTGCAGAGAGTTATAAAAGCTGTTTAATCAGGTATATATATTGTTTATATATTGTAGTACCTAGGAGACAAAACGCCTTCCATATAAAGAATGTGCAGAAGAACTCACCATAACTACCACAAAAAATATCATCATGAAAGGATGCAACTTGATTATATCTAACGGCCTACAGGATATAGCAACAAAACTAGGTCATTGTAGGCACCAATGAATAGAATAGACCAGAAGAAAAAAGAATTTGGGTTTCCAGGTTGCATGGCAAAGTTTGTGAAATTGTTGAAACCTGTATTGCATGTCAAGCTGTAGGAAATGCCAATTCACCCGAACCAATACAAAAATATCCAACTATAGACACCCATGCCATACAGTAGCAGTTGACTTTTATGGGCCAATTCAAAGCCCACTGTAATATTCCTACTTCCTACAATTCCAACCACACAGTAATACTTCCTATTAGTTGTAACTGATCTTTACTCAAAATTCCTGGAATTTGAAATCATAACATCTGCAGCTGATCAGCGATAATTCCTTAGCTTGATCGTATATTTGCAACAAATGGTTCACCTGGCAAGGTAGAAACAGACAATGGACCGCCATTTACTGGACGTGTCTTTGAGAGGTATACTAAAGTTCTAGATATAGAGTGGACATCAAGTACGCCACTCTGGCTGTAAGGGAATTAGAAGGAAGGAGCTGGACACAAGAAACCTAAAGATTTTTATTAGCATATTGAGCAACTCCTCATATGATAACCAAAGTACCACCATGTGTAAAACAGAAATATTCGAGGACAACTACTAGATTTTAAAACAATCAAAGTAATAAATAAGCATACAAAAACCAGAGAAAACATTGAAGATAGAACGCTCAAAATAAAGAACAATATGATAAGAGATAAAATACAAGAGAATCTGAGATAAAGGAGAGAGACACAGTAATTTGTTTACAAAAGAAACGTAATAAGTTAACAGCAAAGTTCAGCCCAAGGAAATTTACTATAATTAGCGAAAAGGAACAAGGATTGTTGTGAAAAACCAACAACATATCATAACCTGAAATACCTAGCATTTCAGGAAAGTTCCACCAAAAGAAGATCTTGACATTGAAAAAGAGGATGTTAGTGACAATGAGAGTAAGGACAGAGAACAAATTGCACAGAAAGATCAAATAGAATTTGTACCCAGAAGATCACAAAGATCCCATTCGCAAGATTTGGATATACAGTACCATTGAAATTGAAAGTATAATTCAGAACTTGATGAGCTATAAACATGGACTGGTTGAAAAAATGTTTTAAGGGGGAGTATTGAAGTAGTTAAGTAGTTATTGAAGTAATAATGTGTTTCCTATATCTTTTATTTTTATGCTCTTTGTCTTTTCCTTTATTGAAGCTTATTTTTGAAGGATTATTTTTGCAGCCAACATTCCCAAGTATTGTATTTTATTCAATTATCCATATTGATAATGATATACATAAATACTTTCAGCATATTTTTTCTTCTTAAATGTAGTCATTTTATGCCCTAGATGCACTCTTGAAATTTCACTTGCCTACTCCCAATCCGATGAAAGCATTACTGCTCATCCTGCGATGTTTGTTGTTGTTGTTATTTGTGTTGTTGTTGTTGTTGTTGTTGTTGTTGTTGTTGTTGCAGGATAATGGTATGTTCCAAATCCATTCAACTACTATTGCGCTCATTCCTATTTTCACCCAATGATTTGATAAGATCTCGAGTGCTGTGCATTTTGGTTGCTTCATACCTGTACTTAGTTTACATTATAAAAGTAATAAATATTAAGCACACTTTTACACTTTCATCATTTTGCATGATTTCTCATAACTTTCATCGTCCTTTGACAACCCCTTCAGTGAGATTATTTTCTTCTTGCGCCCTTGAAGTTTGATTCTTCTTCCTTCAACTAGTGGCATCAAATCATCTCTATCTATACTAAGTTTTGTTCTGAACACTTTACACTGAGTGCAAACCCATATCTTTGCAAACTCGTACTTACTTATGATTCAAAGTTCTCAATTTTTGCACAATGAAATTGAAATGTATATACGACTTTTCAAACATTTTACTTTTCAAACATTGTACTTTTCAAACATTGTACTTTTCAAACATTGTACTTTTCAAACATTGTACTTTTCAAACATTGTACAAATATTGTACTTTCTGCACTAATTTTTGACTGAAATATCATCTATGCAGATCTAAGTAAAGTGATGATTATTGATTTACTTCCATGCAATGACTTGCGTCATGAATGCAATTGTTATACCTTTGTACACTTGTATGCACGCGTACATTACATCTACCAACAGTACTGTCTACCAATATTTTAATCGTTAGTCTGTAGTTACACTTGTAAGGTAAGCCACTTATAGTTAATTTCACGTCTCGGGATTTTGACATGTATTATCAATCCGTAGCATGCAAGTTCTGAATCAGTGACTGCACATCTCTATAAAGATGACACTCGGTATGCAATAATGACTTTGTTTTGTGCAGCATTTTGTTAATTTGACTCAGTATACTTTCGAGCAAACTTAGAGTACAACTGGAAGCTATTTCATACAGTTTTAATTTAGCTTGTATGGGAGCAAGAGTTCAAGTATAAATGACTTCCAGTTTCATTCTATTGCACTGGAGTAAGTTTATTCCATCTACGACTGTAGCCAAAGGACTTATGTGAACTGGTGGCTTTACTTGCGAAAGTAAATTGCATGTAACCGAAGTTTGTTACTTATGGTAATGATACTGTTATTGCCTTGGATATGTGATGTGAGCTGGCAATGATAAATTACTAATGAGAAAGGAAAATCGTCGTTATGCTCTTTCTAACATTTATTGCAATGAACATTTTGGCAGATAACAGTGATATAGGCATTGAAAATTAGATGTAGTTCCATATAAACTTTCAGAGGTTACCTATTTAAGTGTAGGGTTACGTAGGTGGCGAAGTATTGATTAGTTGAAAAGTCTTCGAAATTTTTTATCAAATAGCAAACCTGTGAAAATAATTAAGTTGTATGTCAAGGAAGGGTGTTGGTCATAAAATTTCTTTGCCTGTTGGCTCCTGCCCCCCCCCCCCTCCGTAAATTTGGCATAGCTGGTAACACAACTGAGGTGCAGATGTTCTTATGTTTGCAGCTTTAAAGATGCTGATAAGTTGTATATTTGTGACAAGGATATTGAGTCAATAGCAACGACACTTGAGAATTAAATCACTGCATCCCTTTTCTTGGTTAAGAAGATTCATATCTTCGCAAGTAAAATAAGTTTTTATAATATATTCTAGATTTAAAACTTCATCAATTATTTGTTTTAGAAATTAACATGAAAAGCTCTGTTCATCTAGATAAACTGAAATTCGACAAACATGTAAAAGCAGTATACCAAGATATTTGCAGAAAGGTCAGTGCGGTCTCAAGGATCGCACTTTCCGTTGATTAAGAGCAAGCAAAGATCTTTCATCACATATTTGTATTGCACAATTTTAGTTATTATCTACATATCTAGATTTGTGCAGTAAAATACACTATAAAGATACTATATAGGTGTCATTTATACTATAAAGCACCCAAATTTGCTGCAAGATGTCATTAGGTATATAAAGGACTTGATGGGCCAAAAATGACCAGGCAGAAGCTGCTTTAGAATATAGTATACTCGATCCCTCTAGTATATTGGCACAAAGCTGCCACGTCGGAAAACAATGATAATAGTGGTTAAAGGCAAACATAGTATTGGGTTCAACCAGATCCCTGTGTATACATGTAGTACTTAATTGCTGTACTATACATGTATAGTACAGCAATTAAGTACTACATGTATACACAGGGATCTGGTGAACCCAATACTATGTTTGCCTTTAACCACTATTATCATTGTTTTCCGACGTGGCAGTTTTGTGCCAATATACAAGAGGGATCGAGTATACTATATTCTAAAGCAGCTTCTGTCTGATCACTTTTCGCGCATCAAGTCCTTTATATACCTAATGAAATTTTGCAGTAAATTTATATATCAAAGACACCTATATAGTATGTTTTTGCGGTAAGAGCCGATCTTCATGATACTATGAATATTAGTAGATTTTATGCAATGTTTTCGGTTGGAAAGCATGACACATTTACCTTTCAACAAACTCTTACACATGCATCAAGTTCGCTTACCAAATATCATGGGTATACAGCATGACACGTTTACCTATCAACAAACTCTTACATATGCATCTAGTTGATGCATGTGTAAGAGTTTCTTGAAAGGTAAACGTGTCATGATTTCCAACCAAAAACATCGCATAAAATCTACTATTATTCATAGTATCGTGAAGATCAGCTCTTACCGCGAAAACATACTATATAGGTGTCTTTGATATATAAATTTACTGCAAGATTTCATTAGGTATATAAAGGACTTGATGCGCGAAAAGTGATCTGGCAGAAATTGCGTCAAAATGTAGCATTCCCGATCCCTCTAGTATATTGGAATAGAACTACCACTGTTAAAGACAATAGTGATAGTGGTTATAGAAAAACGTGGCAGTGAGTCCAGCTAGATGCCTGTGTATACATGTAGTAGTTGATTGCTGTGCTGTACATGTATACCATGATATTGGTCAAACATACTTGAAGCAAATGCAAAAGCTGGTAAAATGGCCAAAGTGGCATGCATTTCAACATAACATACCACTAGAAGTCAACCATTATTCATAGTATTATATAGACTAGCTTCTACAGTGAAAATATCGTATAACCTACCACTGTATGTGATATAATAAATGAAATGATTTGATTTCATCCTTTCATGTTTAAGCAGGAAAGATCAATTCGTATTTGACGGACATGGGGGATATATGGAAAGCCACACTCTGAGTTTATCACTTCACGTACCAGAAAATTCAGTTGATAGCGAAATTTATCTGGCTATTAGTACAGCTGACATGTCAACAATCCCGCCAGTTACTCTTCAGTTTGGTGAAACAGTCGTAGGCGATGTTATAGACATGAAACCAAGTGGGATCGAATTTAGGAAGCCAGCTACCCTGACAGTTCGTCACAGTGTTGTCGAATTGCCTGAGCTTTCTTCCATAGTTGTTAAATTTTATGATCATGAAGAGAAGAATTGGATTGCACTACCCCGAGATACAGGTAGGTTTTGATTTGGAATTGAACTCACTTTTGTTGCGTTTGTGATTGCCGCACTTTAGATTCGTCATTACTCTCGCTAATAAATCGTGTAATCAAGGGAAGACTTATTTAGGAACTTTTTTACTGATATTACATTTATTCCAAGAATACCTAATTTGTAGAATGACTCATCTTTGGCAGATTTTGCAGATAACGTACAACGGAAAATTTTCGATAAAGAGAAAGTGTCTCCATAGCTCATGTATTGAAATTAAAGGCTTGTGGCCTGTGTTGACGTATACTTATTATACATCACGTCAATATTTATCATACATCAACTCGACATTTATCATACAGAAAATCAATTGCAGTGTATGGAATTTTGCAAGGTTTTTCCGAAAGTTTGTATTGTATTAGAAACTATTGCAGATTGTTCTTTGTCTATTGAAACTATTACATGTTCAGATCTTTCTCGTATAATTAAAATTTTAATTACGTGTAGATGATGAGAATCAAGATCCAATGGAAATTTCTGCAAAGATTTTGGTCACATCTCTCTATGTTCTTTGCATGTCTCTTGACTCAATAACATATACAGTTCCTAAAGCTGGGTTGTCATTTTCACCATTTGACTCAAAGTATGGTGTTAAACTGATATTCGAAGAGGATACATTTGATGATGACAGTGCCATAGTACAGATAAAGGTCTGTATTACTGTTTAGTATGTCTCTACCATATTTACTATGTCACTTCATTTTGGTAATGTGGACAGTTTTCTGTTTTATTGCCCTGAAATCTGATCTATTTTCAGCATGAAGTTTTTACAGTCTGTGATTTAATAGTTCAAGAGATGATTTTCTCGCCATTAGCAGCACAAGGCATTGTGACTCCTTGTTGTACATGGCTCATAGTATTATTGTTGTAAATGAAGATCTTACAAAATCCACAGGACCGAGCCTGAGCCACAATTGAGAGGGCTAGAGTCAAAGGCAATTGGTCATTTAACTGGCTCAATGTCGAACAACTAATTATATTAGATCGAGCAGCCATGACCTACAAGATTATGAACAGGATGTGCCCAGATAGACTTTGGGATGAATTCCCACATATATCTTCGCATTCAAACTACAATACAAGATACTGCTAGGACATCCAAATTCCAAGATATAACCTTGAATGTGTGAAATAGCTTTCATTTTTCTGCCCTTACTTCATGGGAAGAGCATCCCCCTCAGCATTAGGGAACTGCCCACCTTCCCACATGTTTAAAAGACACTTGAAAACTCATTTAAAGAGCTAGATTGACAGGAAATACGATTCCCTGGAACAGCAACAGATTGGCTCTAACAGTATCACTGTATATCCTTGTATTTATTGTATAATAGATTGTACTTCTAATCTGTAAGAAATTTTTTTTCTTTATGCTAAAGGATGTTGTGTAATAAATTCAATACGAAAATATAAAATATTCACCTTTACTGTTTTTAAACTGACAAGCATAGGAATATTGATTGATTCTGCAATCCTGTAGCTTATGCGAGAAGCTGCATGGGACATGGGGGTATTACCCATCCATTTGGAAGATTTTATCTATTTTCCCCGTCCAAGAGGATTAGATGAAAGTATGCCTTTGCCTAAAACTTAGAGGACAGGAAACTTGATGCAAGTCAATGAGATCCAGCTAGTGAAGTAGTAGTTGCCATTTGATATGTGTGTATTTTCGGGCCCATATTAGAACGGGAGTACCTAAAGTGTTTGTAATTTGAAACCTATGGAGGGGTCCGGTTTGCAGGAGGATTTTCCTTTACTCATTAGACTTCTATTCAATTCTGTAAAACAGTATGTTGTTTTCGTTAATATGTCTTCAAAAGATTAGAAAAGACTGAACACTAATAGGAAATGCACACAACAGACCTGTGACAAGCCATGGGAGTGTAGGAGAGGCTAGATCCCCCTCGTTGCTTGAAAATGTTACAAATTGTATTCGTACAACAATATTATGGGAAATTTTCCTCAAGCATATCAATGATGTCAACTGTAGTTTTCTATTTAGAATGGGAGTATCATTATATTTATAATGGACACCCCCCAGGCACGCATTCATACTCATCTACTTTGCCACCTCTAGACCTTTTCAGCACTGGGCTTTGTTCCTTCTGTAGCCATATATACCCTTACCATGTAGATATTGATTTTGCAAAGCTTTAACGCTCACAATGCATTGGCACAAACTTGCTCCCAGTTGATGGAAGGCTGGAGATTGACAAGAGTTCAACACCTACAAAGCATTCCATTTATTATCCCACATATTTTATAATGTCATTCCTCGTTACACATTATCCCCTCAAATGGAATTATCTATGTTTCTCCGTATCATTATTGTTGTAGTTTCAAAAGTTTCACTTGCACTTTCAGCATGCTTTGGCAACCTCTTTAGTCATTTACTTTATTTATCGCTACTCCTTAGCATGTAATTGTTCCACTTTTGACCATCGGCAACCGCTTTACTGCATCGTATTTATGCCATTTCAGGGATTCAATGAGTAGCTGGAAGTAGAATGTGCATTTTGCTTATACCTCAAACTATATATGATAAATGTCCCACATGTTAGAATGTACAGCACAGGTAGCATAGTTGCGCATTTTTCAATGAAGTATAGATGAGATTATGTTAGAGATGAAACGATCTTTGAGATCGTCTTTGAAATAAATGTTTCTGTCAAGCTATTTCAAATTGAAGAACTCATTCAGGACTCAATCATCTGGGACACCATTATGTAAAATATATTTAAGCGTATGTTTTGTAGAAGTATTCTACAGTTTGTAATCTACAGCTTTAAATCATAAACTATTAAAGCATGAGATGTGAATTTATGACAGTATGGGAGGCCTATATATTTGATGTGTTTATTGTAGATGAACGTTTTTTCAGAGAAAGCATGTAGTGAATTAGAGCGTTTTGGACTGAAGCCCTTTCCTATTTTGCATGTGTCAGAGATTTCTATGCGACAGCCTATGAAGCCTGTGACAATAGAATTGTTTTTGAACAGCGAAATAGAGAGAGATGAAAAGTTCTGTATTTTATGTGGAGATATTAACGGCTTTAGAGATGAGAGAGATATAACGTCATACGAGATTGGAGAGAATTTCATATCAGTTCAATTGAATCACTTTTCCATGTAAGTTTGTTGGTTCATATGGAGAGCCTATTCTTTATCAACCTTTTGCATTATTAGTTGCCTCCTTCATTTTCATGCACAGCTTATTTACCCATTCAATTTGTTTTTGTTGCTTACTTTCTCTAATGGTTTAATCGTTTTTGTAAGATGCTGACTGCTGGATGGTTTTCTTGGATGACTCTTCTCATGTCATGATTAGCATTCAATTATGTTTCTTTCAGTTGTTAGCAGGAGACTATTGATATTGCATATTCGTTGGGGGGTGCCAATAGATACTTCTAGCCATTGTTATTCCGTTCCATCTTCGGTTGTCAGCCTAATAATATAGATGTTATTTTGGTTACCGTCCATGCATATTAACGGTCTATTATACTTCTAGTTTTGGTCTCTTTTCAGATGGAGTTTTGTTATAGCATGTGGAGACTGGGCTGCTGAAAAAATGGGGACTTTATTTGAACAATTTTCAGGGCCATGCTACCTCGTCAATTTTAGCCAATATTATACGAATTTGGATTGCGGAAAGTACAAATATCAGGTTGCATGTTGTGAAGAATGCAAACTGAGCCAATTGGATAATCTCATGAAGAACCGTGAATATTTTCCCTTGGATATTTCTCAAGCCCCAATATATGGCAAGACTAGAATGGAAGTCAAGCTTGTTGGCCGCTATCAAATCGAGGGTGGATCACTGGCATTGACGTAAGACCAATATTTAAAAGCTACCTATACAGCGTTACGCTTTAAAGTTAAAGAAATCAATGTGAAATTGATGTGGGTGAGTTTCAAACGAATTCAAATCAAGAAACCATAAGGGAAAAGCTATGAAACCGTAGGGATATACTTGTTTTAAGTATTTCTGCCAGATCAAGCTGCAGATTCGCACTATGTTATGAGTTCAAACAACTAAATAGTTATGTTATGAAGCATCTCAAAGTACAATATTAGTGAATTATTTGGTGGGGGTGGGAGGGGAGTACTGTCCGCTCTGACCTATACTGCCTACGGGTTTGACTGTGCGACTTGTTAACATCCACATGCGTTTGTACATGAATGGTAGTTATTTGCTGCCTGTGGTATAGTATTATATTCTAACTCGTTTTATCTTTTTTCCTCTAATGTTCTGCTTTATAGTTTCTATCCACCTGCATGTGCTGTTACGGATCCATTTGAAATCGTCGAAAGGGCCGAAGACCCTAAGATTGACAAATGCAGTCTTCTAATTTTCAAAGAAGGCGATCAACAGCCATTAAAGAAAATACCCTTTTCTGTTCCTAGTAAGGTAAGCATTTCACTTTGGGACCTATTTTGAAGTGTGGATAGTTTTGAACGCCCGAAGAAAAAGAATTAGTTAGTCATACAGAGAGTTTTATGCACTTCCATAAAGTCTTTAAATTCCTTAGGAAAAGAATGGGCCTTTTATAATACTTAGTTAATATCAAATTTACGGAAATTTTCTTTACACCTTTCTAAGAAATGTATAATCTAATAACCATTGAGAGCTGTTGTAATTACCAAATACTACTTTTATTGCTTTCATTCAAGTTTTGTCTTCCATTTTGACTTTCCAACGTTGTAAGCAATGAATGACAATAGGATCTTTTCGTAACTGAAAACTACTGAAGTATAATAAGTTTGCTGAAATAATTATTTCTCCTATTTGAAGGAAACCAATATTGTTAAATATTTTAGGCTAAGCCAAGGCACCGTGCAGACAGTGGTAACATGGGTATGCTTTCAATTTGTTTTGTTCACTCTAAGTTTTACCCCCAGCCTAATAGGTTACTAGCCACTTTTCAGTAATTTCTAATTTACATGCCCTTAGTAATGGCTAGTTTCCTCAAGATAATTGATGTGATTATGAAAAAAACTTATATATTTATACATATCTCATTGTAAAATAACATGATCGAGGATCTTATTGAGATTTTCTGGAATAGATTTGAAAGTCAGATATGAACATCTGGAATTATCCACTGCAACATCTCCTTGTCTAACACATGCTTAATGTATTTATCACGTATTCCCTATCTTGCAGAGCTTAGTGTGTCCACAGTATTTAACTTGTATATTACATGTAATGTAGGGGGCACATGTGTGGCCCATATTTTCAGGGGTTGAGAGACGATAGGAATACTATCCAGTACGAATATTTCATTTTGTTAGAACCACTGCCTATCAGATTAAACTAACTATAGTGGAGTAGGTATGCACAGTTGATTCATAGGCCCTTTCCAAAGAGGTGCACTATCGAATGAGATTTCTAAAACTTCTCTTGGCTTCTGATATGCCCTTTCACTAGCTAAATCAGTTCGGGTAGGCAGCTTTAATTGCTGCCGTTGAACCCAAGAGAGGCCTTTTCTGTTATCACGTAATGAGTTATTTAGTGCTTCTCAGTCTTCCACTAGCACCGAGAGCCCTAAACACGATACTGGATTGGCGTTTGTCATATTTACTTTAATATGTGATAGCTTTAGAATGGATATTGACTTTACTGCTTCCTTTTTAGAATCAGAAGCCAAAACAGTAAATGTGTATTCTGGAGCCAATGTAATGTTTGGAGACAGAACTATGATGAATATTATACCCAGTGGTAAGTTACTATAGTCCTCTTTTGGTATTGTATTGTGTTTGTACTTGTAGTGAAGCGTTTAATGTGGAAAGATTAAGATGCATTTGGAATTTGCTACATGTTCATAGAAAAGTCATGAATTTCATAATCGGAAAATGCTGTAAAGAAATACAATATGTCAATGAGGACAAGGAGATATTGACAGCTTGTAATATCAAATAATGTTGTGGTATAATAGGTAGAGTAAAATGAACGATGCAGTTTGGAGACAAAGGCGTCTCCCGTAATGCAATGCAAGTTTTGTTACTTCAGTTCCTGTTATAGTCTATAAATTAACACATTAATGCTACTGGACCTGTTAGAGGGTATTCTTATTTACATAACAGTAATTTGGTTTCACTGTAGGTTCACAAGCGTGTCTTGGTGGCAACAAAACTCAAGAAGCTTTGGTATCTATTATCATTCATGTATCTGATTAAAAGTAGAATTAGTGTTTTATTTGTGACGTTGATAAGCACGCTCATAGTTTTGCTCCGTTACACCTAATCAAATGTTGCTTCATTACATTGTTAATGTCATATCATATGTATCGCGCTCGTTTTATTATAGGAAAGTGGTGTATAAGATATTATTACTTGGCTGAACAGCATATTAGGAAATTTCAGTTCTAGATTTCTGACCTAAGAAAGCTGATAGGTCATATACGTCTAAAGTTAAATATTCACGCAAGACAATCGTCGTGGTTACTTGATTTGAATCAATTTCTAATGATTTGACCTATGCAGTAGAGTGTTGTGTTTGTGTAGTGCCTGTTTGTCTGTGTAGCACTGTAGTGTTAGGTAAACTCTGCTATTCCTGCAAAGACGTCTGAAAATATTGGACAGCTGAAGTAGTTTCAGTACTGGGTGCATAAAATCTTTCTCATAAAATACGTGTATATTACATATAAGATAGATTAGCTCTCTGGGTCTGTGATTAGTTATCTTTGCAGGGATGATAATGTAGTTTTAGTATTCAGCGTTTTGCTATTTTACTTTGTAGAGATATCAGTTGCAATCAGAGTCGCAGTTACTCGAAGACAGTTCACCACCTCAAGTCCCAGTACGTTAAGATGAGATAGAATATCAATTATAGTCCAATTTTCATGCCTTTATAATTTTCTATGGCGCACTACAGACAGTGGCAGAGAATTCATGCCAGTATTATATTGCTGCCATAATGTTGCATGTTATAGGACACCCACACGTCATATCTCAGCGAATATTTCAAAGGGCTCGCCACTTTGCTAGGCTTATGTTCTTGCTGCAACCTTTCCTGAGTGCTTTGAATGTGCTTTGGCAAGTGTGTGTGGTTATGTATTTATGCTTGCACTAGCAACCAACGGCCCTCGTCTTGACATCAAATATCAATCTTCGTGTACTTTTTATCAGCCAGGGTCTGCCTTTACTTTTTAACTGTTCACCTTTACTAGTCACTATTCACCAACAGACTATTTGGCTTTACTTCTTCTGCAATTTCTTCTGTATGTGATTTTGGCAAAGTCTGAAAGATAGAAGGTCACTCAAATATTCCTGTGTTTGATATTTTTGCTTCTGTTTGTAGGATGATGAGCTTTAAGACACCACTTTCGTGAAGGAAGTAGTAGATTCAGTGGAAAATAATAATTACAAATGGTCCTGAAGATTAGCTGCCCATATCCGAATACGATATAGATGAAGAAGATAATGGACTACCAATACGAAAAGCTGTTCCTGTGTGATACATTTGCTCGTGGGGGCTACCGACCAATCAGACTGTAATTCATGTCTTTGGTATTGGATCTAGAAGGTTATGGACTGCCAAAATATCTATGATATGTTTTCTGGTGGATCGAGAAGGTTAGGAACTACCAACCACACAGTCCTGCTTCGTCATCCTTTACATGAGAAGTTATCTGAAGTTGATGTCTTTTAACGTGTACTTAATGGAACAATGTTTGTATATTTGGAGACTGTACTTTGGATGATTTTTAAAACTTGAATATCTGTAAATAACTATTGTTTTATAACGATTGGATGATTTCTCTAGGCCAGGACTATTCAATTAGGTGTTCACACGGGCCGTAGTTGAAAATCAAACTTTAAGTGAGTATCCTCAAAAAATGCAAATGAAAAACAGTAAAAATGGGCCAGAAGTAAAGCTCTTCTTGGCGATTAGGAGATGCTGTCTGGACCGATTCTGGCCCCGGGGGCCACTATTTAAATAGGCCTGGCCAAGATAATCAGATTTTTACGTTTTCAATCCATCAAGCAGCGTATTCATACAGAGGCAAGCTTGTTCACTTACAGGGATATTTTATAATCTCATTAGTTTCTGCAATAAAGTGTTTGAACATCTTACTCGGTTAATTAGCCGTGCTTCAAAGTTGCCATTCAAAACCTCGTGCTATGTAGCGTTAGAAGGAAATTGTAGTTTGTAAATGTAGACATGTCAATGTTGAAAATGACACGGTTGTTACAGATAGGTGAGTGGTAGCTATCCCAAATGTGAAGTGGGCCTGTTAGAAGAGGCTGATTAACTGACTCAAACAGAGGTTACTACCAGGTAACAGAAATACTGATCGACCTCCAGTTTACGGTAAGTTTCCGCTCAGTTTACGGTAAGTTTCCGGTAAGGCCTAAATTCCACTAGTTTTATTTCAGCTTGGTTATCGCTCTGCTCCACTGCAGATCGATAGTAATGGCTGTATTGAATAAAGGAACGTTCCCTCTTATAGAATATCTTGTTTTCCGACGGCTTGGAAGGATATTCTTTCAACACAAGCAATTGTGAAACGGCCTACTTTCAGCGACGCGTGACGATGTGAAGAGCCAGAGATCAAAACATGCGCTGTATGGACAAGTAATTTTTGAGTAGAATTAATGATAATTAATTTATTTTTAGATATTATGAGAGAATACCTGCACAGGACAGCGACGTATTTTTTTTAGAACTTTCTGTTGTCATTTAATGCTAAAATAATACCCATGAACATAGCCCCTTTGAGGACATGCACCTCATCTGAGCTACGAAACTGCGTCCTTTGGACAAGTAATTTTTGAGTAAAGGTGAAGAGAACTGAAATGTTTTTAAAGATTTTTAGAGAATACTAACACAGGATGCCGACGTATTTTTTCTAGAGCTGTCTGTCATTGCTTTCTATGAAAACAGTAGCCTTGAACATAGCCCCTTTGTGGAAATTCACCTCAACTGCGATACGAAACACCTTCCTTTGGACAAGTAATTTTTGAGTAGAAGTGAATAGAATTCAGCTTTTTTTGATGTTCTTTAGAGACTACCTGCATAGAACCCCGACGTATTTGTTCTAGAGCTGTCTATCATTGCTTTCTATGAAAACAGTAGCCTTGAACATAGCCCCTTTGTGGAAATTCACCTCAACTGCGATACGAAACACCGTCCTTTGGACAAGTAATTTTTGAGTAGAAGTGAATAGAATTCAGCTTTTTTTGATGTTCTTTAGAGAATACCTGCATAGAACACCGACGTATTTTTTCTAGAGCTGTCTGTGATTGGCTTCTATGAAAACAGCAGTCTTGAACATAGCCCCTTTGCGGACATGCACCTCAACCGCGATAGGAAAATCCGTCCTTTGGACAAGTAATTTTTGAGTAGAAGAGGATGCAAGTAAAATGTATTTTGTTATCTTTAGAGACTACCTGCATAGGACCCCGACGTATTTTGTCTAGGGCTATCTGTGATCAGTTTATATGAAAAGAGCAGCCGTGAAAATAGGCCCTTTGCGCACATGCACGTCATCATCATCATCAAAATCATCATCATCATCATCAAATTATATTTTTACACGAAACCCTATCAGCTACGTAATTATAAAGAAAATACGTTATATATAAAAAAAAATAAAATTACAAGTAAATTTAAATGATATTGCTGGTCTTCCCAGGGATCGTGCTTAGGGAAAGGATGCTAATTTTGCAGGTATTCCTTTAATTTCTTTTTGAACGTGGTAGTCGTGGAACTCATTCTTATTTGTATTGGGATTTCGTTCCACGCCTTAGCACCACAATAGAAAAAGCTCTTTTTAGAGAATTCTAAGTTTTGCCTTGGAATGTCTAGGTCAAGGTAATTCCTTGTTGAATAATTAGATATTTGGGACCTAGTGACAAGTCTTCCTTGCAAACTGTCGGGGCAGAGACCATTTATTATTTTGTAGATCATAACTGCCCTGTCAAATTTTATCAAATTTGAGACAGAGAGCCAATTACACCTCCACCCGTCCTTTAATCTTGAGCCTTCTATTAGTGTGCGGGCTCTATTTTGTAGGCGTTGAAGGTGATCCATCATCTGCGATACGGAACTGCGTCCTTTGGACAAGTAATTTTTAAGCAGAAATGAAGGGAAGTAACATTTCTTTCGTGCTATTTAGAGAATGCCTGTGTACAACACCGACGTATTTCTTTGGGAACTTTGTGTTGTAATTTTATACGAAAATAATAGCTTTGAACATAGCCCCTTTGCGGAAGTGCACCTCGTCCGAGATGCGAAACTACGTCCTATGGACAAGTAACTTTTGAGTATAAATTAGGAGAAGTGAAATGTCTTTGCTAACTTGTAAAGAATGCCTGTGTAGGACACCGACGTATTTGTGTGGGAACTATCTATGTTCATTTTATGCAAAAATAATACCCTTGAAAACGGCCCCTTTTCGGAATGGCACATCGTCTGAAATACAATACTACGTCCATTGGACCAGTAATGTTTAAGTAGAACTCAAGGGGAAAAGTGTAAGCATTATTATGTTCTTCAGAGAATAACTGGCCTGGACACCTGCATGTTGTTTAGAGCTTTTTAGCATACTTATATGAAAACGGCACACTTCCACATAGGCTTTTGTGGATATGCAGCAAGTGTGAGAAAAGAAACGCTTGAGTGGTATTTCGGGGAATTCAGATATTTCTGAGTTTCCTTCTGGAATTGCCGCATAGAAAGCATGCATAACCATGCGAAAAATAGCTTCGTCAGTTGTTACCTCGGAAGTAGTAAGATCTGTATCATCTCACAAATCTAACAGTACTGTACAGGGGCGTTGGAACGATGTTGAAAGTGGGGGGGGGCCTAATTAATCTGATTCACTAGGGTTGCGGATAAGCTTGGAATTCTGCTTTTTTGTGTTAGTTAGAGCATCACATTTTAAAGTTTTCGAAATATGAACATGTAGGAAATGGTCTTTTGTGGTACCTTGTTCTAAAAAAATATGTTGAATGATGAAAGTTCAACATCTTATTTCATTACATCTTCACGATATAACTTTTACAAAGTAGCATGTTTTATAACAAAGGATTCTAGCATTTTAATATTAGTTAGATGCTTTTACCATATGCATGTTGTGAAAGCATTCAATTAAATGCGTTCAGTGACATCTAAAGTACCCATAGCAAGGTTTCAGTCATAAATGCACCTTTTCCTAAAAACATACCAATTACTCCAACACATCAAATCTGCCTAAACCAGACCTATTCTGCCGCTTTGGTAACAAAAATGGAACGTTTCCTTTGTAAATTAATGCTTTCAGAAAATATTTGCACAAAACTCTATCTGTAATATAGTTACAAATCAGATTTGGTAAAAGTTCCAAAATTGTTCCATCTCACACTATTCAACGACACAAAATCATTGACAACGCTGATCACATCCAAACACATCCAGACATGCTGGGACAACATGAAAGTAAGGACCGGATCCTATCTTTTTTGGCCACATGCAGGTGTCCAGGCCAGTTATTCTCTGAAGAACATAATAATGCTTACACTTTTCCCCTTGAGTTCTACTTAAACATTACTGGTCCAATGGACGTAGTATTGTATTTCAGACGATGTGCCATTCCGAAAAGGGGCCGTTTTCAAGGGTATTATTTTTGCATAAAATGAACATAGATAGTTCCCACACAAATACGTCGGTGTCCTACACAGGCATTCTTTACAAGTTAGCAAAGACATTTCACTTCTCCTAATTTATACTCAAAAGTTACTTGTCCATAGGACGTAGTTTCGCATCTCGGACGAGGTGCACTTCCGCAAAGGGGCTATGTTCAAAGCTATTATTTTCGTATAAAATTACAACACAAAGTTCCCAAAGAAATACGTCGGTGTTGTACACAGGCATTCTCTAAATAGCACGAAAGAAATGTTACTTCCCTTCACTTCTACTCAAAAATTACTTGTCCAAATGACGCACTTTCGTATGGCAGTTGAGGTGCATTACCACAAAGGGGCTATGTTCAAGACTGCTGTTTTCATAGAAGCCAATCACAGACAGCTCTAGAAAAAATACGTCGGGGTTCTATGCAGGTATTCTCTAAAGAACATCAAAAAAAGCTGAATTCTATTCACTTCTACTCAAAAATTACTTGTCCAAAGGACGCACTTTCGTATCGCGGTTGAGGTGAATTTCCACAAAGGGGCTATTTTCAAGGCTGCTGTTTTCATAGAAGACAATCACAGAAAGCTCTAGAAAAAATACGTCGGCATCCTGTGTTAGTATTCTCTAAAAATCTTTAAAAACATTTCAGTTCTCTTCACCTTTACTCAAAAATTACTTGTCCAAAGGACGCAGTTTCGTAGCTCAGTTGAGGTGCATGTCCTCAAAGGGGCTATGGTCATGGGTATTATTTTAGCATTAAATGACAACAGAAAGTTCTAAAAAAAATACGTCGCTGTCCTGTGCAGGTATTCTCTCATAATATCTAAAAATAAATTAATTATCATTAATTCTACTCAAAAATTACTTGTCCATACAGCGCATGTTTTGATCTCTGGCTCTTCACATCGTCACGCGTCGCTGAAAGTAGGCCGTTTCACAATTGCTTGTGTTGAAAGAATATCCTTCCAAGCCGTCGGAAAACAAGATATTCTATAAGAGGGAATGTTCCTTTATTCAATACAGCCATTACTATCGATCTGCAGTGGAGCAGAGCGATAACCAAGCTGAAATAAAACTAGTGGAATTTAGGCCTTACCGGAAACTTACCGTAAACTGAGCGGAAACTTACCGTAAACTGGAGGTCGATCGGTAACAGAAATTTCTTAAAATGTCAGTGTTTTGTAGTTGGTAAATATATGTAATTAATTACTATGCCAAAGAAAGTTTCGTCATTTTAAAGTAAGTTACAATATTGCGACCCATTTTGCGCAATCAGGCTGTTGGCAATAGTTTTTACCAGGAGAAAGTAGTAGCTGTTACAATCAAGGACCAAACGCAAGTGTTGACAAATTACACATCACGTGTGAGGTATGTTATCCACTATTTTCAGGCAACGTGCATTACGTACTGATAAGGGTTATGCTGTCTGGTTAGGTTCCCGTTAGGTTTAAAGTTGAAACGTTCGGTATAAACATTTTAAATCTTCATTGAAGCAGTATATTCAAATACCCAATACTTTCGAAAGCAATTATAGGGCAATTGCGTTTGCAATGACATTATGAAAGGAAAGGTATTCAGAAAATGAAGGACGTACGTGTAAAATATTCAAATAATTTAACGAAGTTAATGCTTTGATTTGTTCGTAATTCACTTACCTTATCCGTGGTTAATTGTGTAGTCTTATAACTATTGGATTAACTATGTAAGAGATTCCCAATTAGGGATGCAAGACATCATTCCTAAGGATCCAAGAAGCGCCCGTCTTAATGGTAGGACGTGGTGTATTTACTACACTCCAACAGTGCAGGGGCTGGGAGGTCAGACCAAAAGTTTTTTTGGGTTTCAGTGTTTAAAAAGGTTAGATAGTACTGACTTGTATAGATTGAATCATTGGGCTGCATTTGTAGCACTTGCATTAATGTCTCCTTGTCAATGTGAGACAACATTAGCACCTATTTTATGCCCACCACATATATTATATCTGAGACAGGAATGAACTTTTTCAGTACTCTAGAGTTTTTGTCTTAAATGCATATATCCAATAGCATGCTTTTGTTGGGGGGGGGGGGGGGCACAGTTAATCTGGGCATAGTTAGCATCAATTAGCTGGGCAGCTGCCATTGGTGCTCAAACTTCATTTATTTTATTACATGATTTGGCTTTAAGTGTGACAAATGTTACAACATGATGTGGACAAGAGTTTGAATGCTCAATTTCTATTGTGGGTGGGGACACTGAGCCACAGTTTTGAACTCCAGAGGGCCTTACCCTTAGGTCACCCCCTGGCTGTGCAACAACTCTCTCCTCTTGGATTATGCCGTGTTTCTCTTGTATGATGAGCACTTTTCTGGAATCCTAATATTCAATGTTTATTATCTTGTAACTTATAAACCACAAATATTGAATGTTTGTTACTATCTCTATGCCTCTCCATATTTGGAATGTGTATAGATCCCCTTGGGTAATATCTGGAATGTGTAGGGAACTCCCTTAGGTATTATTTAGAATGTAAAAGGAATACCCCCCTGGTGTTCTATTTGGAATTGTAAGGAGTGCCCCTTGGGTAGTATTAGGAATGTGTAAGAAGTACCTCTTGGTTGTCATAGAGTCCAGAAGATTTTCTTGAGACACCCTTAACAAGATGTTCATATCTGACCTGGTGGAGGTTTTTGTATTGAAATCTCTATATCAGGACCCCTGGATGTTTGTATGTATCTCTGTAAACTGATTAGTAGGCTGCTCAGGGAAGATTAAGAGAAAACTTGTTTAGTACTGCTTTAACTGCCAAGTATGCTTATCATTCTTTAAGGTTTTGTGGGGGAACACAGCTATCTTGAGAAGCTGTTGGTCATAGATTATAATATTTGTGGGATACTGTCAACATATGAGGGACATTCCAGTGCCTACCATGATTTTGATAACAAAATAGATGTATTGTGACATTATTTAAATTCATTGAGATAAGATATTTGGCAAGGCATATCTCCTTAGGAAGAAGCAATCACTTGTTCTATTTCATCTGTGTTCTTTGCAAGTAATGTAGACCTCTTAGATGGTGTTTGGAATTGTGACAAGTTGACCATTACACAAGTATGCCTCCAGTAAGTGTGCACCTATTATTGTAGATTGTGGTAATAAGCACCTTCTTACCATAATATGACAAAATATGATGTGGATTCTTGATCAGACTGCTATCAGGGTGCAAGGGTGGGGGCCCATCAGCCAGGACTATTTGCTTTGTAGGGCCATATTTATCTAATGGTAGGTTAATGACAGATGAAGTTTGAGAGGCATTAGAGAAATTGATTTACACTGTACACTCTGGACTCTGATATTTGCATAGAGCAAAACTAGTTTCTTCATTGTCTTTTGCCTAGCAAACAAATGCCCTGCAGATATCATATATCATAAACAGTATGATCTTAATGCATGCCCATACACATCCCTTTGAATATCTGCATAAGTTATTTGCCTACTGTTTACTCTTATCTCCAATGCTTTATGTAAAACAGTTGAAATCGGTATGTTTTAGCCATACCATAAATAGGAAGCCTACTGAAAAGAGAGCAATTAGCTTAAAATTGCATGCTGAAAACACCAAAGCAGAATTGAAAGAGATGATAAGGTCCTGCCAATGTAGTCAAAAAGCAATTGAAGAATCGAATCTTAACTTGTATTCATAGCGGACAGGGAGACCTATGATCAGATTACGAAGATATTGCATACATTGAGAGGATTAAACGTGAGGTATTTGATCCAGTTGTTTGGATACAATCAGCATTGTTAGAATTAGACTATCTTGCTAGTTTTTGTTGTCAGTGCTGTGGAGGAGGTATTGCGCGTCAGAGGATGTCCAGTATTATTTCTCAGAAGTCGTTTGTGATGTCTTGAATATCTACAGAAAACCAGGTTTCGAGACGGAGCATTCGAGTTCTGTTGATGTCGTTAGGAGAGCGTGGTTGTAACGTGCGCTTGTAATGGCATAGATACAGAAACATAGGTAGGAGGTGATTTTTGGGTGTGGTTAACATTGATTCGCATTTGAAGTATTTGTATTATCTACCATATGCAATGGAGCTGTAAACGAACCCTGTAGTACAAATGAACTGTTATATCTTAGTTGCCTGATAGCGGAGGAATGTGGTATGTTATGATACATCCATACCATACTCTTAGGTTTCTAATAAACGGGGGACGCTTATTAATTTTTCATGCTTTTTCCGGACTCCCCGGAGCTTATTTGGACCCCCCGTTGTTTAAAGTGCATGGAACGAAAAATTGGAGATTTCTTTCTTAGGAAAAGACATTTCTACTTTCACTAAATGATAGTGTTTCTTTCGCCAATAAGCAACTTTCACATGTTACATGACCATTACGTAATGCTCTTTCTGATTGGTTGATCTCAACTGGAGGGCAAGAAGCGGGAGAAAAGTATGGCCTAATGAAGTCTGTGCTATTGACTATGGATGGACCGAGGCAAAATCAAATGCAAAGGAACTCTATTACATTGAAATCAAGCTGTTTCTATTCAGAAAAAGCAGAACCTTAAGCAAATTCACGACGTGAGAGATATTAAATGTACTTCATTGAAGTAGTAGCAGCAAGCAGTGATGCTGGTAGAGACTCCAAATTACTAGGTGAATCACGGTATCATTTGTTTAAAGCAGACCACAAACAGTTTCAGCCCTTGCTCCGCAAACAGAGCAAATATGTTCAACATTCTTATCAAGGAATTTCACAAAAATACAGTTTATGTTCGTAGGCCATGAATTTCTTCCCCATTTCTTGCCTTCCAGTGAGATTTGCCGATCAGAGATACGATTACGTAATGGTCATGTGACAAGTGAAAGTTGCTTATTGAATGTATAGTTTGATATTTGTCAGAAGCGCAGTTACAGTGCCATTATATTTTAGAAATATTTCCTATACCCCCGTTTATTACGACCCCCGTTTATGATATATCTCATGGTTCGTTGACCCTTTTGTTTGAATTGTTTGAATTTGTATTCCATAAATCCTACCAGGTATAATTGTTTTGTTTGCCCTTTTACGCTCTTTTGCTTCCAGTTAGGTGTTGGCTGCTTGTTATCAATTTCATAACTCGTGAATTGCAAACTGATTTCGTATTTTGGGAATACTTTGAGAGGTTTGTACAGCTTTAGTCTCCATTAAATCTATTCAGTGTTTGTAGGTTGAATCAAGATAAGGTGTGTGTTTGCGATAAATTTGATTCGATTGATAATAGGAACGACCTTGTCGTTGCCATTTAGCAACTCAATGATATGGTGCAATCGTCGTCCTCATACTTTTGTAGGTCAACTAATACACAAAATAAACATTGCCAAAGGTATTTTTATGTTCTCCATGGTCTCTAATAAACACTGGGGGGACGTTTATGAGATTTTGAAATTTTTGTAGCCCTCTGAAGCTTACAAGGACCCTATATTATTACGTTTTGGAACCAGAGCGTAAAAGACAACGAATATGATGTAGACAGACGAAAATTTCGTGGGTATATTTGATGACAATTATGCTACGATTTCTGAGGCTAATACATGTGCATTTCATTGATACTGTTTCTATCCGACATAAAACTAATCGGACTTTATGTTCAGAAAATTCCAGCACCTTCCGTTTATTCCGAAGCCCATTTATTTATTTCAAAATTTTTTCCCAACAGTCTCCCATTTATTCCAACTACCCCCAATTATTAGAGACCAAAGAGTAGTATATTAAATTTCTTTCAGTTGGCTGAATTTATCCTAATGCCAAGAGAGGCAGTGTAGCTATAGTGTAGAAAGAAGCAAAATTATTTTAGCATCTTTTATTTGTTTGTAGCTATTAAATTACATTTATATGCCTCTCTAATAATAGGAAGTGTTAAATTGACTATTTTCAGCATTAGTAGACATTACCGTAAATCATCGAATAAGCCCCCGGGGGCTTATTTGCAAAACTGAATTTTTGGGTGGGGGCTTATTCGAAGGGAGGGCTTATTTGAGGGTTCTCTTTGCTTTTTTCCCCCATTCAAAGTAAGTAATACTGTACAGCTATTGTCATGTGAGGGCTTCTTGAAATATGATATTATTCTACAACTATGCTTCCCTCGAATAAGCCCCCATGAGGGCTTATTCGGAGGTTGGGGCTTATTCGAGGATTTACGGTATATGTTATTGGTTAAACCCTGCGATTTTGTAGAAGTAGACAACACACAGTGAATATAAGAACGGTTATGAGTTTTGTCGTTCATGGAGAATAAACATGAGTAATTGATCTGTGTTTTGGATTTCGTGCAACACTGTTCTTATTACTCATGAAATAACGTGGTAAAGTCAAATATTGCATAAAGGCTTTGCATATGAACATTAGATCATTAGCATATCTATCTCGACTGAAATTTCTTTCCCATTGGATGAAAAGTCAGGCTTCCAAGAACAGGAGAATTTTCAAATAAGCAAGTTGGGTATGACGAAGAGGGATATGAAGCGTCGTTGCGAAACGTTGTCTTTGTAAACTTTTGGTCCTAGATCGGCCCTAGATCCTACTGCAATGAACCATAATACGCTTGTTTCCATCAAATAAAACCTGCCGCTCTACCCCCATCAGTGTATCTGGAATCCCCTACTCTAGTGCATGAAGAGGCACTACTGTAATTTAGAGATTTCTGATATTTGAAGTACATGTCAAAATTAGGGAAAAAGTAAGTTTCATAATTTCTTTAGGATTAAGAAGACAATGGTCGATTTCGTTCCTTTCATTGGTTGTTTGAGGATGTCTATGATAGATAGATTGCCTGTTTGGAGTTGTCAGAGATATTGCATAAGGCGTATATGTATCAGTCACAATGAGGATACTTGTGCAAAATGCCTGTGCATAACAGTTGATATTGATTGTTGTCATTGTTTTGAAATATTATCTTGTTAGTCTTGTATTCTGGTTTAATTCTTCATGGAATTGTAGACTGCATCTGCTTTACTAATAATTCATGTATGGCCCTTTGTGGAGAAGGTATTTGTAAGGAGGAACGCTGTCTTACTGTAAATCATGTTGTTCTACGTTTAAACTATGATAAAACTCCTGCATAAAACAATAAATTTATTTTTCATATTTATCAGGAAACTCCCAGCTATGAAAGTTTTCATTTGCATGTTAAGGCTTATTTAATAAGGTATGAAGTTTGGCAATGACAAATGTTTAAGCATTGGTTCCATTTTTGTAGTCTTGATCAGTGGGCTGCCTAGTGACTTTTGAGAAGAGGGGTGTAGAAAACGAAATTTTCTGACCGGTTTGAGTAAAGCCCTATAAGTACCTACAAGCCACCATTATTACCAACAATGAATGGCCATTAAGTCAGCTTTTACGGATGAGCCAGAAAATTACTGACTTCCTCTACGTAGCTGGGGAAGAATGACACCCCACATACCCTATTTCCGCATTCCTACAAGCTACCATAATTACCGACAAGCAATGGCCGTTAAGTCAGCTTTTACTGATGAGCCAGAAAACTACTGACGGCTTCTACGTAGGTGGGGAAGTACACACCCAATTTCCGCATGCCCCGGCTGTTCATGCTAGTAAAGTCTTACATGTGTAGTATTTTTGTTGCATCATTTTACTAACTATGTTAATTATGGTTCATGTCTATATAAGGAATGCTTTAAGTATTGTAACTAGCGATATTGTTTCTGTCAGTTATTTGGGTGCACTTCAGTTCGTATGCTTTGCTTCCATATGAAGCTTCTCAGGATGATACTGTTGAAGGTCACAAAGCTCATAGGTGCATCTTAACTTACAATGGTCACAAAGCTCATAGGTGCATCTTAACTTACAATGGTCACAAAGCTCATAGGTGCATCTTAACTTACAGTGGTCACAAAGCTCATAGGTGCATCTTAACTTACAATGGTCACAAAGCTCGTAGGTACATCTTAACTTACAATGGTCACAAAGCTCATAGGTGCATCTTAACTTACAATGGTCACAAAGCTCGTAGGTGCATCTTAACTTACAGTGGTCACAAAGATCACAGTTGCATCTTAACTTACAATGGTAATTTCCTTGCATGAGATAGTAAATATGGATCATGTTACATAGACAATGAAGGTTGCAGGTAAGCACTATTTACACTTTGCTACACGGCCATTTTCCTTCTACGGGCAAATGCAGAATTTACTGTAAAATCACTACTACCTATTAAGAGAGGTGGTTGATTGGCTAAGAAACTGTATGGATTGAGTGAATTATTTGAACTGATTTATCTATGCATTAATAGCACCATCATTAGGAACAACATTGTAGTAGTTGGGTGTTATAGAAAGTTCACTATTACTTCATTTGTTTCATTGATTGTGCTTTTTCAGCACTGAGCCAATCGTTGGACGTTAGAATAAAGCAGTGTTTCCACTTTCAAGGAAATTTTCTTAAAACAGGAAATTGGAACATTCTGCAAAGAATTTTTCAGAGCTGGAAAACTTCAAGGAAAATCTAAAGAATTATGTACTGATTCTTACGTGGTTTCTTACTGACTGTCCTAACAATCAATTTTCGTATTTTCATGATTATGAGACTGGACAATAATCATACGCACTTGTAAATCTACCATAAACAGTCTATATAAAATCTGTTGTACCTTCTGAGCAATGTCATGTGAATTTGCAAATTAGATGGAATTAGCTTTCTCTTCCAATGGCCATGGAATACATATTTGACATTGCTTGGGAAATCTATAAGACTTGAGTGTGCAGAATATTGGCATGCTATGATCTTGGACATTTGTTGATTTATCAACAATTATGCACCTGATGTTTGAGACATGCGGAGTTTTTGAGTAGTCGAATGACACAAGAGTTGAAGCGCACCTTTATCATACCCTGCAGTTTAGCAGCAAATTCCAGTCAAAGTAAAATTGTCTGTTGTTACAATCTACTTATTGAAGTCAGAGAAGGTAGGGGGTAGGGGGGGGGGGTAGGGCAATATTGAGTGCAGGAGAGCTAGCCTTTGTAATAAAAATAAAGAGGAGCTATTCTGATTTTGCAAAGGCCTTTCTCATAATTTATATCTTATATTAGATAGGGTATATACGGCATATTTTATATCTTGAAGGCATTTGGTAGACACATGCTAGATGTCTGAAGGAGTGCCTCCTTAGATCTGCTTGGTAAAAGGCACTCTTTAAAATCCTGTAATAGGGTGCTATTCTGGCCCCAGTACAGGATTCCAAAGAGTGTTGCTAACCAGATGTAAGGACGTCTAATGGTACCCTGGGTCTGGAAAAGGGAAATTCGCTATCTACTCTTTGGAAATATTGCAGGAAGCAAGTCTCGTCTTGTGATTGCAATGTCTTTGAAGTTCGGCGAACAGTAATGTTCAAGTGTCGCGAAAACACTTAAATGTCATAAGTTTGACTAAACAGCAACTCGTGCATATCTAGTGAAACTAAAGGCAATCTAAAATACGTGAATGGCCTGTTGGTACTACAGAACTTTACTATAACTCGAGAAAGCTATAGTCAATCTAAAATAGGCCTGAACTACAACTGTAAGCACATCAGAAATTTAACACTATTTGGAAGCATAGGAACCCCAAGTCATAACAGAGCACATTTGATGTGGCCAAGGTTCTGTCTCTTCTAGTTGTTTAGAAAAAAGCATGTATTCATCATAAATTGTTTGGACTTGCAAAGATAAACAACATTTTTTAGTTGGGCTGGCAATACCTCCCTATGTTACCCTATGCTAGAAGACTTGTGTCATATAAAAGCGTATATGTAGCTGTTGACGGGAAGTTCATGGATGCAGCAGAAATCCCTCTCAAGAACTAGATTGCTGTTTAGTGGGGAGGTTCTTATTTTGTGGGGAAAATACTGCAGTCCTCTATTGTTGTGTATAATATGAAAGGAAAAGCGTTTATGTAAACTCTTAACTAAATAGACTGCTTTCTTCTGCAGTTGCCTTATTCCAGAATGCCTGCCAAAGTAGTTGAAACATCCACACATTTCTGTGAATTTCTGACTCATGTCGCTTTTCTTAACACCCATTACAATGTTAACTACTCCACCCATTGAAAAAAATGTTGAATCGATGCCATAAAACCCATAGCATTGTGCACAGGCATTCTGTCTTTGGGGCTACTCATATGTTGCCCCTTGTTATATTTGAAATACCCATAAAAATAAACTTACATATTACAATTTTGTGAGACATTTCATTATTTGCTACGTTGAAGCAAAATGCAAAGGTTTAAGGTCAACATTGCGCGTCTGAGATTGCATTGTTTACAGGAAGTGCATTTCCATATATTGTTGCGATTGTTACTGGACTTGTATTGCAATCTCTCAATATGGCCGTCAAATTCAAAATTGACATCACCATTCAAGTTTGATTTGGTGGTTTGGTATCCAACATGTTCTCTACATCATTGATCTTGGGTTCTTTCCTTGCCATGATGTATCATGCTGTTTTTGATCAGTTCTTTTGTGTTGGTTGTGTATCATGTCTACTAATTACTATCCATCAATCAGTCAATTGTTAGTTTTACAATTGACACAAACAATTGAGTAACCTGCCAATAAAGGCTTTGGTACTTATGACTGCATCCCATATAAGGATATTTATAAAATCATTTAATGAACGAGTTTTTTAATTTTTGAGTCGCGAGGCATCATGTTGCTTGCAAAGAGTCGTGTCGTTTTGGTTGTATATCTCGGTTACTAAATACAATTCATCAATCAGTCAATAGTTAATTTTGCAAATAACACAAACAATTGAGTAACCTGCCAATAGAAGACTTTGGTACTTGAGAATGCAACCCATATAAGAATATTTATATAATTATTTAGTGAACCTGGTTTTTAGTTTTTGAGTAATGTGGCATCATGTTGTTTGCAAAGAGTCGTTTCGTTTTGGTTGTATATCTCGGTTACTAAATACAATCCATCAATCAGTCAACAGTTAATTTTGCAAATAACACAAACAATTGAGTATCCTGCCAATAGAGGACTTTGGTAATTATGAATGCATGCCATATGAAGATATTTATATAATTGTGTAATGAACCTGTTTTGTAGGTGTTGAGTCAAAAGGTTCTTCATACCAAGTACTGTACATTCGGTTACCTGCAGCGCCTGCTTGCTCTGCAGTAAGGAGGCTTTGCATTGTTGAAGTAGTTGAGAGTTTGAAGGTTGGTACAACTTTGAATGTAGGCAAAACTACCTAAATCCTGTTTGCATAAAATATTATTTGCTACTGTGTTTTTTGTATTATACATATATACATTGTTCATTTCTGTTTCATAGAATTTATCTGGAATCTATCTAATTTTGGTATACGAAATACTGGAAGCAATCTTCTTTTATCAAATGTTAGATTAGTAAATATATTTATTTTATATTATATACTGTTATGAAAAGTGAAAGTGCGAGAAAAAACTGCCAGAGCGGGATTCGAACTTGTGACCCCTGACGTTGTACCTCTAGTGCTCTACTAACTGAGCTATAGGACCACGCTTTCAAATAATTGCTAAAAAGCTACGTCATTTGCTCACACTGATCCTCTCTTAGTCAGTATGCACAGGACAGCTAGCACAGCTCCATCGCAATGTGCATTGGACCTGGTGTTGATTTTAGTTGAGTTTTCTTTCTTGTATCATCATTCGGATACCTTAACAGCCTTCATGTTTCTCGTCACTTTGATTTAGATATGGAATGTCCATGATAATTCAACTAAATTTACACAAGAATTGGTTAAAGTTGTTAACATAGTTCTATATTTTATACAGTGTTTTTATCCGACATTTCATTGTCTCTCTAGTGCCAGAGAAAGTTAGATTTTCAGTAAGATAACAACAGATTGTTTCCTTTTCTTCAAACTGTATTGAAGGTCTGTAGTTTCAACAGACTATTTATATAATTGCACCCATCAAGATCAATATCTGTAATACTTTCTCCTCCATTACCTAATGTTTAGAAAAAACTAGCAAATTACTTACTATCAACCTTTTTTGTAATCTCACTAAATCGACCATGGAGATGTCAAATCCAGGGTAGGCCAAAGCGAATTTTGACCGAATATTGCATTGTTTGATGACTTCATCAACATCAAGTATATGTCCTGTAAAATTGAGCTCATATGATATTAGATACCGTAAATCCTCGAATTAGCCCCCCCCCCTCGAATAAGCCCCCAACCTAGGTGATGATGAAGACTCTAATAAAAACTAATGCTTAAAAATTGACTGGTCGTGTAATAGTATGGAGAAAAGGAGCTTTGGGAATGAGCTTTTTATAAGAGATTTGTCAAATAATTTTATAAGCCCTCCTCGAATAAGTCCCCCCCTCGAATAAGCCCCCACCCAAAAAGCTTCAAAAATAAATAAGACCCTAGAGGCTATTTCGAGGATTTATGATATGTATGTTTGTCTAATGTGATAAAATGAGCAATTTTAAAATGAAGCAGAGCTTTTTGGCCCTTCATTGAATTTTGGGGCTTTTAGGCGGGGTTTTGGCAATGGGTAGGGTACATTTCAAAAATTGTATGAAAGCATTTTGTTACTTCAGTAATGAATAAAAGCTCTTTAAAGGACAACCTTAGACATACTGCATATTCAACGTACCTTATGGCACGTTATAGATGCTGTGTTATTTCAAAGCTGTCTTTTTGTAAACAGACAGTGTTCCCTTGCCCCCCCCCCCCTTAACTCTGTACCTGCTGTTTTAAGTAAAGTGTCCTTCATGTGTTCAGTTAAGGAGCTTGACCTGATAGACAGTTTGATACCTTGTCAATAAATGGTTTCTTATACCTCGGTACTACTGCATTACGTATACAATTAGGTCACCTTGGTCACAATCCGGTTTGTTATTTAAGGGCTATGTTTTTCTATAGTGTTTATTTATATGTTAAATGCTGCGAACTTTTCGTTTGGATTGATCCAATACACCCACCTGTTCCTTATAACCAATTGCTGATAGCTTAAGTGGGTGGTTCAGAAGCATATACATGGTATAGAGGCTGACTCCTGCACAACATTTGGTACATGACATCAGTCGTCAAATAACCATTAAGGTGTTTAACTCGTCTTCCAATCATGTGAAAGGTAGTTTTTTATATCTTGAAGATCTGCACAGTTGCTGACACGTGGTTGGGTCTTGTTTCGTTGCAAGAGGATACGAATCTGTTGAACAAGAATAAGAAGAAGGTCAACTTATATCTAAGAGAGATATTTACTAGAAGTAAGTCATATGATGACGCTTTATTCTCCATTTGGTTTCTGATGAAGCTATATATCACATGAGTGGGATGTCATGGCTACTGACAACTGCGTCCAGTTGGCCATATTGTTGGCGATATGCTATGTAGTCATAATATTTATATGAATAGTCAATATGAGTGTCTGAACTGCAGTGGTGTAACTAGGAAGACTGATATCAATTGCCTTTCTATGCCTGATTGTAAAAGCAGCTAATTATTTTTGTTGTGTGTAAACTTTGTATGATAGTATGGGTGTATGTTTACATATAGAAAAATTTTATGACGTGATGAATGGACAGTAGGCTTGCATATCGTAACACATATCATTTATCAAGTACTTTAGAAGAATTCTTTAACGCAAGTTTGTAGCTAAGATAATTTTAGTCTATTTGTATTCATCAAGTGGATGTTATGAAGAGTAAGAGATCATTCACCTGTTACATATTGTCTCTGCGGGGGAGCGTTGGTACCTTGATTTGTTAAGCTACTATCTAGTGCAACTGTAGGGCTGTGCTATGAAGCGTTACAATGAGAAGGGAAGGAGGGTCTCAAAAGCGGTAAATTTGGCGTCAAGTAATGAATGAATGACCACGCGAGTTGTCATTCACCCATTACTTAACGCCAAATTTACCGTTTTGAGCGCTCATTCACCCATTACTTGACCCCAAATTTACCGTTTTTTGATACCCTCCTTCCCATCCCATCGTAACATGTCATAGCACAGCCCTACAGTTAAATTAAATAGTAGCTTAACAAATCCAGGAACTAACACTCCCCCGCAGAGGCAATATGTTTCCTGTAGCTTCCTGAGTGCACTCAGGCTATTATGTATTTGATATTGTTTACGGCTATTCTTTACATTGAGTTTTCTGTTTTTAGAATTATAATCAAACATGGATCTCACACGTGAGGAAGAAAACTTTAGCAAATCGACAAAGATGATCACTGAGATCATGCCCAAACATCTCAGGCAGCTTTTTGTAACCGAGTGGAATACTAAATTCCCAAGTCAACCCTGGGCTAATGATGCTGTCAGTGGCCAGTTACTGTTCAATGCTATACCTCCAAGTGCTAAAAACAGGAATGGTGATCTGAACCGTAAAGAGTTGCAGCCAAAGATACTTTCAGGAGATGCCAATTCATGGGATCCAACAGTACTGTTTTATTTGTTCTTCTATGCTGATCTCCAGCTTATTGATACTTTTCGTCCATACACCCAAAGAGCCGCCGCCATTAATCGCTTTCGTGAGCTGCGGAACTCGTATTTTGGTCATCCTGCCAATATGTCCATGTCTGTTGACGATTTTGAGGCTCTGTCGAAGGAAGTCAAAGACATTGCAAAAGATGTGTTCGGAGCTGTTGCTGAAAATGAGATAGATCAGATAATACATTCGCAGATAAAGTCAGCAGAATACCATGCATTAAAGAAGAAGTATGATGAAGAAAAACGAGACTATGGTGTAGTGATGTCGAGGCGTCATGGTAAAAATATTACTCTTATTTCTGTCTTTCTCATATAGATGCAATGTGAGTGTATCAGATTGTATCCTCTTCTGTTTTAGTTATCTGATACACCCCCCGTCCATTATCTAAGAAACTATAGTAAAGTTGCTAGTACAGTGACGAATTTAACATGCATTGGGGATTGTGGCCAGCTTTCAACCTGTAAGTTATTTTTTATTTTGTTTGTTTGTCTTGGTTGATCATAGTCAATTCTTTTATATGCAAAGACAACCGGATGTAGAAGAGATACAGATTGACGATGGGAGAAAGTAACTGACCTTTTAGCTCAGTGGTAGAGAACGTAATGTACGAAGTCAGGGGTTCTGAATTTGAATCCTGCTTGAGTCATTTACTTTCTCGCACTTTCAATCTTCACTTCTCATGTTGTGGTATTCCCAGTCACTTGCTGTTATTAGTAACAAGCATCATTGCTTCATTTTCTTCTGAAAAGTGTGGTTTTTCAATAATGAAATATTTGGTCGCCTTGTCTAAGTGCCCACCTCCAGGTTAAATTGTCAAAACACATTTCTGCAATAGGGCGAACAAAATATTGCACCACCACGTGACCTTCAAAATGAGGACACATCACCATAGCAACATGTATTTAACCTGTGTTTTACTACAAAAATATTGCATGCTAAGCATGGGAATATTAGCTTTGACTTGTGTCCAAATGCCGTCCAAATGATGGAAAACATGAAATTCAACATTTGGTAGCCATACGTAATGAACCTTTTATGCAAAAACAATACATCCGAAATTAATTTAACAAAAACTGGTAGTAAAGGGTTTATTTGTTTTGTTTGTTATCATCTTTGTCTGCTTTTCCATTTAGCATTGGAACATAAAATCGAGAACGTTGTTGCTAATATTGAGTAAAACGTATTGATAAAACTCATGAACAAGTATCTGTTAGCATATTTGATTAATATTCAAGCATTGCTTGTTGTTGAATAATTATCTTTAAATTGCCTCCTGAATTTTACAAAAAGTGTAGACAGAGGAAGGTATTATTTTGAAGCAAAGCGAGATATATGATATAATACTTTAGTTGTGTATATATATTTTATAATTTCTTCAATTGTTATATTTTATATGTCATACTGATGTTATTCAATAATTATTTCAGCTTTAGAACCCATCACACTAGACCGCAGAGGTGAGTGGCATTTGTCATGTCTGTCTCATATCATTTATTATCTGTGACGTCATAATCATTCGTATTGTTTCCATGATCAATGTAGCCACTGTGGTCATCATGATCATCAACACGATCATGAAAATCGTCATTGTGATCATCAGTGCATTCCAAGCAAGTCATTTGATAAGTATGTATGTCTGCATGATCGTAATTGCACACCATTCATAATTAAGTAATATAGTTTCCTTATTTGGGATTGTACTCTCCAGTGGTTTACCCCTTGTGATTGCTTTGCATCATTAGAGGTATGTCAATGCTTGTATGATCTACGACAAACGAGAAGCCTTGTCTAGCAATCTCCGAGTGGTCTTAACTCTTTACGACATGGTGGTGGCAGAATGGCTTACCATTGAAACTAGCATCAATTGCTGTTTACGCTCTTAAACAGGTAAATCATTAAAGAACAATAATGGCATATGACATCCTGCCTTTATGAAGGAAATCAATATTGATGGTATTTGATATGTGGAGGGTAAATCTAGTTTCGAAGTGTCGATCGACTATCAATTCGGTTACTGTCCTCTTTTAATTTAAGACTATACTATCACAGAAGGGTAAACAGCACAAACTCACAGTCTTAGCAATATTACGTTTAGAAATGAATCGCTTATCTAGAAACTGGGAGGTGGCATTATCATAAGCATTTGTTGGAAGAGCAGTTTTAACAAGAAATTATTTAATTATTCAGTTGTGTAAAATTCTCAATGAAGTATAATGAAGAGCAAGTGGAAAGGGCCATAGGTAGAGCAATAGCTAAAGAATAAATTAAAAGCCACAATTCTAATCAAAGTATAGACTAGATATACCCTCTGATTTGTAGGTGTTATGATGGATAAACCACTTTATAAACCTGTAAGTGGTTTGGTATTGTATACAGAGTTGTATTCAGACTAGGACCATTATGCAAATATGAAGCACCAGGACATATGGCATACGCTTATCTTATTCATTTGGAGTGATAAACTTAATGTTTTGATGTTGTTTGGTTATACAGTTCAGGAATTTTTATGCAAAGGCAGTGTGCATTATTGACACGCATATGGACAAACAGGGATTTAGGCCCATGTGGTTATGCACAATAGAACTTACTATCCAAAGTGTGAAGGGGTCCGAAATGGGCCTATATGGCCACCGTATTAGTCTTGATGTGCTCATCTGCCATATTTGGCACAGTATACTAAAATGATGTTCAACATAAAGCACTTCTATTTGATGACGTCATTCCTATTAAACAGTAATGATGCACATAGTTTAATGGTTCCATCTGGCTAACATCAATAGGCAGACTAGAGATAACATAGGTAACCAGACATCTTCTATTGGCTCAACCAATATATGTCCTTCATTATGTATTCATTGGTAGTAGATGGCTGCAAAATGGGAATCAGGAGCTTAGGAAGTTTTTAATTGTAGGTCCTTGTAATTGACTGAAAACGTCTGGCAATACCGTTGTCATTTTGAAACTCGGGTAAACCATAAAGGATCCATGGATTAGCAGCAGATAATATGAGTTTAGCATAGATCTATTTGGATATACGTTGCTTTCAAGTACCGTATCTCTAAAACTTGGACTTTCTTTCCCTTCCCTTTTCAACTATCAGTCCACAACACAATCAATGCTCATTGTTACAATCGTGTAATCAATAGCTTGATCCTGTAATTTATTGGTCCGTGTTTCTTCTAGAGCTCGAAATTTTAAGCCTGTTTTTCTTTAATTCAAAGTGGTACAAGTTCCATCTGTTATCTGCTTCAACTCGCCATATGTGCTATCTGTCAAATTGACCTTAGGTTCTGGTAGCCGTGAAATTGTCTCATGATTGATCAAAATGCTCCTTGCGCTCAAGATCTGCTCTTTATTGGTGACAGATGCTCTCTCCTTGTTTAACAGTAATCTTGTCTGTTTTTTATCTTCATGTTTATCTCTCACTTCTGCAGAGGAGAATTTAACTAGAATCTCGTAGTCAAGAGGAGGCCATGGTTTTCTCAGATCATTTTTTCTACCAGCAGATTCGGACCCCCAATTTCATTCATTCAATTGTCCAATTTCAGACATCTTTCCATTAAGCACTCTTCTGATCTGTTTTTCATTGCAACATTTCCTTCAATAATTGCCAATAGGATGTTGCTTTATCATCATTTCAGTCATTGGTATGTTGCCGATTTTCTTCTCCTTATCTCTTTTGCTGTCCCTTCAGATACCACTTTGCTTTTTTTGCAAGGCTGTTTTCATCAGATTTCTACAGCTAGCGTCCAGCAATTTCTTCATTAGTTCCACTCCTCAGATCAATTTAATTTCTATTTACTGACGCTCTAGAGAGTGCCCATCATATAAATCTCTTTAACGCAATCTCCTTCACACTGCTGCTAATCTCTAATGATTTTTCAGGCTGTCGTTTTTTACAATAATAGAAAAAGTAAGCTAAGATACCTTGCAACCAAACAATCACCAGTGATGATTTAAATGACAGGTTTAAAAAGAGTGGAAACATGACACTCTTTTTCAATGGAAATTGAATGGATATTAGTAAGAAAAGTCTGGAGGAAGTCAGGAAATTTTACTGAAATTTGAAGATCATAAGAGGAAAGTGAGGAGTTTTTCTATGCAGATTAATTCTTTGGTGCCCAACAGACAACTTTACACATTGCGCAAATTTGATATCGTTTGTTCATAATTGAGAATGTAGCTCTCCAACACGTTGCTGATGTTTCATAGCTGTTTGTTATAAGAAGTGTTTTATATCTCTTGGAGTATCTTTAGCCAAGAGCGTATTGGACATCAGTTGTAGTGTCTAGCAGAGATGGTAACAAGTTTCCTCCAGGACTGAAGGATATAATATTTGCTGTTTGCAGTACTACTAAAGCTTCTATTTTTATATTTCTAACTTGAAGAACCCCATATTTTCTACATTATATTTTCGATTATCGCAGCTTATGAGTTCATAAGAATGAAAAGATTACAGTATGTTTTGAAAGCTGAGAACGAATTTTACCAACACTCATGTGCCAAAGCAGGACTATAAATGAAGGAGCTCGAGGGATAACTATAATTTTAGTGTCTTTGTTGATAATACAACGATTGTGTACAAAAAACTATAAAAAATTGTAAAAAGTGGTATGGCATAGCATGAAGTCCATGATTGCACAAATCAGCATGTAGCATAAAATATGCCATGAAAATGGCACCAGTTCTTTAAAAGGATCCGTGAGTGTTTGTGAGTTTTGGCATTTGTCATTTGTATCGCATTTATTTGGCATTTGTACGTAAAGCTTTGATCATCATTGTGAAAGATGTCATTGCCTGCATTACATTTTCATCCTTTGAAACTTAAACACTTAACCACTGTTAAAAATTGCAAAGGGAACTACCATTTATATTTAATCAGCTATGTCCTTATGATAGCTGTGAAATAGTCTTTTAGTTCATGAAAATAATCCAAATGCAGAAGATATCTTCATTATTGGTGACAGTTGCTTCGTTATTCTTTAATGATAGTGACCTTATCTAATGTTCATCTTCATATTATTCTTTTTTGTTTTCTTTTATTCTCATAAGATTTACGATAACAAACACTTACAATACAAAAGCGAAGGGAGCACGGAAATACATAACAACCCCAAGAGTTACACTTAACATAGAGACACAAGTAGTTACAAGTTTGTTACAAAAATATTAAAGTTCAGACAGATCATTTGTACGTCTGTCAGGGATCTCTTTACCTTGTGGTTTTTGAGGATCGGACGTGATTTGTTAGGAATAATGGAAGGCAAAGTTGTGCATGGATTTCTCTTAAAAAGCTTGAAAGCTGGAGACTTACCATCATGAGAAGGTGTAGTGTTTAATGCAAGTAGTGCTAGGTAAACATCTTGACCAGATTCGTGAGCTTTTTTGAGAGTGCGTTTCACAGTTTGAACTTGTCTTTCAACAAGCCCATTACTCTGAGGAAAATGGGGACTTGATGTGTCATGTTCAAAATCCCATGTCTTTTCAAATTGCTTATATTCATTGGAAATTAACTGTGGACCGTTTTCAGAAAAGAGTGTTTTTGGTATACCATGACGGCTGAATACCTCCTTGGTGGCTCTTACGACTGTTGAAGCATCAATAGGTTTCTCGAGGGGCACTATCTCAAAATATTTTGAATGGTAGTCAATAATTAGGAGGTATTCTTTGCCATAAATTGTTAATAGATCACAGGCCACTTTTGTCTATGGTGTGCTAGGAATATCATAAAGTAACAGGGGTTCATGTTTCTGTCGGCTACGATGATTAAGACATTCAGGACATTGTGATACAAGTTCAATGATTTCATGATTGATGCCTGGCCAGAATATAGAGTTTCTTGCACGAATACTGCATTTTTCTTGACTTTGATGACCTTGATGAATGAAAGATTTGATCTCTGAGCGCATAATGGGTGGAATAATTATGCGTTGGTCTTTAAGAAGTAAATCATGGTTGTAAACGATATCATCGCGATGTTGGTAGAATGGTGTGAGTGATGGATCTACGTCTGGTTTTGGTGGCCAAAATTTGATGGTGTATTCTTTTAGTTTCTGCAAAGTTGTGTCACGTGCAGTTTCCGATTGTAGACATTGCACCATTGCATCACTAATGGGTAAAGTTTGTATAACTTAATGAACTTAATGCATCATTTCGGCTTCATCGATTTCACATTTGCTTCCCCCTATTGGAGTGTAAGCACGACTTAGTGTGTCAGCACCTTTCATTGCCCTCCCGGTTGAGTATTCAAGAACATAGCTGTTCTTTTGCAAACGAAGAAAAAAGCTGTGTATACTAGGTGGACATAATGCTATACTTCTGGAAAATATGGCTTTGAGAGGCTTGTGATCATTCTAAACAACAAATTCCCGTCCATAGAGATACTCACGGAATCATTCACAGCGAAAAACTATTGATAACGCGTCACGTTCCATGGAAGCATAATTTTGTTCTGATTTATCCAAAGATCTTGATGCAAAAGCAATTGGGTGCCACACTCTGTCAAGGGATTGCTCTATCGTCTCACAGAGACAAATAAGACTTGAATCAGTGCGAAGTCGTATTGGCAAGTTTGGATCGTAATACTGAAGAATAGGCACAGTGGTAATTATTGATTGCAGCCATTAAAATGCATCTTTCTGAGGTTTCAACATAACAAATTTCACATCTTTTTTTTAAGAGTTCTCGAAGTGGCGCAGTTTCATCAGAAAGCCTGGGAATGAACTTCCCTAGGTAATTGACCATCCCCATAAAGCGCTGAAACTCGATTTTGTTGGTGGGGATAGGCATTTTTGTGATAGCCTCTACTTTTCGAGGATCGGGTCTCAAGCCTTCAGCTGATATGATGCGACATAGAAATGTTAGCTTTCTAGCCCCAAAAGTACATTTATCGTTGTTCAGCATTAGACCACTATCTCTGATTGGTGTAAGTACTTGTTGAACTCGAGCATCGTGGGTATCCTTTGTGTCAGCCCAAATTATGATGTCATCGTGTGAGTTCGCTACACCGCTTATACCCACGATAATTTTGGAAATTTCTAGCTGAAAGATTTCGCTCGCTGAGTGGATTCTGTATGGCATCCTTTTAAACTTGTAGCTTCCGAAAGTGGTGGGAAAAGTGAGCAAGTCAGAGCTTTCATTATCAACTGGGATTTGCCAGTACCCATTACTAGCATCAGGTTTCGTGAAGAATTGAGCACCGTTCATTGGAGATATAATTTCTTCCGCTGTTGGAAGGCGATAGTGATGCCTTTTGATTGCTTGATTAAGTGGTCGGGTATCAAGACATACTCGCAAATTCCCATTAGGTTTACTGACAACAACCCATTAGGTATACTGGTATAATTATAAGCAGAGAGCTTGACAGAGGTGGTCTTCAACTGGGGACGGGGTTTTAAGCTTGTCAAAATACTTCTTTTGCAGTACATTTACTTGTGCACCTGTGTCAATTTTGTAGCATATATGTTTACCAGCAGTTTCCAAGTTAATTGACCATTGACAGGGAGTTGTATCATTAACTGAGTCGATCTTGAGTGGCTTTTCAAAATCAGGAGGAGTTAAAGAGTCTTGGTCAGTTGCGTTTAAAATGCGTATCTGACGAGGAATCAGAACATGGACCGAGATTTTCTTCCTCTACTATCTGAACACGTTTTGTCCAACATTTACCATAATGATTGTTATGGTGACATCTATTGCATTTGTGAGCATAGGCTGGACATCTTCCAGGAGCGTGGCTGCTTTCACAAAATTTACAACGTTTAATTATCTCTGCTCGCTTACTCTTGAACTGTGCTTTCTCCGGTTCTTTGGAGGGAGCCCCAGCACTATCCTGTTTTGGTTCTTTCCACCTATGATAATTAATTTTACTAATTGAGCGGTCAGTAAGAGTGGTGAGCTGTTTGGCATGTTCCTTTGTTTGTTCCACAGCCAGACCAAGTTTTATGGATGTCGTAAGAACCAATGTAGGCTCCCTCAGCATCCGTTCTCTGAGAGCACGGTCAGTAACGCCACAAATAATCACATCTTTTATGAGCGAGTAACGCAAATTCTCAAAGGCACATTCAGCTAACAAAGTTCTAAGTTTTGTCACAAAATTGTTGAAAGGTTGTCCTTCAGCTTGGTGATAAGTAAAGAATTGATGTCTATTGATAGTGATGTTAGAGCGGGGGTTACAATGTGCTTCAAACTGATCGAGAACAGGATTTAATTTGAGCGAATCACCAGCAGTTGTAAACTCAAAAGTTTCATAGATTTCCCTACCACGTTCTCCTATGCAGGTAAGTAGAATAGAGGTCTTAATCTTATCTTATTTCGTGTCAGATTCAGTGGCAACAAGGTAGAAATCGAAGGCCTTCCGCCATGTTTTCGAAGTCTGTCCCACGTTGCCTTCGAAAGACAGAGGTCCAGGCGGTTTGAGACGTTCCATAATAGTGTAGCTGCGTAGACAGCGTTGAAACTGAATAATTATGAAGCAACTACGCACCTGACACCATGTAATATATCGGATTGCAGCAGATAGAGTCTATGAGAAATGAGGATCAATTGAGAAAACGTGAATGTAATAAGATGACTAATGAATAAGAATCTCGAATATAAAATAGACAATGATATAGAAGCGCCGAAGGCGCTAGATGTGCATCTTCAGATAATTGCCTATTGTCTAAGTGAAGCAAGTCACGGATGAGTAAAGAGGTCAACATACTCAAGTTTCATGCAGGCTCAGTATGGGAGATAGGATGAAGCGCTCTCGTTTCACACTATATATGCGAAAAGAAGAGCCCAATCCCTGAAAAATCATGCAAATGGAAAAGCATACCAACCAGCAGACACATCTATTACAAAAAGGCGGAATTTTCCTGCTCGAATCAGGCTATTTCCATTAATGTTTTGGGTTAGGCCATTCTCTTTGTCATATTATATATGCAATACCAAATGAATGCAGCTCCATTCATGGATTGCTAGGCAGAAAAAATACTTTAAATGAGTTATACAATTACCTAGCAAAGTTTTCTATATACTATTAGCGCTATGACGTTACAAATTGCAAGCAAAAACTAAGTGAGAGAGTATGAATATGATTGCGATTTGCGGAAGGATTTCTTCTTTACCTTTCAAAGTTCAGGAGTCATTGAAGCAGGGATTATTCTGCGGTCATCTCACACGAACCAGGCCCGGCGAGAGGGGGCAGGTGGGGCACATTACCTGAACATACCTAAGAGGGGCCCCAAGGCTGTGAAATAGTTCTGTAGTAACTTTGATATTTTATAGTGAAGCCATCACAGCCTCTCATTTTTTGTTATTTGTTCCCCTAAAGGTACAAATTTAAGGGGGCTACAAAATCTAAGCTCCTTCTGACGAAATTTTGAGGGAGGGTTGAGCTACTCTGGGAAATAAGTTAGAACGCTGTCAATTTTTAAAACAACTTTTATATTCTTGGCTTCACGCACGAAACTAATTCAAGAGATTCTGTTTGATATGCATTCCTTATTTATTTTTATAGCAAATAACAATATCAAGTTGTATTTAGGCAGTAATTTCTGAGAGGGGCTCCCATGGAAAGTGTAATTTTTCAGCTCCCCCTTGGAAGAAGCATGTATGCATCTGTGTGTCCCGGGGCCCAATACATGCTCTCGGCGGGCCTGAATAATTTGTGAGATCGGAAATTCCTAGAAGTATAGAGAGGAAATTTTTATACAGATCACAACAATGTCATACTTCACAACAATGTAATAAAATAAAACTGAACTGAACTAAACTCGTTGATTTAAATTTTACTTGCAACTTGTATCTCTAACTAGAAAACTTTGCTTGGTGCCTGTATAGGTCACTTTAGATATACCAAGGAGATGGCCCAGGCGACAAAATGTAATGCAAATATCTAGATCTATACTTGAATATAGAGGTCTTTGTGCGCTAGATGTGTAAATCGGCTGTATATACATTCATTTGTATGATCCATTAGATATTGATGCCTTACTTTCATAGATATGATGTGAAGCAAGAACGTTTCATGTTATCTCCCATACTCGGCCACAGCAGGGCTTTCGCATTCTGACCTCTTACCGCTTCAGTGATTTTGCCTCAGTGCCGAACAATGAACATGCGCATCTAGCGCCTTCGGCGCTTATATATCATTGAAAATAGATAAGTAAGGCGAAAGTGAGGTTGATAGAAAATGGCAGATAGGGCGAGTATTAGGTTCTAGTAGGATTAATGCAGGAATAGAGAAGTGAGGATGTGATGAGAGCAATGAGATGACTAGAGAAATATAAGAATATATATGAATTGGTTTACACTTATAACAGATTCTAGTGTCCTCCGCAAATTACCAATAGGTGGTTTGTTTTGTATTAAATATTAATGAGCTCTTGAAGTGATAAGTTTACATAACGTGATGCAAGAACGTTTTTGGGAATTTGGTATTGCAGATATGATTATGAATTGAAGTTGTTGAACTGACCAGGATGCAAAGCAACATGTTAATCTCCATGGTTATCTTTGCTCCATGCATCGTTACTGACAGTAGTGTTCACCCTGATATCTCCCTGTCTTCAGCTGAAACTTTCCGATGCATTTATAGTTATTCAGGGTAGTCCCTATGCTTTTCTAGTAATGCTTTTTAGTAATTTGACAATCAAGGGGTCGTCAATATATGCATAGAAAAAAGTGAGGCCACGGAGAACTTCATCAGTGAACTGTTGAAAAGTTTGACCAAACGGCATGCACAGAAGTGTGAACAAATAAAAAGGAGTGCAAATGGCGAACTCAGGACCATCATCTGGGTGGAGAGGAACCTGATGATATGCACGGACAAGATCACTCTTGGGGAAGATGGATTTGCCATGAAGTGAAAAGGAAAAGTCATGAATATATGGAATAACGGTCCAGCAGACTGACTTTGTTCAAAGCACGGTAATTGTTGTAAGGATGCTAATCACCAGGAGTAGGTTTAGGTACCGTGCGAAGTAGAGAAGACCAAGAACTGTCAGAAGCGCGGATGATGCCAAGCTGGAGCATGTGATCAAATTCAGATTAATAATCTTGGGATGATCAGGAGCGAGGTGACATGCATAGCAGAAGGCAGAAGGCTCCGCAGTGAGAATGTGATGTGTCATAGAATGTGTAACTGATGATTCATTGTGGCATAAATGAGAAATGTTTGAAAGTTTGTGCAATAAATTGATGTAAGGAATAGCAGCAGCGAATTGAAAAACAGGGCATGCATGGTGAAGCAGTAGTAGATTGAATACCATTGAAACTGAGACCAGTAGTAGTGCCAATGAGCTTGCGATTGCAAACATCAGCTTTGAGGTTGAAATGGACAAGAACCAGAGTGACTGCGGGCACAGAGATGAGGCTGATCACGTGTATGAAGTTGAGTAGAGAGGGCTTGAAGTTGGACAGTTAACTGAGTAATCTGGCCTTGCAGATTAGCGATTTGGAGGCTATGTTCATGCATGGTTTGTGATGGGATACGGTTAGAAAGGGCAGCAACAGGCAGAGGAGGCAAGGGAACTTCACAGACTTTGTCAGCCAGCAGAGAATGGTCTTGAAGGGATACAGTGTTTCGTGTCAAAGCAAGGACAAGCTGAATATTTGAGATAGATACTGCAAAAATATTTAACGTGAAATAACTCCAGGAGGACATTGTCATCAAGTAGCTGGCACATTTTACGAAGGAGGTGAGAGGGTTGGCGATGTCCAAGTTCTGTATAGGATTGGTAGGCAGGAAAGATTACTCTAAAAGGATGTTAGAAAAATTCTGCAGTAACATCCTTTGGACTGTGATGCCTGTCCACTCCCTCCACCCGCATGCATATAACTTAAGTTGTGCCGGTTTGACTCCGTACAGCAATGTTGTAGATTATCAAGTTCTCTTTAGGTTCCTGGGAGTTTTCATATTCCTTCATTACATTAGTATAATTATAACTACTGTACATTGTCAATTGCTTTCAATGTAGCACTTTCTTGCAGGCCAAAAGAAATGCCTCAAAGAGCATGATCTACTACATCATCTTGCCTTTCTCAGTGTATACGTGCTTTTTCTCTGACATATATCTGCACTTCACAAGATTGCAGATACAAAGGTTACATGCTAATACACAATTTGTTATAAGAAAAGACTTTCTCCTTTCTGCCTGGATGTTTCTTAATAGTTTGTCAATTCCGGCCTTATATGCTTCTTGAATGTGCCTTAACTTTCTTAAAATTTCTTGTAGTAGCAAGGCAACTGTGAGAAGTGAAATAGAATTTCTAGTTAAAAACGCTTCCAGGGTGATGAACATATAATGTAAGCGTTTTTGTTCAAGAGTAGAAGTAGAGCGGACGAGTGTTGCTTTCAAACATCGTAGGGATGTTCAGTAGGTAGAGAAAGCAAAATACCTCAAATTTCTTGGGCAATCTCAGGTTGTGACGAGGTAATGACATACAAAATTTGCATGGACTGGGAGATGATGTTACGCGTGAGAAACTGGGTTTCGACTTGGGCAAACCAGAAGATAGGATCGATCGACCAAAACGGAGGTAATTTCGAAGAGAGGGCATGGACAGCTTGAGGTTAGGGAATGAGAACAGGAGCAGCCGAGGATGAACTAGCGTTGGCTGATGGATCAAGCATTATGATGTGGAAATGGCAAGCAAAAAACAGGTGTGCAATATAGCAAGCACGAATACAACCAGGTATAATCGATACACACAATCAGCGATAAATAATGAAACATGCGTAGTTGCTCGTAGAGTCAGTCACCACGTTAGTAATTTTTGGTTTTCTTCTTTGTGGAATTGCTAATAAAGATCTTTCTATATATATTTAATGGTTCAATCTCACCCACTGCTTTCTTGGCTTTAATATCATTTGTAGAATTGAAACAAGGAACTTCCTTAGATACATTTTTATGGTGCGTTATCATCACCAATGTAAATGCCACTAACTGTTTTACAATTTTAGTCTGCTACATACATTTGTTCGCTCGAATTGTGCAAAAAGATGAAATAAACAAAATCTGTATGGAAATGAAGGGTAAAGCCTAAGTTCCACGAGCGATTTTCTATGACAATTTTTTCTATGACACGCTTTATTTGCTTGTACAGATGGAGCCATATGACAATTTTTCAAATGGCAAGTGTACTTGTTCAAAAACTAGCATGCCAGCTTTTGGACAAGCATACTTGTCATATAAAAATTTTCATATGTAAAATTGCTCATGTAAACGGCTTGGCAAATTAATGTGACAAGTTTTGCTAAGTCACTGACCTCAAGCCCTCACATCTAGCATGGCCAGGCTCTTCACGCCAATTGATGTTTATCCTGATGGCTGCCAGTAAGATATTTGAGAGTAGCCAAGTCACATCAGTACTTTTAGAAGCTCTTCAAAGTCGTGAAGGTCAGTGGAACTCAAAGTCAGAGAGACGCAAAGAGAAGGCTAGCCTTCAAATACCGCTGACCGTTAGGACAGTGGAAACTTGTCAAAGAAACTTGTGTCTAATTAACACGGGTAAATCTACTTGTCATTGAGAAAATTATCAAATGAAGCTGGTTGGCCATCTACACAGGCAAGTAAATTTGTCATAGAAAATTGTCATAAAAAGTTGGTTGTAGAACTTAAGCTTTAGGGTTAGGTATGGCAAAGTGTTGAGGGTGATAAAATACTGTAGCACAGGTTTAGACGAGAGATCAAAGGCGAGTAGCATAAATATAAACAGCATCAGTGAAATCAAGGAATGACAAACAACAAGATGAGTAAAACAGTATAGCAGCATGAAAGTATAGCGGAAATGTCAATCACAGTTAAAATAAACATGAGTCATCATTCTCTCAACACCCCCACTTGACGAATATTTATTTTCTTAAGTGTTCAGCAAAGTTAATTAATTTGAGCTTCTAACCCCGATCAAGTCTCTTAACTCTTGAAATCTTTCTTTGGTCAAAGCTTTCGTCAGTATGTCTGCTAGCATTTCTTTTGTAGGACAATACTGAAACATTATATTATTTTTCTCTACAGCTTCTCTGATGAAGTGATATTTGATGCTTAGGATGATTTCCTGGATTTCCTGCTAGCGCTATCGCTCATTGATTATCCTCACTAATCATTGTGGGATCCAGCTGCTGAAATCCAATGCTTTCTAGCAGATTACTCATCCAGATAGTTTCTTAAGCTGCACAGCTTCAAGAAACATATTCTGCTTCTGTCGACGACAACGCTACTATTGATTGCCTTCTTGTTTTCCATGACACTGTTCCATTACCAATCTGAAACAGATATCCAGTTGTGGATTTTCTTGTGCTTACATCTCCTGCCCAGTCCGCGTCTGCATATCCATGAAGAATTATTTTCACATTATCTTGTGCTTTGAACTCTAGACCAAAGTCAGTTGTTCCTCTTAAATATCGCAAAACTCTCTTTATTCCTATGAAATGCTCTTCTCCTGGATTTGACATGCATTGGCTCAACATGCCCACTGAAAAGGCTATATCTGGGCGTGTAGCAATAGCTGCATACATAAGAGATCCGATTATACACTGATATTCTCTCAAATGAGTTGTCTGCTCTCCATCCTTCAACTTCTCGTACTTCTTACCAACTTCCATGGGTGTTGAGACTGGCTTGCAATTTGACATGTTAAATCTTTTCAGGATGTTTTCAAGGTAGGCCTTTTGACTTATGTGCATAGTTTTGGTACTTCTGTCTCTCTTTATGCACATACCCAAGCAATGATGTATTTCACCCTGATCTTCAATCTCGAATCTTTTCATCAGTTGATTCTTTTCCTTGTTCAACATTGTGGTATCATTAGTAGCTAACACAATATCGTCGACATACAATGCTATTAGCATCAAGCATTGCTTTCCATCTCTATTCTCTGATTTCTGATACATGCATGGATCTGCGGTGCTTTGATTGTATCCAGAAGCCTTTAAGAAACTATCCATCTGGACATTCCAATAGCGTGCCGATTGCTTTACACCATAGAGACTTTTTCTCAACTTGCATAAAAAATCTGGATGTTCTTCATCTTCATATCCTTCAAGCTGCTCCATGTATAGCTCGTGCTCCAACTCTCCGTTTAAAAACGCTGTTCTGACGTCCATTTGATGAACTTCTAAGTTTAGTTGGACTGCTATTGCAAGCAAAGATCTTATTGAACTGAATCTTGCCACAGGGGCATAGGTGTCATCGTAGTCTTGTCCAGGTTCCTGTTAGTACCCCTGAGCTACTAATCGAGCTTTGTATCTATCGATACTTCTATCTGCCTTGCGTTTCACCTTAAACACCCATTTACATGTAACAATGTTCTTGTCTTTTGGCATTTTCACTAAATCCCGCGTTTTATTCACTTTCAAGGATTTATACTCATTGTCTGTAGCTTCCTTCCAGTGACCCATTTGCTGCTGTTCATGGCTTCTTTCATATCCTTTGCTTCATCTTCTTCTGTAATGGCTACAGAAGCAACATTCCTCCAATCTCCAGTAATTGCACCAAGACGATCCGGTGCAACAACACGACGCCCAGACCTCCTTGGAATAACCTCGGGTTGGTAGTTCATATTTTCAGCCTCCCTTGGGTGCTCTACCTGTGCATCTTGATCAACAGCTTCAATTTCCTCTTCATTGAAAAAACAAATCATTCATCAACTGTGATCCTTCATCTAGCAACTTCTGATTTTGCACCTTTTTTAGCATCTTCAGACCATCCTTTATAAAGGTATCCTCCAAAAATAACGCATCACGGCTCAGTAAAATCTTCTTTGTAGCAGGGCTATAGAATTTATAGCCCTTAGAGTCATTTGGGTAGCCAATAAATATGCACCTTTCAGATTTCTTATCTAATTTCTTTCGTTTTTCTTCTGGCACGTGGACGTAAGCATTACATCCAAATACACTGAGGAAACTAACAGCAGGTTTCCTTGAGTAATAACATTCGAAAGGTGTTGCATTGTGGACATGAATTGTTGGACTTCTGTTTCGTAAAAAGGCTACAGTTGCAACAGCTTCTGCCCAAAATGATAATGGGAAACCGGCTTTATGTAACATAGAACGGACGCTCTCCATAATCGTGCGATTCATCCTTTCAGCCACTCCGTTCTGTTGAGGTGTGTATGGTACAGTGATTTCTTTCTTATTCCACGACTCTTACAAAATTCAATAAATTCTTTCGAGCCATATTCTCCCCCGTTATCAGATCTTAAGACTTTGACACGCTGACCAGTAACGTTTTCAGCCAAGTTGACAAATTCTTTAACCTTGTCCAAAACCTCTCCTTTGTTCTTCATGATGAAAACCTTTGTGTATCGTGAAAAGTCATCAATGAAAGTGACAAATTATCGTGATCCACCGATTGATTGAACACTGAATGGTCCACATACATCAGAATGAATAATCCCCAGCAACTGCTCAGCTCCATGATCACTTTTCTTGGGAAAGGGCAAACGATTAAAACGATTAAATTAAATTTTCTACTGGTGTTTGTGAAAGAACATATTATTACCAAACGCCTCTGTGGCATATCGTTACGTAGCGATGTACAAATAATACCTATAGAATTAAATCTTAGTAATAAAAAGTGGCTGTTAATACCAATTTACAGGCCTCCAAGTCAGAATTTTGCAATTTTTAAGGAGGAGCTAGAAAGAGTGATTGATTTATACTCCAATTCATACGAAAATCATATGATAATTGGAGACTTCAACATGGAAATAGAAGACCCAGTACTACGCTCATTGATGGGAGATCACAACTTGAATAGCCTTATTAAAACACCCACATGTTTCAATTCTGATAGAGGAAGATGTATAGATCTAATCCTCACAAATAAATAGCACAGTTGCTTTTCTAGCCAGACTTTTGAAACAGGTTTCAGTGATTTCCATCACCTTGTGTATACTATACTCAAAACAACCAGTGTTAAATTGCCCCCAAAGAAAATCAAATATCGATGTTATAGAAATTTCTCAGAAAGCAAGTTCCATAATGATCTGACAGAAAGATTTAGAGCTCACCCCTCGAATGACTACAACGATTTTGAGCAAAGTTTTCTCTCAACACTTGATAAACATGCACCTTTAAAAACAATCGTTATTCGAGGAAATAATAAACCCCACATGAACAAAAAGTTGAGAAGGGCAATAATGAACCGTTCAAGATTAAAAAGGGTCGCAAATAAAACAAAACATCCTAAGGATATTGCAGAATATAAAAAACAAAGGAATATAGTAGTTCGATTAAATAAAGAAGCAAAAAGGACATATTATGAGAATCTAGATCCCAATGAAGTTGGAAAAAACAAAGTGTTTTGGAAAACTTTTAAGCCTCTGCTGTCAAACAATTTTCATAATGGGTCAAATAAAATAACATTAATAGAAGATGGATCACTGTTGACAGATGATAAGGATATTAGTGAATGTTTTAATACCTACTTCACAAATATAACAGACACATTAGATATTGAGAGGCCTATTATCGATAACAAATCAGTGCTAGCAGCTATTGAACGGTATAAGACACATCCGAGTATTGTCAAAATAAAACAATTAATTAAACCTAATCATTAATTTAGCTTTGGCAAATTTGATACAAAAGAGGTATGGGATGAAATCAATCGATTAGAATGTTCAAAGTCTGTTAGCGGCAACATTCCAACAACAATTTTGAGAAAATTATCTGCTTTATGTTTTGGTGAAGTAACCAAAATTGCAAACTCTATGATTGAAAGCTGTTTGTTTCCAGAAAGCCTTAAAAAAGCTGATCTGTCGCCTGTCTTTAAGACAGGAGAAGCAACAGCAAAGAAGAATTTTCGACCAATAAGTATTTTATCTGCAATTTCCAAGGTTTTTGAAAGGTTGATGTCGAAGCAGATCACGTCATTTATTAATCCAAAATTGTCCAAACTTCTATGTGGATACAGAGAAGGCTACAGCTCTCAAGATGCTCTATTTAGAGTTATTGAGCAATGTCGCAAGGTACTGGACAGGTCAGGCAAGGTTGGATTGGTACTTATGGATCTGTCAAAAGCCTATGACTGCATTCCCCATGATTTACTGCTAGATAAGCTTGATACATATGGCTTCGCTTTGGACAGTTTGAATTTAATGAATAGCTACCTCACAAATAGATTACAAAGGGTTAAAGTAAATGGAACTTATAGTAGCTGGCAACAAGTAAAATCTGGTGTCCCACAGGGCTCAGTTCTAGGGCCTTTGCTATTCAATTTATTTATTAACAATTTCATTTACGTCATCGAAGACTCAAAAGTTTGCAACTTCGCTGATGATAATACTATCTACGCATTTGATGATAATATAGAAACCATTTTAAGACTGCTCAAAGGAGATATAAATAATGCCTTACAATGGTTTAAAAACAACCAAATGGCAGCAAACCCAGACAAATTTCAGGTGATCTTTATGGGCCTTGAAAAAGGTCAAAAATTGAGGCTGGAAATAAATGGTATATCTATAAGGACAACTGAGGAGGTTAAACTTCTTGGAATAACGATTGACTTAAAGTTGCAATTTCAGAATCATGTGGAAGCTATTTGTAAAACGGCAAACCAAAAGGTAAAGGCGTTCTCTCGAATAGCTGGGTATCTGCAAAAGCACAAAGCATATGTACTGTACAAGACTTTTATAAGGTCAAGTTTCAACTATTGCCCACTGATATGGATGTTTTGTGGTAAAACAGCAAATAATAGAATAAATCAGTTGCACAAACGCGCCTTGAGAGTCCTCCAAAATGACTATACAGCTACATTTGAAGATCTACTAGAAAAATCGGAAGAAGTAACGGTCCATTGTAGTAACCTACAAAAGCTGATGATTGAAATATATGAATGTACCAATCATATTGGCCCTGCTGTCTTGACATAGTTCTTTACAACTAAAGAAATAATCTATTATCTGAGAATAAAAAATCTCCTCCAGATACCAAAAGTAAAAACATCCTCGTATGGACAAAGCTCCCTATCGTTTAGAGGTAGTATACTTTGGAGCACTCTTTCAGACAGCATAAAATCGGCTCAAAATATTAAAGGATTTAAAACAATGATCAAAAACTGGAAGGGAGAAAATTGTACCTGTATTATTTGTAAATAAAATTATTATAATTAAATAGTTGGTGTATATTAGTTTATTTTTGAACTACGTTTTTTACCAACTGTAAATAAATTAGTTATTATTATTATTATTATTCCAATTGCACATCCATCACATGCGCGGTCTATCTCTTGTTTGGGATTGAGCTTTAAACCATCGACCATTGACTTGTTGTACACCAACTTTACATTGTCATACCCTAAGTGTCCAAGCCTGCCTGTAATGCCACAAATTCAAATCATCAATTTGGTTGATAGATGCAAATTAGATTCATATATCGGTTCAGCATTTAATATATACATCTTTCCAGCTTTGTGCCCAATACAATAAATTTCCCCATTCAAGATAACTATGAATGATTTCTCATTGAAACGCACTTCTGCACCCTTCTCTGTTAATGTAGGCAAAGACAGCAACTTCTTCTTACTTTTCGGCACGTACAGCACATTGGACAGGTTTAAATTGATTTCCTTAGAGCCATCATAAACCGTCATTTTCAAATCTCCTTTCCCATATGAATGCAAAATGCTATTGTCAGCCAACTGAACCTTTCCAGGTGATCCAAATTCTACAAAGTTCTGCATTTTGTCTTTTTCTGGTGTCATATGCTGCGTTGCGCCAGAATCTATCCACCAATTATCGTCAACTCTATTTGACTCAGTAGATGTTGCCAACGCCAATTGTGATATTTCAGCGGCTGCTATTTCCGGATTAGAATCAACAACAGCTTCTATTTGGTTCGCTGATTCCCTTGGACTTTTGTTTAAACCCTTTCGCTGATCTGATTTCTTTTTAAAGCAGTTCTTTGCATAATGCCCTTCTTTTTGGCAGTAATAACAGACTCCTTTCTTAGTGTTACGATTTCCTTTGTAACTTATACCTTTAGTATACAAGGCCTCATTCGTCTTGCCTTCTGCACTTCCACCATACATTTTCTGATGCTCATGCACCAGTCTATCGCACACATATTCCCATGTAAGTCGTTCTTCTGAGATGGTTTCTAGGGCAGTTATTAAATAATTATAACTGTCAGATAAACTGCTAATCAAAATTATTACCTAATCCTTTTCAGCGATATGATCTCCCACTGCTTGTGGGTGCCCAGATAGTGTCTTGATGTAGTTTACGTGCTCCATCATGCTAGCCCCTTTATCCATTTGGGCGGCATACAATTTTCTTCGGTAATAAATCTTTTGGGAAAGCGATTTCCTTTCGAAATGTTTCTCAAGATTTTCCTAAGCCTCCTTTGCCATAACAGCAGATCTCACATAAATTTGCAGGTCTGTTATAACCGACAAACAAACGGTAGCAAGAGCGATATTTTATCTCTTCCTAAATTTTACTTTCTCACCTGGAGAAGCATCGGCTGGCAAAGTTTCACCGCCTGTTACAATCTCCCATACATCTCTTGCCAAAAGATGCATCTTTATTTGGAATTTCCAATTATGATAGTTGTCGCCATTTAGCTTTTCCACCTTCAATCCAGCAATTTCATCAGATGCCATGTCAATAACCAAAACTTTGAACGGCCTAATGATGGCAACTCCCACTGAAGCCTTACGGAAAACAGAACTTACATCGCGAAAGTCCCTCACATCGCGAAATCAAAACATCCAAATCACTCGGCCTGGGCCCATAGCCTGATAAAATACTGTAACGCAGGTTTAGACGAGAGATCAAAGGCGAGCAGCATAAATATAAACAGCATCAGTAGAATCAAGGAATGACAAACAACAAGATGAGTAAAACATTATAACAGCATGAAAGAATAGCGGAAATGTCAATCTCAGTTAAAATAAACATGAGTCATCATTCTCTCAACAGAGGGAAAGCTGGTATGAAAATAGGCCTAAACAATGGGCAAGGTGTTATGACGTAGTAGAATGTTAGCGTGATGTCAGTTTAGTGTTAGGGTAGAGAAAGTGGCGGCAGTGAGTTGTTGAAGAACACGCCATGAATGAATGATTGAATGAGTGAAATGGAAGATATAGTAACTAAAAATGGACTTGCAACACATTGCAGACTTAACTGTGGACTTCGAAGCTAATTTGAACAGCAACGTTCATTGACAAGAACCCAAATATCGTCCCCTTCTGACCAATCTTGCCATTGATTATAAAGAAATCAAAGTTTATTAATGTTGTGTTTTCCTTACATACACTAGGCTAGCTTGAGATGACCGAGAAGCTAGGTCCTCTTTCAGCGATGCGATCAACAGCAGAAATCAAAGAGAGAGATAGACAAAGTGTGAATCTATAATCAGCACAAGTACTTATCTCTAAAACTTTACAACTAGCGAGCCAAGATGTCAGTTTGCTACCTGTTTATATCACTAGCTAAAATGTGCATTGGGTCCCTAGACAGTTCGTTTGTCGTGCTTTCTGCTTGGCACAGCTATTGAAAAACAGATACACAAAGAAATAGGTGTTACATAAGAAACAATTAAAACAATGTTTACTGCATAAAGAATTGTTTACTTTATGTTTTTCAGTCAAAGTTCATTATGTCCATAACTGTCATAACAATTAACATCTTTATTAGCTGTCTTGGGCTATTTGGTACTTCACCAAAATCATTTTTCAAGATGTGTAATGACAATGGCTTAGGCACACGTAAACTCACCTTTATCAGTTCCAAGTTGTCCAGCATAGTCATGCGCGCAACGTATTACGTATATTCGATGTTGTAGATTGAAATCGCAGCTTTTTAATGAATAATAGGTCGAGAGTGACGACAAAAAGAGGCCACAGTTTTTATTATTTGACGACTATTCCATGATATATTTTACTTAAAATGACTATTCCATGACTAATCCAGTATAACTATAAACGTTTCGACTCGTGCTCGAGTCATCTTCAGTATGAGGATACTAAATTTCTATACACTTTTGGTACCTATACTCTCCCTAGTGATTTGTTTTTTATTTGTTATTATGTTTCCTGTGTTCCTCCAATGTGTTGTTTACCACTATTATTTTCTAAGTGCATCCAAATACGTCCTTTTCTTCCGCATCTTTCCTATTCGTCCATTCCTACTACGTGGTTTTCGATCCACCCCCCCCCCACAATATATATATATATATATATATATATATATATATATATATATATATATATATATATATATATATATATATATATATATATATATATATATATATATATATATATATATATATATATATATATATATATATATATATATATATATATATATATATATATATCGGTCTTATCATAGTATCCTCATGTACTGAAGATGACTCGAGCACGAGTCGAAACGTTTATAGTTACACTGGATTAGTCATGGAATAGTCATTTTAAGTAAAATATATCATGGAATAGTAGTCAAATAGTAAAAAATGTGGTCTCTTTTTGTCGTCACTCTCGTCCTATTACGTATTTTGTATGAGGAACAGACCATGGTGTGATCCGGAGCCCCTAAACTGTGAATATCTTTGTCTTTTTATCTCCAAAGCCTTTGATTGTGTCTGGCACAAAGGTCGCCTTACTAAACTACCAATGTTTGGTTTGCACAGCAACCTCATTGACTGGATTGCTAGCTTTCTTTCTGACAGATCAATTGCAATTAGGGTTGATGGTTTCCTCTCCGAGCCTCATTCTATCAACTTTGGTGTACCTCAGGGCTCTGTTATCTTGCCTGTTTTATTCATCCTCTTCATAAATGACCTACTTTCCTCTACATCTTCCAGCATTTCCTTTTTTACCGATGATACTTATTTAAGTTTATCTTTTTAATCTAATCCACCAAATCTTTCCCACTCGAATGTTTCAACCTATCGTAACACCTCAGCTTCACTTCTCACTAATGACCTGTCAACCATGGAGATGTGGGGTAATGACAACCGTGTTAAGTTTACTCAAGGAAAGATGACACAGGTTGTCATTTCACGTAAACATCACCGAGACTTCCCCCCTGTATTCATGACTGGCCCTGAGCTGGACATTTCGTCTTCTTTCACTCAGCTTTGTCTTTCAGTATCATCTAATCTTTCTTGGAAAACCCACATCCACTCCACTGCTAAAAATGCATCTTAGAAACTTGGCTTCCTTTCTAGAGCCCGTGGCTTTTTCTCTCCTTCTCAGCTACTGACTATATGCAAGTATCAGGTTCGTCCTTCTCTGGAGTACTGCTCCATGTTTGGGGTGTTGCTCCCAGATCTTCTCTACATCTTCTTGACAAAGTCCAGCCCAAAGCCATTCGTATCATAAATAATCCAAGTCTCACCAAATCTCTCCAATCTCTCTCTCATCGTCGTCTGGTTGCAGATCTGTCCATTTTCTATCGATATTTTCATGGACATTGCTCAATGGAAATCAAGAGTATTATTCCTGATCCCTTGAAGCATGTTCGACCCACAAAAAGCTCTAGTCAATCACACCCTTTCCAAGTCATACTATCCAACCTACGAACTCTTTCCCACAAATCTTCTTTCATTCCAAGAACCTGTCAACTTTGGAACACCTTACCTTCCACTTCCTTTCCTGAATCCTACAACTCATCTTCCTTCAAATCTAACATCAACAAACGGGATCTCATCTCCCTACCTAATTAACTTTCCTTTCTCTTTCTTCCTTTATCAGGGCTTTATTATAGGCTCTATTAGCCTTTCCCTGGCATTACATAATAAATAAAAGAATTATATTTGTATTAATGTCAATATAAAATATTTTATTTCTTTGTTAGCACAAGCCAGCAAAGTATAAATTACTTTGTAGTCAGAAAAGTGTATCGATAATCGATGAATTGATAGTGATAAAATTCTGTGATCAATATGTTCATTCCAACCATCTGAGATTGATGGTATTCTGCATTTGATCATAGAAATCATCATGATCAACGTCAGATAGTTGTAGAAAGCATTACCTGGAACGCCAGTCTTTGCTATGCCTATGTCTTATTTGCAAAATATCCGATTAGTTGCTACCACACCTGATCTTCTTGACAAAAACAGTTAACTTAAGTAAGCCAATCTTTTAGATCTCCATGATCATCCGAAGAGAGGTCACACTCCATCAAAAGAGACACATCAAGACAGTGGATAAAGCTATTACATTGATTAGTAAAGGGAAAATAACAATTTAACCTGTTAACTAGGGTATTCAGTCATTTAATCACTTTTCCAGTCAGATAACGCAAAACAATCTGTCTCCTGAACACTAGTGAGGGCCTCCGTTGGGGCTTCGAGGGGTCATTCATTTAGTACGTATGCACAATTGGAGGAGGGGGTCAAGCAAATGCGTACGAGTGCGTACAAGGGTGGAGGGGGAATTGACACATTAAGTATTTTCACAAAGCAAAAACTTATCAGCTTTTTGCATACATCCTGCAATATTTTCACTTGCAAAAAACATTTCATGTGGTTTGTCACCAAAGTTGCGGTAGACATCAGTATAGCAGAATATTTCTACCCAGGTTTCTAAGCATGACCTCAAGAAAAGATAGTAAGAATTGATCAAGTGGAGGAATCCGTCAATGTGGCCACTTAGGACTTTTGAATAAACTGAAACTTAATGATATTTTTCCCATTGTAATAGTGGCATTTACTAGTGGCATCTACAAGGCTAAATATCCAGTTTTTCGCCATTGCCTAGCATGCCAGATAGGAAACACGCGATGAGTTATGTATATTTGAAAGCATATTACCTAGTCCTCTCAAGTTTTGTCAACCCACCCGGCCTATGTTTTGCCATATTATGCCCTTTGTTGCCCTTAGGCAATATGAATTTGACACACCCTGCTCTAATATAATGCTGTTTTGTTTGAACAATATTATAGATTTTTCATAAAATATTTTTGAAGTAATCATTTTCATGTCTCGTGAATGCTTACAAAGTCTTTCTCCATGGTTTTGGATTTCTAAAAACTTCCTTTTAGAGATGAAGGGGGTTGAAACAACCAGGAGTGCGTATGCAAAAGGTGGGATGCATATCAAGCGTACGTGTGCATGCGAGGGGGGATGGGTGGTCAAATTTTAGCCGTTTTGGAGCGCAAATACTACTTGAATGACCCCCAATGGCATGGGCCCCTTAAGTTGTCCACCGTTTCATACTCTGACCTGTCGGACAGAAAAATACTTTCAGTATGCCTTATGCGTCCCATTTTATAGAGCTATAATTAAATACCAGTGTTTATTTATTTACGAGGGAATGGTCCCACAATTTTATATCAGGGGAGTTGATGTACGTATGTGATAGAGTCTGACACGAGAGGAAGTTTACCATCTAAAACGGCTTGAAATACTACCAGACTAGACTTTGAGCGTATGGTATAGTGCGTAGATGTAGCATATCCTACAATGAAAATAGAGGGGAAATTAGAAGTGTTCTTGGACAGGCAGTTTGGAGATAAAGCCCTCCCAATCCCTTTCTGGCGTCATCTAGCCAGAAGAACATTCGTTCTTCTATGGTATCACAAATAGTGGATAAATTGTCGCAGTACAGTGATCGAATCATTTTTACAAATTTGTCCGTTTTCAATCGCAGACTGCATCAAGTGATGCTAGAATGTGACATTCGTGATAAAAGGATGAGAAGCAAGAGCAAACACATTTGTGTAAAATTGATATATCACCATCTTGGAGTTTGGAGTAGTAAATTCTTCTTGCAAGTCATACAACTTGTAAAGTCATTTCATTCCTATTCGTCACTGAAATGCCCCAGAATGCCTTTTCACTTCGGCTATTAGGGCTAACTGTTTTGTGTGAAAATGATGTAAAACTAAGTACATTGCAGCCATTAACGAGGATCCTTTAACAATATATCGTTCAACGAAGTTTCTTGCGATTCCCAGGAGTAACTGTACACAATGCTTGGTTTATTTGTTAATTCATGTTTCCAAATTTTCTTGCCGGTGTGTTGTCCTGCCACTTGCGGTGGCACTTGCAAGAAAAGTATTTTATCTACATACGCTGCATGGATTATGTTATTTTACTGTATTCTTCTCGACTTGCTTTTTCGTACAGAAAGCCTGGTCATGTATATGAATGGCAAGCACCACTAGCAGTGCCACGACACTGGTTGGAATCTTCATTGGATTCCGCTATTTCCCATTCAAAAGCGGCCATGTGATCATCACTAGTCTAGAAATTTGGCTATAAAGTCGGAAATATGTGTTAATTTTGGGCAAACAGAAATTAAACGCCGTGACCTTTTAAAATGATCACATGAGAATCTGATATTACGGCAACTTCTATAAGCGGTAATTTGTATGTGCAATGAAAGGCATACGCAATTCGATTCGCTTTTATGATCACATGCAAGTGAAATCATACGCAATATACAAAAGGGACTGATACTGACTGAGTTGCTATTTTTGGCTTGAACAGCTATTGTTAAGACGAAGAAAGCACTATCTCCAAAGAAGCACTACTTTGGAAAGATACAGCAATCACTTGCTACACGTGATAGAATGTGTATTGCGCTTGATAGAGTATCCTAATTGAAGTAAAGGACACGTTCGTTTCTTTCAGTTATATGCTATCCCGTTCCACTATTGTCAGAGTCGAGATCGGATGCATTGCAAATCCAAGACATACTATTTCTGTCAATTATTTGTAGATATTTATTCTTTTGAACTCGAGGTTTATGGGTGATCGTTGATAAATATTGCTTACTATTTGTGGCATTCATATCTTGTATTAGGGCGATTATTTTTCTGAATATTTTGCAGCAATCTCTTTATTTATCTCATGTTTACTTTCCTGTGTCATGTAGGCATTTCAGCTGATACCCTTTGGGTAGTTAGTAATGGTTTTTCTAAATGATGTTTTGAGTTTTGTGGTTTATGAATATTGTTTTTATAGAGCTTGTCGGTAACGTGGAAGAATCTCGGAGGAAAAGGTCTTTAGGTAAGTTTCTTTTTTGAATTTGATCTAGTATTATTAGTAGCTGCTTTTGAATGGACCAGATTAAAGAATATACTGTGCATATGTTTATGACTATACTATGCATATGAAAATACTATCCATTTTGGGTTGTTTTTTCCGTGGTCAAACACACCTCACCACATTTCATCCACCATTTGGCTCAAAGTATCTTAAGCGTGATCAATGATATTGAGAGTTGATAAAATGCATCCAAATTTTCTTCCAAAATTTCATTCAACATTCCCTTCATCTCAGATACTGCTTGACCAGTGATACATTTAAGAAACTTTGAAGAATTTTGAGCACACGCTCAAGGTTATAGTGTTAAATGAAGCATCAGAGCAGACTGTCAAACGTATCTAACATCTCAAAAATCAGAATGGGTTTTTAATCTTGACTAAATTTTATCCAACATCACTTTGCATAATTTGGTTTATACAACATAGATGGTCAAACACATCCTGCATTTCAGCCAGCTGTTGTCTTCAAAATATTGAATAAAAAATGTTGGATGGGCTTGATCGGAGTTTGAACTTATTATGTATAATACAGAAATTTCTGAATAGGAATCATATTGCCAATGATCACTTGCAGTTTGATGTAAACTCTACCAAACTAATCATCTACATACTTCTTTGGTTTGTTGATTGTGATTGTGGCTTATTTCATGGTATACTGACAGTCTATAGTCACAACAAACAGATTTTGCAGCCGATGATTGAAGTTCCTATCAGCCAATCTTTGTTTATTATTAAATCTTTAAGATACTTAGGTGATTGTATTCAAGGTACGTTATATCTATTACATTGATTTTATATCCTACTTTAGGGTACAATCACCTTGAGCAATAGGATAACTATGACTCAACCTTTAAATTTCTCATTTTAGAGCCAATCCCACAAAGAATATTAGTGTATACTAGTATTAATATGAATAGTCAAGTAGGAAGGGCAATCCTGTAAGAGAAACCTGACTAAGATAAATATTGGCCAGGTATGTTCAGTATGTTGCATGTGGCCAGAGTTGTGGCAAGACAAGGAATTAGTTCAGGGGCTGCTGGAGATGTGAAATAGAACCTTTTTTGAATTTTAAGTTTGCTGTCCATGCAGTTCCTTTTCAAAGATAATATGTGGAGTCAGCACCACCTTGTTATAAAGGTCTGTCTTCTCACAAAAATAGAATTTAATACAGAAGTTACCCTGCAAGAAAGTGTCTGTGTCTGCTGATACAGCTCCACATACCCTTATTTTCAACAAAGTTATTGTTTTTGGAAAATTTGTAATCCAATGAAAGGATAAAAGTGAAAGTATTATTGCAGAATTGAATACATCATGGTACGTACGTTTACTGTCTCTTCCCTTTGATCATCATGAGAATCATAGCAATGAAAGCAAAACGTTTAGCAATGATGTTGCCAGATTTTAATAATTATATTGCCAAAAGGACAAAGCATTCACAGGCTATGAAGCTGATTGAAGCAACTGCACGATGATCTTGAAAACATTATAGAATTCATAATGCAATGGATACAAGAGTGAGACCCCTGGAAGTTGTGCTACAGTTGCCTCTGCCAAATCAAGCACCAACGCTGCTCGATACCTTTATGGACTGTCTTTCACATGGATTCAGATGTAGTCTTACCAGAACTCTGTATTTTTCGAATGGCTTTTACTCACATCAAAAACGGTTGTTGACAGCCTCCTCCGTACATGACCTGCACAATTTTCATCCGAAAGCAGACATTTGTTTCAAATGTCTGCAAAACACAACATCCTTCTGTAGATTGCACCATGTCAGCAGCTAGGGCGAATGCAAATTCAGCTTGCTCAAAGTCATTATCTTCTCATTTGCATGGTCATGCTAGCATGAGAATGAATTAAAAAATACCATTACACAGCATAGCCGCCAAATGTGTGATTGGTTGAGGGCTCTGGCAAATTCAATTTTCTCCCAACCCATTTGACCAATCAGTAAGCAGGATTGTGACTACAAGTGAGCTCCACAGCTAAGTTTAGGCCTGTTTTCGGCGTTTTGGCATGTTTTTACCACCCTTCCTACAAAAAACATTGCACGCCTGAGGAGTGCGATTTTATCGCTGACTTTTTGTCGAACTGGTCTTCATACATTGTCATTTAACCTATATAGGCATCGTCGTGTGATCTCAAAGGATATTGTTTGAAAAGATATTTCAATAAATAGTCGGTGCAGACTAAGCAATGTTTGCCTTTATTGTATATGAATGCTTTGGAGAAAACATTTGCAGGTCCAAGTTTATCTTTCAAATTGAGTAAAACTGGAAAAGAACAATTCCATACGATTACCTAAATGTTACTCATAAATAACACTGCTTTAGAGAAATTTAGGTAATGCCATTTTCTCAGGAATTAGCCAATACCTCAGAGTGGATGCGAAGCAATAAACTTAGTCTTGACGCTAGCAAATCCGAATTCCTGATCGTGGGTCATACATGGCAACTCAATAGTATCCAGCAACCGGTGCAATTAAAGATAGGCGATGATTCGATAAGGGTTCAGAGAGTAGAATATCATGGGCTAGCGGTTGATGAAAATTTAACTTGCACTGAACAATACAAAGTCTCAAGGACAAAATTAAATGTGGGCTACCCTAAATTCGGAAACTAGCAGATATTTTACCTCAAACCAAGCTAGAGCAGATCTACAGATCCCTCATTGAATATAATCTAGGATATGGAAACAAACTATTAGGTAGCCTATTAGGTACAAAACTAGATCATTTATAGCATCTCTAAGATAGAGCTCGTACGCTTATTGAAAATGCATATTCAAAGGACGAGAGGGTGTGCAATTGGATATCAACCCTTAACCTTGCTAAATATAATAAGGCCGTAATTACATATAAGATATTGAATAACTTATGTCCTAGCAGTCTTTATGGAAAACTCACCATGAGATCTCAGATATCTGCATATGAGACAAGAAACTGTCATAATATCAACATCCCAAAAGCAAAACCTAGAATTTTCCAAAAGAAGTTTTCACTATTCTGTCGCTTACTTGTGGGATGAGATAGTCACACAATTTTCGCGTTCAAGCGAAAACTAAAAGCGTACTTGCTACACTAGCAACTAGCAACTTCCCAAAAGCACGGTCTCTAGGAAGAGCAGCATTTATTTACTTTTAAGTCGTATATAGTAGTCTTCATTGTTTAAGTTTTATTTTAACATGCTTATGTATTTTAATTTATATTTATCGCTGATTTATTTTAGCATGCTTATGTATTTTAATCGACATCAATATATATTATCGCTGATAGAGAGCCGTGGATAAATATTGAACAAATGAATTGCAAAAAGTTCTCAATAGTTGGATGGGTCCTGCTCCCATCCCCTTTGAGATCGCACGGCGATGCCAATATACGTTAAATGACAATGTATGAAGACCAGTTGGACAAAAAGTCAGCGATAAAATTGCACTCCTCGGGCGTGCAATGTTTTTTGTAGGAAGGGTGGTAAAAACTAACTACTAACGCTCTTGAGAGTGCACATCATATAAATCTCTTTAACGCAATCTCCTTCACACTGCTGCTATTCTCTAATGATGTTTCAGGCTGTCGTTTTTTACAATAATAGAAAAAGTAAGCTAAGATGCCTTGCAACCAAACAATCACCAGTGAAGATTTAAATGACAGGTTTAAAAAGAGTGGAAACATGACACTCTTTTTCAATGGAAATTGAATGGATATTAGTAAGAAAAGTCTGGAGGAAGTCAGGAAATTTTACTGAAATTTGAAGATCATAAGAGGAAATTGAGGAGTTTTTCTATGCAGATTAATTCTTTGGTGCCCAACAGACAACTTTACACCTTGCGCAAATTTGATATCTTCTGTTCTTAATTGAGAATGTAGCTCTCCAACACGTTGCTGATATTTCATAGATGTTTTTTATAAGAAGTGTTTTATATCTCTTGTTGTTGAATAATTATCTTTAAATTGCCTCCTGAATTTTACAAAAAGTGTAGACAGAGGAAGGTATTATTTTGAAGCAAAGCGAGATATATGATATAATACTTTAGTTGTGTATATATATTTTATAAGTTTTTCAATTGTTATATTTTATATGTCATACTGATGTTATTCAATAATTATATCAGCTTTAGAACCCATCACACTAAGCAGCAGATCACAAGGAGCCAGAGGTGAGTGGCATTTGTCATGTCTGTCTCATATCATTTATGGTCTGTGACGTCATAATCATTCGTATTGTTTCCATGATCAATGTAGCCACTGTGGTCATCATGATCATCAACACGATCATGAAAATCGTCATTGTGATCATCAGTGCATTCCAAGCAAGTCATTTGATAAGTATGTATGTCTGCATGATCGTAATTACACACCATTCATAATTAAGTAATATAGTGTCCTTATTTGGGATTGTACTCTCTGGTGGTTTACCCCTTGTGATTGCTTTGCATCATTAGAGCTATGTCAATGCTTGTATGATCTTCGACAAACGAGAAGCCTTGTCTAGCAATCTCCGAGTGGTCTTGACTCTTTACGACATGGTGGTGTCAGAATAGTTTGCCATTGAAACTAGCATCAATTGCTGTTTACGCTCTTAAACAGGTAAACCATTAAAGAACAATAATGCATATGACATCCTGCCTTTATGAAGGAAATCAATATTGATGGTATTTGATATGTGGAGGGTAAATCTAGTTTCGAAGTGTCGATCGACTATCAATTAAGTTAGTGTCCTCTTTTAATTTAAGACTATACTATCACAGAAGGGTAAACAGCACAAACTCACAGTCTTAGCAATATTACGTTTAGAAATGAATCGCTTATCTAGAAACTGGGAGGTGGCATTATCATAAGCATTTGTTGGAAGAGCAGTTTTAACAAGAAATTATTTAATTATTCAGTTTTGTAAAATTCTCAATGAAGTATAATGAAGAGCAAGTGGAAAGGGCCATAGGTAGAGCAATAGCTAAAGAACAAATTAAAAGCCACAATTCTAATCAAAGTATAGACTAGATATACCCTCTGATTTGTAGGTGTTATGATGAATAAACCACTTTATAAACCTGTAAGTGGTTTGGTATTGTATACAGAGTTGTATTCAGACTAGGACCATTATGCAAATATGAAGCACCAGGACATATGGCATACGCTTATCTTATTCATTTGGAGGGATAAACTTAATGTTTTGATGTTGTTTGGTTATTTAGGCCCATGTGGTTATGCACAATAGAACTTACTATCCAAAGTGTGAAGGGGTCCGAAATGGGCCTATATGGCCACCGTATTAGTCTTGGTGTGCTCATCCGCCACATTTGGCACAGTATACTAAAGTGATGTTCAACATAAAGCACTTCTATTTGATGACGTTATTCCTATTAAACAGTAATGATGCACATAGTTTAATGGTCCCATCTGGTTAACATCAATAGGCAGACTAGAGATAACATAGGTAACCAGACATCTTCTATTGGCTTGTTTCAGATGCAGTGTTTTAATAAACGAACCAATATATGTCCTTCATTATGTTTCATTGGTAGTAGATGGCTGCAAAATGGGAATCAGGAGCTTAGAAAGTTTTTAATTGTAGGTCCTTGTAATTGACTAAAAACGTCTGGGAATACCGTTGTCATTTTGAAACTTGGGTGAACCATAAAGGATCCATGGATTAGCAGCAGATAATATGAGTTTAACATAGATCTATTTGGAAATACAGTGCTTTCAAGTACCGTATCTCTAAAACTTGGACTTTCTTTCCCTTCCCTTTTCAACTATCAGTCCACAACACAATCAATGCTCATTGTTACAATCGTGTAATCAATGCTCATTGTTACAATCGTGTAATCAATGCTCATTGTTACAATCGTGTAATCAATAGCTTGACCCTGTAATTTATTGGTCTGTTTCTTCTAGAGCTCGAAATTTTAAGCCTGTTTTTCTTTAATTCAAAGTGAGACAAGTTCCATCTGTTATCTGCTTCAACTCGCCATACGTGCTATCTGTCAAATTGATCTTAGGTTCTGGTAGCCGTGAAATTGTCTCATGATTGATCAAAATGCTCCTTGCGTTCAAGATCTGCTCTTTATTGGTGGCAGTTGCTCTGTCATTGTTTAACAGTAATCTTGTCTATTTTTTATCTTCATGTTTATCTCTCACTTCTGCAGAGGAGAATTTCGCTAGAATCTCGTAGCCAAGAGGAGGCCATGGTTTTCTCAGATCATTTTCTTCTACCAGCAAGATTCGGACCCCCGATTTAATTCATTCAATTGTCCAATTTCAGGCATCTTTCCATTAAGTACTCTTCTGATCTGTTTTTCATTGCAACATTTCCTTTAATAATTACCAATAGGAAGTTGCTTGATCAGAAAATACTTCAGAAATTACCAATTGCTAGCTTGTTTTCGATTAGAGTTTAATGCGGTTCTGAAGTGATAAGATTACAATAAAGCATAGGGAAAGCCAAATTGGAAGTTTGACATTGCAAATATTGTATGCTTGTGAGCTGAAATTAGGACTACAAGATTTTGAAGTAAGTTTGAAAGGTAATTATCCAGATCTTATGTTATAAATCATGAAGAATTGGGTTTCTTATATGGGTTAGTTGCATGCCATTTTATCACTGGTTTATCTGTTGTCTCACTAGAATCGAAAGACGATGTAAAGAGGGCAAGAGGCAATGTCTCAGGGATAGAGGGTGATATTGAAAGTTTAGAAAGTTCTATATCAGGTAAGCATTGTTTCACCACATTCTTTAGATATTAGTGATCAGAACAGTTATTGTGCTAATAGTGACATTATGACATGATTCTAGTGTCCTCCGGAGATTGCCAATAGGTGGATTGTGTTGTATTGAATTTTAGTGAGCTCTTGAAGTGACAAGTTTACATAAAGTGATGCAAGAACGTTTTTGGGACTTTGGTATTGCAGATATGATTATGAACTGAAGTTGTTGAACTGAACAGGATGCAAAGCAACATGTTAGTCTCCCTGGTTACCTTTTCTCCATGCATAGTTACTGACAATAGTCTTCACCCTGATATCTTTACGTCCTCAGCTGAAAATTTCCGATACATTTTTAGTAATTCGAGGTAGTCCCTGTGCTTTTCTAGAATGCTTTTTAGTAATTTGACAATCAAGGGGCCGTCGATATATGCATACAAAAAAGTGAGGCCACGGAGAACTTCATCAATGAACTGTTGAAAAGTTTGAACAAAAGGCATGCACAGAAACTTGAACAAATCGAAAGGAGTGCAAATGGCAAACTAAGGACCATCATCTGGGTGGAGAGTAACGTGATGATATGCTCAGCCAAGATCAATCTTGGGGAAGATGGATTTGCCATGAAGTGAAGAGGAAAAGTCATGAATATATGGAATAACGGTCCAGCAGACTGACTTTGTTCAAAGCACGGTAATTGTTGTAAGGATACTAATCACCAGGGGTAGGTTTAGGTACCGTGCGAAGTAGAGAAGACCAAGAACTGTCAGATGCGCGGATGATGCCAAGCTGGAGCATGTGATCGTATTCAGATTTAGCAGCCTTGGGATGATCAGGAGCAAGGTGACATTGATGGCAAAAGACAGAAGGGCCCGCAGTGAGAATGTGATGTGTCATAGAATGTGTAACTGATGATTCATTGTAGCATGGACGAGAAATGTTGGGAAGTTTGTGCAATAAACTGATGTAAAGAGTAAAAGCAAGGAAATGAAAAACAGGGCGTGCACGGTGAAGCAGTAGTAGATTGAATACCATGGAAACTGAGACCAGTAGTAGTGCCAATGAGCTTGCGGTTGCAAACATCAGCTTTGAGGTTGAAATGGACAAGAACCAGAGTAACTGCGGGCACAGAGATGAGACTCATCACGTGTATCAAGTTGAGTAGAGAGGGCTTGAAGTTGGACAGTTAACTGAGTAATCTGGCCTTGCAGATTAGCGATTTGGAGGCTATGTTCATGCATGGTTTGTGATGGGATACGGTTGGAAAGGGCAGCAACAGGCAGAGGAGGCAAGGAAACTTCACAGACTTTGTCAGCCAGCAGAGAATGGTCTTGAAGGGATACAGTGTTTGGTGTCAAAGCAAGGAGAAGCTGAATATTTGAGGTATATGCTGCAAAAATAATTGACGTGAAATAACTCCACGAGGTCACTGTCACCAAGTAGCTGGCACATTTTACGAAGGAGGTGAGAGGGTTGGCAATGGTCAAGGTCTGGATAGGATTGGTAGGCAGGAAAGATTACACCAAAAGGATGTTAGAAAAATTCTGCGGTAACATCCTTTGGACTGCGATGCCTGTCCACTCCCTCCACCCGCATGCATTTAACTTAAGCTGTGCCAGTTTCTGTACAGCAATGTTGTAGATTATCAAGTTCTTTTTAGGTTCCTGGGAGTTTTAATATTCCTTTATTACATTAGTATAATTATAACTACTGTACATTGTCAATTGCTTTCAATGCAGCACTTTCTTGCAGGCCAAAAGAAATGCCTCAAAGAGCATGATCTACTACATCATCTTGCCTTTCTTAATGTACACATGTTTTTTCTCTGACATACATCTGCACTTCACAAGATTGCAGATAGAAAGGTTACATGCTAATACACGACTTGTTATAAGAAAAAACTTTGTACTGTCTGCCTGGATATTTCTTAATAGTTTGTCAATTCCGGCCTTATATGCTTCTTGAATGTGCCTTAACTTTCTTGAAATTTCTTGTAGTAGCAAGGCAACTGTGAGAAGTGAAATAGAATTTCTAGTTAAAAACGCTTCCAGGGTGATGAACATATAATGTAAGCGTTTTTGTTCAAAAGTAGAAGTAGAGCGGATGAGTGTTGCTTTTAAACATGGTAGGGATTTTCAGTAGGTAGAGAAAGCAAAATACCCCAAATTTCTTGGGCAATCTCAGGTTGTGACGAGGTAATGACATATAAAATTTGTATGGACTGGGAGATGATGTTACGCGTGAGAAACTGGGTTTCGACTTGGGCAAACCAGAAAATAGGATCGATCGACCAAAAAGGATGCAATTTCAAAGAGAGGGCATGGACAGCTTGAGGTTAGGGAATGAGAACAGGAGCAGCAAAGGATGAACTAGCGTTGGCTGGTGGATCAAGCATTATGATGTGGAAATGGCAAGCAAAAAACAGGTGTGCAATATGGCAAGCACGAACACAAACAGGTATAATCGATACACACAATCGGCGATAAACAATGAAACATGTGTAGTTGCTCGTAGAGTCGGTCACCTCGTTAGTAATTTTTGGCTTTCTTCTTTGTGGAATTGCTAATAAAGATCTTTCTATATATATTTAAAGGTTCAATCTCACCCACTGCTTTCTTGGCTTTAATATCATTTGTAGAATTGAAACAAGGACCTTCCTTAGATACATTTTTATGGTGCTTTATCATCACCAATGTAAATGCCACTAACTGTTTTACAATTTTAGTCTGCTACATACATTTGTTCGATCGAATTGTGCAAAAAGATGAAATAAACAAAATCTGTATGGAAATGACGGGTAAAACCTAAGTTCCACGAGCGATTTTCTATGACAATTTTGTCTATGACACGCTTTATTTGTTTGTACAGATGGAGCCATATGACAATTTTTCAAATGGCAAGTGTACTTGTTCAAAAACTGGCATGCCAGCTTTTGGACAAGCATACTTGTCATATAAAAATTTTCATATGTAAAATTGCTCATGTAAACGGCTTGGCAAATCAATGTGACAAGTTTTGCTAAGTCACTGACCTCAAGCCCTCACATCAAGCATGGCCAGGCTCTTCACGCCAATTGATGTTTATCCTGATGGCTGCCAGTAGGATATTTGAGAGTAGCCAAGTCACATCAGTACTTTTAGAAGCTCTTCAAAGTCGTGAAGGTCAGTGGAACTCAAAGTCAGAGAGGCGCAAAGAGAAGGCTAGCCTTCAAATACCGCTGACCGTTAGGACAGTGGAAACTTGTCAAAGAAACTTGTGTCTAATTAACACGGGTAAATCTACTTGTCATTGAGAAAATTATCAAATGAAGCTGGTTGGCCATCTACACAGGCAAGTAAATTTGTCATAGAAAATTGTCATAAAAAGTTGGTTGTGGAACTTAAGCTTTAGGGTTAGGTATGGCAAAGTGTTGAGGGTGATAAAATACTGTAGCACAGGTTTAGACGAGAGATCAAAGGCGAGTAGCATAAACATAAACAGAATCAGTAGAATCAAGGAATGACAAACAACAAGATTAGTAAAACATTATAGCAGCATGAAAGAATAGCTGAAATGTCAATCACAGTTAAAATAAACATGAGTCATCATTCTCTCAACACTCCCACTTGACGAATATTTATTTTCTTAAGCGTTCAGCAAAGTTAATTAATTTGAGCTTCTAACTCCGATCAAGTCTCTTAACTCTTGAAATCTTTCTTTGGTCACAGCTTTCGTCAGTATGTCTGCTAACATTTCTTTTGTAGGACAATACTGAAACATTATATTATTTTTCTCTACAGCTTCTCTGATGAAGTGATATTTGATGCTTATGTGTTTTATCTTTGGATGATTTCCTGGATTTCCTGCTAGCGCTATCGCTCCTTGATTATCCTCACTAATCATTGTGGGATCCAGCTTCTGAAATCCAATGCGTTCTAGCAGATTTCTCATCCAGATAGTTTCTTGAGCTGCACAGCTTAAAGAAACATATTCTGCTTCTGTCGAAAACAACGCTACTATTGATTGCCTTCTTGTTTTCCATGACACTGTTCCATTACCAATCCGAAACAGATATCCAGTTGTGGATTTTCTTGTGCTTACATCTCTTGCCCAGTCCGCGTCTGCATATCCATGAAGATTTATTTTCACATTATCTTGTGCTTTGAACTCTAGACCAAAGTCAGTTGTTCCTCTTAAATATCGCAAAACTCTCTTTATTCCTATGAAATGCTCTTCTCCTGGATTTGACATGTATTGGCTCAACATGCCCACTGAAAAGGCTATATCTGGGCGTGTAGCAATAGCTGCATACATAAGAGATCCGATTATACACTGATATTCTCTCAAATCAGTTGTCTGCTCTCCATCCTTCAACTTCTCGTACTTCTTACCAACTTCCATGGGTGTTGAGACTGGCTTGCAATTTGACATGTTAAATCTTTTCAGGATGTTTTCAAGGTAGGCCTTTTGACTTATGTGCATAGGTTTGGTACTTCTGTTTCTCTTTATGCACATACCCAAGCAATGATGTATTTCACCCTGATCTTTAATCTCGAATCTTTTCATCAGTTGATTCTTTTCCTTGTTCAACATTGTGGTATCATTAGTAGCTAACACAATATCGTCGACATACAATGCTATTAGCATCAAGCATTGCTTTCCATCTCTATTCTCTGATTTCTGATACATGCATGGATCTGCGGTGCTTTGATTGTATTCAGAAGCCTTTAAGAAACTATCCATCTTGACATTCCAACAGCGTGCCGATTGCTTTAAACCATAGAGACTTTTTCTCAACTTGCATAAAAAATCTGGATGTTCTTCATCTTCATATCCTTCAAGCTGTTCCATGTATAGCTCGTGCTCCAACTCTCCGTGTAAAAACGCTGTTCTGACGTCCATTTGATGAACTTCTAAGTTTAGTTGGACTGCTATTGCAAGCAAAGATCTTATTGAACTGAATCTTGCCACAGGGGCATAGGTGTCATTGTAGTCTTGTCCAGGTTCCTGTTAGTACCCCTGAGCTACTAATCGAGCTGTGTATCTATCGATACTTCCATCTGCCTTGCGTTTCACCTTAAACACCCATTTACATGTAACAATGTTCTTGTCTTTTGGCATTTTCACTAAATCCTACGTTTTATTCACTTTCAAGGATTTATACTCATTGTCTGTAGCTTCCTTCCAGTGACCCATTTGCTGCTGTTCATGGCTTCTTTCATATCCTTTGCTTCATCTTCTTCTGTAATGGCTACAGAAGCAACATTCCTCCAATCTCCAGTAATTGCACCAAGACGATCCGGTGCAACAACACGACGCCCAGACCTCCTTGGAATAACCTCGGGTTGGTAGTTCATATTTTCAGCCTCCCTTGGATGCTCTACCTGTGCATCTTGATCAACAGCTTCAATTTCCTCTTCATTGAAAAAACAAATCATTCATCAACTGTGATCCTTCATCTAGCAACTTCTGATTTTGCACCTTTTTTAGCATCTTCAGACCATCCTTTATAAAGGTATCCTCCAAAAATAACGCATCACGGCTCAGTAACATCTTCTTTGTAGCAGGGCTATAGAATTTATAGCCCTTAGAGTCATTTGGGTAGCCAATAAATATGCACCTTTCAGATTTCTTATCTAATTTCTTTCGTTTTTCTTCTGGCACGTGGACATAAGCATTACATCCAAATACACTGAGGAAACTAACAGCAGGTTTCCTTGAGTAATAACATTCGAAAGGTGTTGCATTGTGGACATGAATTGTTGGACTTCTGTTTCGTAAAAAGACTGCAGTTGCAACAGCTTCTGCCCAAAATGATAATGGCAAACCGGCTTTATGTAACATAGAACGGACGCTCTCCATAATCGTGCGATTCATCCTTTCAGCCACTCCGTTCTGTTGAGGTGTGTATGGTACAGTGATTTCTTTCTTATTCCACGACTCTTACAAAATTCAATAAATTCTGTCGAGCCATATTCACCCCCGTTATCAGATCTTAAGACTTTGACACGCTGACCGGTAACGTTTTCAGTCAAGTTGACAAATTCTTTAACCTTGTCCAAAACCTCTCCTTTGTTCTTCATGATGAAAACCTTTGTGTATCGTGAAAAGTCATCAATGAAAGTGACAAATTATCGTGATCCACCGATTGATTGAACACTGAATGGTCCGTATACATCAGAATGAATAATCCCCAGCAACTGCTCAGCTCCATGATCACTTTTCTTGGGAAAGGGCAAACGATTACAACGATTAAATTAAATTTTCTACTGGTGTTTGCGATTGGCAAACAGCAGAGAGGAATGGAAGTCCATGACTGTCAACCTGCTTGGAGCAGACGACACATGAAGAAGAAGAAGTTTGTGAAAGAACATATTATTGCCAAACGCCTCTGTGGCATATCGTTACGTAGCGATGTACAAATAATACCTATAGAATTACATCTTAGAAATAAAAAGTGGCTCTTAATACCAATTTACAGGCCTCCAAGTTAGAATTTTGCAATTTTTAAGGAGGAGCTAGAAAGAGTGATTGATTTATACTCCAATTCATACGAAAATCATATGATAATTGGAGACTTCAACATCGAAATAGAAGACCCAGTACTACGCTCATTGATGGGAGATCACAACTTGAATAGCCTTATTAAAACACCCACATGTTTCAAATCTGATAGAGGAAGATGTATAGATCTAATCCTCACAAATAAATAGCACAGTTGCTTTTCTAGCCAGACTTTTGAAACAGGTTTCAGTGATTTCCATCACCTTGTGTATACTATACTCAAAACAACCAGTGTTAAATTGCCCCCAAAGAAAATCAAATATCGATGTTATAGAAATTTCTCAGAAAGCAAGTTCCATAATGATCTGACAGAAAGATTTAGAGCTCACCCCTCGAATGACTACAACGATTTTGAGCAAAGTTTTCTCTCAACACTTGATAAACATGCACCTTTAAAAACAATCGTTATTCGAGAAAATAATAAACACCCACATGAACAAAAAGTTAAGAAGAGCAATAATGAACCATTCAAGATTAAAAAGGGTCGCAAATAAAACAAAACATCCTAAGGATATTGCAGAATATAAAAAACAAAGGAATATAGTAGTTCGATTAAATAAAGAAGCAAAAAGGACATATTATGAGAATCTAGATCCCAATGAAGTTGGAAAAAACAAAGTGTTTTGGAAAACTTTTAAGCCTCTGCTGTCAAACAATTGTCATAATGGGTCAAATAAAATAACATTAATAGAAGATGGATCACTGTTGACAGATGATAAGGATATTAGTGAATGTTTTAATACCTACTTCACAAATATAACAGACACATTAGATATTGAGAGGCCTATTATCGATGACAAATCAGTGCTAGCAGCTATTGAACGGTATAAGACACATCCGAGTATTGTCAAAATAAAACAATTAATTAAACCTAATCATTAATTTAGCTTTGGCAAATTTGATACAAAAGAGGTATGGGATGAAATCAATCGATTAGAATGTTCACAGTCTGTTAGCGGCAACATTCCAACAACAATTTTGAAAAAATTATCTGCTTTATGTTTTGGTGAAGTAACCAAAATTGCCAACTCTATGATTGAAAGCTGTTTGTTTCCAGAAAGCCTTAAAAAAGCTGATCTGCCCCCTGTCTTTAAGACAGGAGAAGCAACAGCAAAGAAGAATTTTCGACCAATAAGTATTTTATCTGCAATTTCCAAGGTTTTTGAAAGGTTGATGTCGAAGCAGATCACGTCATTTATTAATCCAAAATTGTCCAAACTTCTATGTGGATACAGAGAAGGCTACAGCTCTCATGATGCTCTATTTAGAGTTATTGAGCAATGTCGCAAGGTACTGGACAGGTCAGGTAAGGTTGGATTGGTACTTTGGATCTGTCAAAAGCCTATGACTGCATTCCCCATGATTTACTGCTAGATAAGCTTAGCTTGAAGCATATGGCTTCGCTTTGGACAGTTTGAATTTAATGAATAGCTACCTCACAAATAGATTACAAAGGTTTAAAGTAAATGGAACTTATAGTAGCTGGCAACAAGTAAAATCTGGTGTCCCACAGGGCTCAGTTCTAGGGCCTTTGCTATTCAATTTATTTATTAACAATTTCATTTACGTCATCGAAGACTCAAAAGTTTGCAACTTCGCTGATGATAATACTATCTACGCATTTGATGATAATATAGAAACCATTTTAAGACTGCTCAAAGGAGATATAAATAATGCCTTACAATGGTTTAAAAACAACGACATGGCAGCAAACCCAGACAAATTTCAGGTGATCTTTATGGGCCTTGAAAAAGGTCAAAAATTGAGGCTGGAAATAAATGGTATATCTATAAGGACAACTGAGGAGGTTAAACTTCTTGGAATAACGATTGACTTAAAGTTGCAATTTCAGAATCATGTGGAAGCTATTTGTAAAACGGCAAACCAAAAGGTAAAGGCGTTCTCTCGAATAGCTAGGTATCTGCAAAAGCACAAAGCATATGTACTGTACAAGACTTTTATAAGGTCAAGTTTCAACTATTGTCCACTGATATGGATGTTTTGTGGTAAAACAGCAAATAATAGAATAAATCAGTTGCACAAACGCGCCTTGAGAGTCCTCCAAAATGACTATACAGCTACATTTGAAGATCTACTAGAAAAATCGGAAGAAGTAACGGTCCATTGTAGTAACCTACAAAAGCTGATGATTGAAATATATGAATGTACCAATCATATTGGCCCTGCTGTCTTGACATAGTTCTTTACAACTAAAGAAATAATCTATGATCTGAGAATAAAAAATCTCCTCCAGATACCAAAAGTAAAAATATCCTCGTATGGACAAAGCTCCCTATCGTTTAGAGGTAGTATACTTTGGAACACTCTTTCAGACAGCATAAAATCGGCTCAAAATATTAAAGGAGTTAAAACAATGATCAAAAACTGGAAGGGAGAAAATTGTACCTGTATTATTTGTAAATAAAAATATTGTAATTAAATAGTTGGTGTATATTAGTTTATTTGTGAACTACGTTTTTTACCAACTGTAAATAAATTAGTTATTATTATTATTATTATTCCCATTGCACATCCATCACATGCGCGGTCTATCTCTTGTTTTGGATTGAGCTTTAAACCATCGACCATTGACTTGTTGTACAGCAACTTGACATTGTCATACCCTAAGTGTCCAAGCCTGCCTGTAATGCCACAAATTCAAATCATCAATTTGGTCGATAGATGCAAATTAGATTCATATATCGGTTCAGCATTTAATATATACATCTTTCCAGCTTTGTGCCCAATACAATACATTTCCCCATTCAAGATAACTATGAATGATTTCTCATTGAAACGCACTTCTGCACCCTTCTCTGTTAATGTAGGCAAAGACAGCAACTTCTTACTTTTCGGCACGTACAGCACATTGGACAGGTTTAAGTTGATTTCCTTAGAGCCATCATAAACCGTCATTTTCAAATCTCCTTTCCCATATGAATGCAAAATGCTATTGTCAGCCAACTGAACCTTTCCAGGTGATCCAAATTCTACAAAGTTCTGCATTTTGTCTTTTTCTGGTGTCATATGCTGCGTTGCGCCAGAATGTATCCACCAATTATCGTCAACTCTATTTGACTCAGTTGATGTTGCCAACGCCAATTGTGATATTTCAGCGGCTGCTATTTCCGGATTAGAATCAACAACAGCTTCTATTTGGTTCGCTGATTCCCTTGGACTTTTGTTTAAACCCTTTCGCTGATCTGATTTCTTTTTAAAGCAGTTCTTTGCATAATGCCCTTCTTTTTGGCAGTAATAACAGACTCCTTTCTTAGTGTTACGATTTCCTTTGTAACTTATACCTTTAGTATACAAGGCCTCATTCGTCTTGCCTTCTGCACTTCCACCATACATTTTCTGATGCTCATGCACCAGTTTATCGCACACATATTCCCATGTAAGTCGTTCTTCTGAGATGGGTTCTAGGGCAGTTATTAAATAATTATAACTGTCAGATAAACTGCTAATCAAAATTATTACCTAGTCCTTTTCAGCGATATGATCTCCCACTGCTTGTAGGTGACCAGATAGTGTCTTGATGTAGTTTACGTGCTCCATCATGCTAGCCCCTTTATCCATTTGGGCGGCATACAATTTTCTTCGGTAATAAATCTTTTGGGAAAGCGATTTCCTTTCGAAATGTTTCTCACGATTTTCCCAAGCCTCCTTTGCCATAACAGCAGATCTCACATAAATTTGCAGGTCTGTTATAACCGACAAACAAACGGTAGCAAGAGCGATATTTTCTCTCTTCCTAAATTTTACTTTCTCACCTGGAGAAGCATCGGCTGGCAAAGTTTCACCGCCTGTTACAATCTCCCATACATCTCTTGCCATAATCATGCATCTTTATTTGGAATTTCCAATTATGATAGTTGTCGCCATTTAGCTTTTCCACCTTCAATCCAGCAATTTCATCAGATGCCATGTCAATAACCAAAACTTTGAACGGCCTAATGATGGCAACTCCCACTGAAGCCTTACGGAAAACAGAACTTACATCGCGAAAGTCCCTCACATCGCGAAATCAAAACATCAAAATCACTCGGCCTTGGCCCATAGCCTGATAAAATACTGTAACGCAGGTTTAGACGAGAGACCAAAGGCGAGTAGCATAAACATAAACAGCATCAATGAAATCAAGGAATGACAAACAACAAGACGAGTAAAACAGTATAACAGCATGAAAGAATAGCGGAAATGTCAATCACAGTTAAAATAAACATGAGTCATCATTCTCTCAAAAGAGGGAAAGCTGGTATGAAAATAGGCCTAAACAATGGGCAAGGTGTTAAGACGTAGTAGAATGTTAGCGTGATGTCAGTTTAGTGTTAGGGTAGAGAAAGTGGCGGCAGTGAGTTGTTGAAGAACACGCAATGAATGAATGAATGAATGAGTGACATGGAAGATATAGTAACTAAAAATGGACTTGCAACACATTGCAGACTTAACTGTGGACTTCGAAGCTAATTTGAACAGCAACGTTCATTGATAAGAACCCAAATATCGTCCCCTTCTGACTGATCTTGCCACTGATTATAAAGAAATAAATGTTATTAATGTTGTGTTTTCCTTGCATAAGCTAGGCTAGCTTGAGATGACCGAGAAGCTAGGTCCTCTTTCAGCGATGCGACCAACAGCAGAAATCAAAGAGAGAGATAGACAAAGTGTGAATCTATAATCAACACAAGTACTTAACTCTAAAACTTTACAATTAGCGAGCCAAGACGTCAGTTTGCTACCTGTTTATATCACTAGCTAAAATGTGCATTGGGTCCCTAGACAGTTCGTTTGTCATGCTTTCTGCTTGGCACAGCTATTTAAAACCAAATACACAAAGAAATAGGTATTACCTAAGAAATAATTAAAACAATGATTACTGCATAAAGAATTGTGTACTTTATGTTTTTCAGTCAAAGTTCATTATGTCCAGAACTGTCATAACAATTAACATCTTTATTAGCTGTCTTGGGCTATTTGTTACTTCACCAAAATAATTTTTCAAGATGTGTAATGACAATGGCTTAGGCACACGTAAACTCAGCTTTATCAGTTCCAAGTTGTCTAGCATAGTCATGCGCGCAACGAATTACGTATTTTCGATGTTGTAGATTGGAATCGCAGCTTTTTAATGAATAATAGGCCGAGAGTGACGACAAAAAGAGACCGCATTTTTTATTATTTGACGACTATTCTATGATATATTTTACTTAAAATGACTATTTCATGACTAATCCAGTGTAACTATAAACGTTTCGACTCGTGCTCGAGTCATCTTCAGTATGAGGATACTAAATTTCTATACACTTTTGGTGCCTATACTCTCCCTAGTGATTTGTCTTTTATTTGTTATTATGTTTGCTGTGTTCCTCCAATATGTTGTTTACCGCATCTTTCCTATTCGTCCATTCCTACTACGTGGTTTTCGATCCAACCCCCCCGCTATAAATATATATATATATATATATATATATATATATATATATATATATATATCTATATTTCGGTCTTATCATAGTATCCTCATGTACTCAAGATGACTCGAGCACGAGCATGGAATAGTCATTTTAAGTAAAATATATCATGGAATAGTCGTCAAATACTAAAAAATGTGGGCTCTTTTTGTCGTCACTCTCGTCCTATTACATATTTTGTATGAGGAACAGACCATGGTGTGATCCGGAGCTCCTAAACTATGAATATTTTTGTCTTTTTATCTCCAAAGCCTTTGATCGTGTCTGGCACAAAGGTCTCCTTACTAAACTACCAATGTGTGGTTTGCACAGCAACCTCATTGACTGGATTGCTAGCTTTCTTTCTGACAGATCAATTGCAATTAGGGTTGATGGTGTCCTCTCCGAGCCTCATTCTATCAACTTTGGTGTACCTCAGGGCTCTGTTATCTCGCCTGTTTTATTCATCCTCTTCATAAATGACCTACTGTCCTCTACATCTTCAAGCATTTCCTTTTTTACCGATGATACTTATTTAAGTTTATCTTTTTAATCTAATCCACCAAATCTTTCCCACTCGAATGTTTCAACCTATCGTAACACCTCAGCTTCACTTCTCACTAATGACCTGTCAACCATGGAGATGTGGGGTAATGACAACCGTGTTAAGTTTACTCAAGGAAAGATGACACAGGTTGTTATTTCACGTAAACATCACCGAGACTTCCCCCCTGTATTCATGACTGGCCCTGAGCTGGACATTTCGTCTTCTTTCACTCAGCTTTGTCTTTCAGTGTTATCTAATCTTTCTTGGAAACCCCACATCCACTCCACTGCTAAAAATGCATCTCAGAAACTTGGCTTCCTTTCTAGAACCCGTGGCTTTTTCTCTCCTTCTCAGCTACTGACTATATACAAATATCAGATTCGTCCTTCTCTGGAGTACTGCTCCCATGTTTGGGGTGTTGCTCCCAGATCTTCTCTACATCTTCTTGACAAAGTCCAGCCCAAAGCCATTCGTATCATAAATAATCCAAGTCTCACCAAATCTCTCCAATCTCTCTCTCATCGTCGTCTGGTTGCAGATCTTTCCATTTTCTATCGACATTTTCATGGACATTGCTCAATGGAAATCAAGAGTATTATTCCTGATCCCTTGAAGCATGTTCGACCCACAAAAAGCTCTAGTCAATCACACCCTTTCCAAGTCATACTATCCAACCTACGAACTCTTTCCCACAAATCTTCTTTCATTTCAAGAACCTGTCAACTTTGGAACACCTTACCTTCCACTTCCTTTCCTGAATCCTACAACTCATCTTCCTTCAAATCTAACATCAACAAACGGGATCTCATCTCCCTACCTAATTAACTTTCCTTTCTCTTTCTTCCTTTATCAGGGCTTTATTATAGGGTCTATTAGCCTTTCCCTGACAATACATACTAAAAAAAGAATTATATTTGTATTAATGTCAATATAAAATATTTTATTTCTTTGTTAGCACAAGCCAGCAAAGTATAAATTACTTTGTAGTCAGAAAAGTGTATCGATAATCGATGAATTGATAGTGATAAAATTCTGTGATCAATATGTTCATTCCAACCATCTGAGATTGATGGTATTCTGCATTTGATCATAGAAATCATCATGATCAACGTCAGATAGTTGTAGAAAGCATTACCTGGAACGCCAGTCTTTGCTATGCCTATGTCTTATTTGCAAAATATCCGATTAGTTGCTACCACACCTGATCTTCTTGACAAAAACAGTTAACTTAAGTAAGCCAATCTTTTAGATCTCCATGATCATCCGAAGAGAGGTCACACTCCATCAAAAGAGACACATCAAGACAGTGGATAAAGCTATTACATTGATTAGTAAAGGGAAAATAACAATTTAACCTGTTAACTAGGGTATTCAGTCATTTAATCACTTTTCCAGTCAGATAACGCAAAACAATCTGTCTCCTGAACACTAGTGAGGGCCTCCGTTGGGGCTTCGAGGGGTCATTCATTTAGTACGTATGCACAATTGGAGGAGGGGGTCAAGCAAATGCGTACGAGTGCGTACAAGGGTGGAGGGGGAATTGACACATTAAGTATTTTCACAAAGCAAAAACTTATCAGCTTTTTGCATACATCCTGCAATATTTTCACTTGCAAAAAACATTTCATGTGGTTTGTCACCAAAGTTGCGGTAGACATCAGTATAGCAGAATATTTCTACCCAGGTTTCTAAGCATGACCTCAAGAAAAGATAGTAAGAATTGATCAAGTGGAGGAATCCGTCAATGTGGCCACTTAGGACTTTTGAATAAACTGAAACTTAATGATATTTTTCCCATTGTAATAGTGGCATTTACTAGTGGCATCTACAAGGCTAAATATCCAGTTTTTCGCCATTGCCTAGCATGCCAGATAGGAAACACGCGATGAGTTATGTATATTTGAAAGCATATTACCTAGTCCTCTCAAGTTTTGTCAACCCACCCGGCCTATGTTTTGCCATATTATGCCCTTTGTTGCCCTTAGGCAATATGAATTTGACACACCCTGCTCTAATATAATGCTGTTTTGTTTGAACAATATTATAGATTTTTCATAAAATATTTTTGAAGTAATCATTTTCATGTCTCGTGAGTGCTTACAAAGTCTTTCTCCATGGTTTTGGATTTCTAAAAACTTCCTTTTAGAGATGAAGGGGGTTGAAACAACCAAGAGTGCGTATGCAAACGGTGGGATGCATATCAAGCGTACGTGTGCATGCGAGGGGGGATGGGTGGTCAAATTTTAGCCGTTTTGGAGCGCAAATACTACCTGAATGACCCCCAATGGCATGGGCCCCTTAAGTTGTCCACCGTTTCATACTCTGACCTGTCGGACAGAAAAATACTTTCAGTATGCTTTATGCGTCCCACTTTTTAGAGCTATAATTAAATACCAGTGTTTATCTATTTACGAGGGAATGGCCCCACAATTTTATATCAGGGGAGTTGGTGTACTTATGTGATTGGGTCTGACACGAGACGAAATTTACCCTCTACAATGGCTAGAAATGCTACCACACTAGATTTTAAGCGTATAGTATAGTACGTGGATGTAGCATATTCTACAATGAAAATAGAGAGGAAATTAGAAGTGTTCTTGGAGAGGCAGTTTGGAGATAAAGCCCTCCCAATCCCTTTCTGGCGTCATCTAGCCAGAAGAACATTCGTTCTTCTATAGTATCACAAATAGTGGATAAATTGTCGCAGTACAGTGATCGAATCATTTTTACAAATTTGTCCGTCTTCAATCGCAGACTGCATCAAGTGATGCTGGAATGTGGCATTCGTGATAAAAGGATGAGAAGCAAGAGCAAACACATTTGTGCAAAATTGATATATCACCATCTTGGAGTTTGGAGTAGTAAATTCTTCTTGCAAGTCATACAACTTGTAAAGTCATTTCATTCCTATTCGTCACTGAAATGCCCCAGAATGCCTTTTCACTTCGGCTATTAGGGCTAACTGCTTTGTGTGAAAGTGATGTAAAACTAAGTACATTGCAGCCATTAACGAGGATCCTTTAACAATATATCGTTCAACGAAGTTTCTTGCGATTCCCAGGAGTAACTGTACACAATGCGAGGTTTATTTGTTAATTCATGTTCCCAAATTTTCTTGCAGGTGTGTTGACCTGCCACTTGCGGTGGCACTTGCAAGAAAAGTATTTTATCTACATACGCTGCATGGATTATGTTATTTTACTGTATTCTTCTCGACTTGCTTTTTCGTACAGAAAGCCTGGTCATGTATGTGAATGGCAAGCACCACTAGCAGTGCCACGACACTGGTTGGAATCTTCATTGGATTCCGCTATTTCCCATTCAAAAGCGGCCATGTGATCATCACTAGTCTAGAAATTTGGCTATAAAGTCGGAAATGTGTTAATTTTGGGCAAACAGAAATTAAACGCCGTGACCTTTTAAAATGATCACATGAGAATCTGATATTACGGCAACTTCTATAAGCGGTAATTTGTATGTGCAATGAAAGGCATACGCAATTCGATTCGCTTTTATGATCACATGCAAGTGAAATCATACGCAATATACAAAAGGGACTGATACTGACTGAGTTGCTATTTTTGGCTTGAACAGCTATTGTTAAGACGAAGAAAGCACTATCTCCAAAGAAGCACTACTTTGGAAAGATACAGCAATCACTTGCTACACGTGATAGAATGTGTATTGCGCTTTATAGAGTATCCTAATTGAAGTAAAGGACACGTTCGATTCTTTCAGTTATATGTTATCACGTTCCACTATTGTCAGAGTCGAGATCGGATGCATTGCAAATCAAAGACATACTATTTCTGTCAATTATTTGTAGATATTTATTCTTTTGAACTCGAGGTTTATGGGTGATCGTTGATAAATATTGCTTACTATTTGTGGCATTCATATCTTGTATTAGGGCGATTATTTTTCTGAATATTTTGCAGCAATCTCTTTATTTATCTCATGTTTACTTTCCTGTGTCATGTAGGCATTTCAGCTGATACCCTTTGGGTAGTTAGTAATGGTTTTTCTAAATGATGTTTTGAGTTTTGTGGTTTATGAATATTGTTTTTATAGAGCTTGTCAGTAACGTGGAAGAATCTCGGAGCGAAAGGTTTTTACGTATGTTTCTTTTTTGAATTTGATCTAGTATTATTAGTAGCTGTTTTTGAATGGACCAGATTAAAGAATATACTGTGCATATGTTTATGACTATACTATGCATATGAAAATACTATCCATTTTGGGTTGTTTTTTCCGTGGTCAAACACACCTCACCACATTTCATCCACCATTTGGCTCAAAGTATCTTAAGCGTGATCAATGATATTGAGAGTTGATAAAATGCATCCAAATTTTCTTCCAAAATTTCATTCAACATTCCCTTCATCTCAGATACTGCTTGACCAGTGATACATTTAAGAAACTTTGAAGAATTTTGAGCACACGCTCAAGGTTATAGTGTTAAATGAAGCATCAGAGCAGACTGTCAAACGTATCTTACATCTCAAAAATCAGAATGGTTTTTTTAATCTCGACTAAATTTTATCCAACATCACTTTGCATAATTTGGTTTATACAACATAGATGGTCAAACACATCCTGCATTTCAGCCAGCTTTTGTCTTCAAAATATTGAATAAAAAATGTTGGATGGGCTTGATCGGAGTTTGAACTTATTATGTATAATACAGAAATTTCTGAATAGGAATCATATTGCTAATGATCACTTGCAGTTTGATGTAAACTCTACCAAACTAATCATCTACATACTTCTTTGGTTTGTTGATTTTGATTGTGGCTTATTTCATGGTATACTGACAGTCTATAGTCACAACAAACAGATTTTGCAGCCGATGATTGAAGTTCCTATCAGCCAATCTTTGTTTATTATTAAATCTTTAAGATACTTAGGTGATTGTATTCAAGGTACGTTATATCTATTACATTGATTTTATATCCTACTTTAGGGTACAATCACCTTGAGCAATAGGATAACTATGACTCAACCTTTAAATTTCTCATTTTAGAGCCAATCCCACAAAGAATATTAGTGTATACTAGTATTAATATGAATAGTCAAGTAGGAAGGGCAATCCTGTAAGAGAAACCTGACTAAGATAAATATGGGCCAGGTATGTTCAGTATGTTGCATGTGGCCAGAGTTGTGGCAAGACAAGGAATTAGTTCAGGAGATGTGAAATAGAACCTTTTTTGAATTTTAAGTTTGCTGTCCATGCAGTTCCTTCTCAAAGATAATATGTGGAGTCAGCACCACCTTTTTATAAAGGTCTGTCTTCTCACAAAAATAGAATTTAATACAGAAGTTACCCTGCAAGAAAGTTTCTGTGTCTGCTGATACAACTCCACATACCCGTATTTTCAACAAAGTTATTGTTTTTGGAAAATTTTTAATCCAATGAAAGGATAAAAGTGAAAGTATTATTGCAGAATTGAATACATCATGGTACGTACGTTTACTGTCTCTTCCCTTTGATCATCATGAGAATCATAGCAATAAAAGCAAAACGTTTAGCAATGATGTTGCCAGATTTTAATAATTATATTGCCAAAAGGACAAAGCATTCACAGGCTATGAAGCTGATTGAAGCAACTGCACGATGATCTTGAAAACATTATAGAATTCATAATGCAATGGATACAAGAGTGAGACCCCTGGAAGTTGTGCTACAGTTGCCTCTGCCAAATCAAGCACCAACGCTGCTCGATACCATTATGGACTGTCTTTCACATGGATTCAGATGTATTCTTACCAGAAATCTGTATTTTTCGAATGGCTTTTACTCACATCAAAAACGGTTGTTGACAGCCTCCTCTATACATGACCTGCAAAAGACAACATCCTTCTGTAGATTGCACCATGTCAGCAGCTAGGGCGAATGCGAATTCAGCTTGCTCAAAGTCATTATCTTCTCATTTGCATGGTCATGCTAGCATGAGAATGAATTAAAAAATACCATTACACAGCATAGCCGCCAAATGTGTGATTGGTTGAGGGCTCTGGCAAATTCAATTTTCTCCCAACCCATTTGACCAATCAGTAAGCAGGATTGTGACTAAACGTGAGCTCCACAGCTAAGTTTAGGCCTGTTTTCGGCGTTTTGGCATGTTTTTACCACCCTTCCTACAAAAAACATTGCACGCCCGAGGAGTGCGATTTTATCGCTGACTTTTTGTCCAACTAGTCTTCATAAATTGTCTTTTAACCTATATAGGCATCGTCGTGTGATCTCAAAGGATATTGTTTGAAAAGATATTTCAATAAATAGTCGGTGCAGACTAGGCAATGTTTGCCTTTATTGTATATGAATGCTTTGGAGAAAACATTTGCAGGTCCAAGTTTATCTTTCAAATTGAGTAAAACTGGAAAAGAACAATTCCATACGATTACCTAAATGTTACTCATAAATAACACTGCTTTAGAGAAATTTAGGTAATGCCATTTTCTCAGGAATTAGCCAATACCTCAGAGTGGATGCGAAGCAATAAACTTAGTCTTGACGCTAGCAAATCCGAATTCCTGATCGTGGGTCATACATGGCAACTCAATAGTATCCAGCAACCGGTGCAATTAAAGATAGGCGATGATTCGATAAGGGTTCAGAGAGTAGAATATCATGGGCTAGCGGTTGATGAAAATTTAACTTGCACTGAACAATACAAAGTCTCAAGGACAAAATTAAATGTGGGCTACCCTAAATTCGGAAACTAGCAGATATTTTACCTCAAACCAAGCTAGAGCAGATCTACAGATCCCTCATTGAATATAATCTAGGATATGGAAACAAACTATTAGGTAGCCTATTAGGTACAAAACTAGATCATTTATAGCATCTCTAAGATAGAGCTCGTACGCTTATTGAAAATGCATATTCAAAGGACGAGAGGGTGTGCAATTGGATATCAACCCTTAACCTTGCTAAATATAATAAGGCCGTAATTACATATAAGATATTGAATAACTTATGTCCTAGCAGTCTTTATGGAAAACTCACCATGAGATCTCAGATATCTGCATATGAGACAAGAAACTGTCATAATATCAACATCCCAAAAGCAAAACCTAGAATTTTCCAAAAGAAGTTTTCACTATTCTGTCGCTTACTTGTGGGATGAGATAGTCACACAATTTTCGCGTTCAAGCGAAAACTAAAAGCGTACTTGCTACACTAGCAACTAGCAACTTCCCAAAAGCACGGTCTCTAGGAAGAGCAGCATTTATTTACTTTTAAGTCGTATATAGTAGTCTTCATTGTTTAAGTTTTATTTTAACATGCTTATGTATTTTAATTTATATTTATCGCTGATTTATTTTAGCATGCTTATGTATTTTAATCGACATCAATATATATTATCGCTGATAGAGAGCCGTGGATAAATATTGAACAAATGAATTGCAAAAAGTTCTCAATAGTTGGATGGGTCCTGCTCCCATCCCCTTTGAGATCGCACGGCGATGCCAATATACGTTAAATGACAATGTATGAAGACCAGTTGGACAAAAAGTCAGCGATAAAATTGCACTCCTCGGGCGTGCAATGTTTTTTGTAGGAAGGGTGGTAAAAACTAACTACTAACGCTCTTGAGAGTGCACATCATATAAATCTCTTTAACGCAATCTCCTTCACACTGCTGCTATTCTCTAATGATGTTTCAGGCTGTCGTTTTTTACAATAATAGAAAAAGTAAGCTAAGATGCCTTGCAACCAAACAATCACCAGTGAAGATTTAAATGACAGGTTTAAAAAGAGTGGAAACATGACACTCTTTTTCAATGGAAATTGAATGGATATTAGTAAGAAAAGTCTGGAGGAAGTCAGGAAATTTTACTGAAATTTGAAGATCATAAGAGGAAAGTGAGGAGTTTTTCTATGCAGATTAATTCTTTGGTGCCCAACAGACAACTTTACACATTGCGCAAATTTGATATCGTTTGTTCATAATTGAGAATGTAGCTCTCCAACACGTTGCTGATGTTTCATAGCTGTTTGTTATAAGAAGTGTTTTATATCTCTTGGAGTATCTTTAGCCAAGAGCCTATTGGACATCAGTTGTAGTGTCTAGCAGAGATGGTAACAAGTTTCCTCCAGGACTGAAGGATATAATATTTGCTGTTTGCAGTACTACTAAAGCTTCTATTTTTATATTTCTAACTTGAAGAACCCCATATTTTCTACATTATATTTTCGATTATCGCAGCTTATGAGTTCATAAGAATGAAAAGATTACAGTATGTTTTGAAAGCTGAGAACGAATTTTACCAACACTCATGTGCCAAAGCAGGACTATAAATGAAGGAGCTCGAGGGATAACTATAATTTTAGTGTCTTTGTTGATAATACAACGATTGTGTACAAAAAACTATAAAAAATTGTAAAAAGTGGTATGGCATAGCATGAAGTCCATGATTGCACAAATCAGCATGTAGCATAAAATATGCCATGAAAATGGCACCAGTTCTTTAAAAGGATCCGTGAGTGTATGTGAGTTTTGGCATTTGTCATTTGTATCGCATTTATTTGGCATTTGTACGTAAAGCTTTGATCATCATTGTGAAAGATGTCATTGCCTGCATTACATTTTCATCCTTTGAAACTTAAACACTTAACCACTGTTAAAAATTGCAAAGGGAACTACCATTTATATTTAATCAGCTATGTCCTTATGATAGCTGTGAAATAGTCTTTTAGTTCATGAAAATAATCCAAATGCAGAAGATATCTTCATTATTGGTGACAGTTGCTTCGTTATTCTTTAATGATAGTGACCTTATCTAATGTTCATCTTCATATTATTCTTTTTTGTTTTCTTTTATTCTCATAAGATTTACGATAACAAACACTTACAATACAAAAGCGAAGGGAGCACGGAAATACATAACAACCCTAAGAGTTACACTTAACATAGAGACACAAGTAGTTACAAGTTTGTTACAAAAATATTAAAGTTCAGACAGATCGTCTTTCACGTCTTTGTACGTCTTTCAGGGATCTCTTTACCTTGTGGTTTTTGAGGATCAGACGTGATTTGTTAGGAATAATGGAAGGCAAAGTTGTGCATGGATTTCTCTTAAAAAGCTTGAAAGCTGGAGACTTACCATCATGAGAAGGTGTAGTGTTTAATGCAAGTAGTGCTAGGTAAACATCTTGACCAGATTCGTGAGCTTTTTTGAGAGTGTGTTTCACAGTTTGAACTTGTCTTTCGACAAGCCCATTACTCTGAGGAAAATGGGGACTTGATGTTTTATGTTCAAAATCCCATGTCTGTGCAAATTGCTTATATTCATTGGCAATGGACTGTGGACCATTGTCAGACAAGAGTGTTTTTGGTATACCATGACGGCTGAATATCTTCTTGGTGGCTCTTATGACTGCCGCAGCATCAACTGATTTCTCGAGGGGTACTATCTCAAAATATTTTGAATGGTAGTCAATAATTAGGAGGTATTCTTGGCCATAAATTGTGAATAGATCACAGGCCACTTTTGTCTATGGTGTGCTAGGAATATCATAAGGTAACAGGGGTTCATGTTTCTGTCGGTTACGATGATTAAGACATTCAGGACATTGTGATACAAGTTCAATGATTTCATGATTGATGCCTGGCCAGAATACAGAGTTTCTTGCACGAAGAATGCATTTTTCTTGACCTTGATGACCTTGATGAATGAAAGATTTGATCTCTGAGCGCATAATGGGTGGAATAATTATGCGTTGGTCTTTAAGAAGTAAATCATAGTTGTAAACGATATCATCGCGATGTTAGTAGAATGGTGTGAGTGATAGATCTACGTCTGGTGTTGGTGGCCAACCTCTGATGGTGTATTCTTTTAGTTTCTGCAAAGTTGTGTCACGTGCGGTTTCTGATTGTAGACATTGCACCATTCCATCAATAATGGGTAACGTTTGTATAACTTAATGAACTTAATGCATCATTTCGGCTTCATCGATTTCACATTTGCTTCCCCCGATTGGAGTGTAAGCACGACTTAGTGTGTCAGCACCTTTCATTGCCCTCTCGGTTGAGTATTCAAGAACAAAGCTGTAGGTTTGCAAACGAAGAAAAAACCTTTGTATACCAGGTGGACATGATGCTATACTTCTGGAAAATATGGCATTGAGAGGCTTGTGATCATTCTGCACAACAAATTCCCGTCCATAGAGATACTCATGGAATCATTCACAGCCAAAAACTACTGATAACGCGTCACGTTCCATGGAAGCATAATTTTGTTCTGATTTATCCAAAGATCTTGATGCAAAAGCAATTGGGTGCCACACTCTGTCAAGGGATTGCTCTATCATCTCACAGAGACAAATAAGACTTGAATCAGTGCGAAGTCGTATTGGCAAGTTTGGATCGTAATACTGAAGAATAGGCACAGTGGTAATTATTGATTGCAGCCATTAAAATGCATCTTTCTGAGGTTTCAACATAACAAATTTCACATCTTTGTTTTAAGAGTTCTCGAAGTGGCGCAGTTTCATCAGAAAGCCTGGGAATGAACTTCCCTCGGTAATTGACTATCCGCATAAAGCACTGCAACTCGATTTTGTTGGTGGGGATAGGCATTTTCATGATAGCCTCAACTTTTCGAGGGTCGGGTTTCTAGCCTTCAGCTGATATGATGCGACATAGAAATGTTAGCTTTCTATCCCCAAAAGTACATTTATCGTTGTTCAGCAATAGACCACTATCTCTGATTGGTGTAAGTACTTGTTGAACTCGAGCATCGTGGGTATCCTTTGTGTCAGCCCAAATTATGATGTCATCGTGTGAGTTCGCTACACCGCTTATACCCACGATAATTTTGGAAATTTCTAGCTGAAAGATTTCGCTCGCTGAGTGGATTCCGTATGGCATCCTTTTAAACTTGTAGCATCCGAAAGTGGTGGCAAAAGTGAGCAAGTCAGAGCTTTCATTATCAACTGGGATTTGCCAGTACCCATTACTAGCATCAGGTTTCGTGAAGAATTGAGCACCGTTCATTTGAGATATAATTTCTTCCGCTGTTGGAAGGCGATAGTGATGCCTTTTGATTGCTTGATTAAGTGGTCGGGTATCAAGACATACTCGCAAATTCCCATTAGGTTTACTGACAACAACCCATTAGGTATACTGGTATAATTATAAGCAGAGAGCTTGACAGAGGTGGTCTTCAACTGGGGACGGGGTTTGAAGCTTGTCAAAATACTTCTTTTGTAGTACATTTACTTGTGCACCTGTGTCAATTTTGTAGCATATATGTTTACCAGCAGTTTCCAAGTTAATTGACCATTGACAGGGAGTTGTATCATTAACTGAGTCGATCTTGAGTGGCTTTTCAAAATCAGGAGGAGTTAAAGAGTCTTGGTCAGTTGCGTTTAAAATGCGTATCTGACGAGGAATCAGAACATGGACCGAGATTTTCTTCATCTACTGTCTGAACACGTTTTGTGCAACATTTACCATAATAATTGTTATGGTGACATCTATTGCATTTTTGAGCATAGGCTGGACAACTTCCAGGAGCGTGGCTGCTTGCACAAAATTTACAACGTTTAATTATCTCTGCTCGCTTACTCTTGAACTGTGCTTTCTCCGGTTCTTTAGAGGGAGCCCCAGCACTATCCTGTTTTGGTTCTTTCCACCTATGATAATTAATTCTACTAATTGAGCGGTCAGTAAGAGTGGTGAGCTGCTTGGCATGTTCCTTTGTTTGTTCCGCAGCCAGACCAAGTTTTATGGATGTCGTAAGAACCAATGTAGGCTCTCTCAGCATCCGTTCTCTGAGAGCACGGTCAGTAACGCCACAAATAATCACATCTTTTATGAGCGAGTAACGCAAATTCTCAAAGGCACATTCAGCTAACAAGGTTCTGAGTTCTGTCACAAAATTGTTGAAAGGTTGTCCTTCAGCTTGGTGATAAGTAAAGAATTGATGTCTATTGATAGTGGTGTTAGAGCGGGGGTTACAATGTGCTTCAAACTGATCAAGAACAGGATTTAATTTGAGCGAATCACCAGCAGTTGTAAACTCAAAAGTTTCATAGATTTCCCTACCACGTTCTCCTATGCAGGTAAGTAGAACAGAGGTCTTAATCTTATCTTATTTCGTGTCAGATTCAGTGGCAACAAGGTAGAAATCGAAGGCCTTCCGCCATGTTTTCGAAGTCTGTCCCACGTTGCCTTCGAAAGACAGAGGTCCAGGCGGTTTGAGACGTTCCATAATAGTGTAGCTGCGTCGACAGCGTTGAAACTGAATAATTATGAAGCAACTACGCACCTGACACCATGTAATATATCGGATTGCAGCAGATCGAGTCTATGAGAAATGAGGATCAATTGAGAAAACGTGAATGTAATAAGATGACTAATGAATAAGAATCTCGAATATAAAATAGATAAGTAAGGCGAAAGTGAGGTTGATAGAAAATGGCAGATAGGGCACGTATTAGGTTCTAGTAGGATTAATGTAGGAATAGAGAAGTGAGGATGTGATGAGATCAATGAGATGACTAGAGAAATATAAGAATATATATGAATTGGTTTACACTTATAACAGATTCTAGTGTCCTCCGCAAATTACCAATAGGTGGTTTGTTTGTATTAAATATTCATCAGCTCTTGAAGTGATAAGTTTACATAACGTGATGCAAGAACGTTTTTGGGAATTTGGTATTGCAGATATGATTATGAATTGAAGTTGTCGAACTGACCAGGATGCAAAGCAACATGTTAATCTCCATGGTTATCTTTTCTCCATGCATCGTTACTGACAGTAGTGTTCACCCTGATATCTCCCTGTCTTCAGCTGAAACTTTCCGATGCATTTATAGTTATTCAGGGTAGATTCTATGCTTTTCTAGTAATGCTTTTTAGTAATTTGACAATCAAGGGGTCGTCAATATATGCATACAAAAAAGTGAGGCCACGGAGAACTTCATCAGTGAACTGTTGAAAAGTTTGACCAAACGGCATGCACAGAAGTGTGAAAAAATCGAAAGGAGTGCAAATGGCGAACTTAGGACCATCATCTGGGTGGAGAGGAACCTGATGATATGCACGGACAAGATCACTCTTGGGGAAGATGGATTTGCTATGAATTGAAAAGGAAAAGTCATGAATATATGGAATAACGGTCCAGCAGACTGACTTTGTTCAAAGCACGGTAATTGTTGTAAGGATGCTAATCACCAGGAGTAGGTTTAGGTACCGTGCGAAGTAGAGAAGACCAAGAACTGTCAGAAGCGCGGATGATGCCAAGCTGGAGCATGTGATCAAATTCAGATTAGTAATCTTGGGATGATCAGGAGCGAGGTGACATGCATGGCAGAAGATAGAAGGCCCCGCAGTGAGAATGTGATGTGTCATAGAATGTGTAACTGATGATTCATTGTAGCATAGATGAGAAATGTTTGAAAGTTTGTGCAATAAATTGATGTAAGGAGTAGCAGCAGCGAATTGAAAAACAGGGCATGCATGGTGAAGCAGTAGTAGATTGAATACCATGGAAACTGAGACCAGTAGTAGTGCCAATGAGCTTGCGATTGCAAACATCAGCTTTGAGGTTGAATTGGACAAGAACAAGAGTGACTGCGGGCACAGAGATGAGGCTGATCACGTGTATGAAGTTGAGTAGAGAGGGCTTGAAGTTGGACAGTTAACTGAGTAATCTGGCCTTGCAGATTAGCGATTTGGAGGCTATGTTCATGCATGGTTTGTGATGGGATACGGTTAGAAAGGGCAGCAACAGGCAGAGGAGGCAAGGAAACTTTACTGACTTTGTCAGCCAGCAGAGAATGGTCTTGAAGGGATACAGTGTTTGGTGTCAAAGCAGGGACAAGCTGAATATTTGAGGTAGATGCTGCAAAAATAATTAACGTGAAATATCTCCAGGAGGACATTGTTACCAAGCAGCTGGCACATTTTACGAAGGAGGTGAGAGGGTTGGCGATGTCCAAGTTCTGTATAGGATTGGTAGGCAGGAAAGATTACTCTAAAAGGATGTTAGAAAAGTTCTGCAGTAACATCCTTTGGACTGTGATGCCTGTCCACTCCCTCCACCCGCATGCATATAACTAGAGCTGTGCCAGTTTGACTCTGTACAGCAATGTTGTAGATTATCAAGTTCTTTTTAGGTTCCTGGGAGTTTTCATATTCCTTCATTACATTAGTATAATTACAACTACTGTACATTGTCAATTGCTTTCAAGGCAGCACTTTCTTGCATGCCAAAGGAAATGCCTCAAAGAGCATGATCTACTACATCATCTTGCCTTTCTTAATGTACACATGTTTTTTCTTTGACATACATCTGCACTTCACAAGATTGCAGATACAAAGGTTACATGCTAATACATGACTTGTTATAAGAAAAAACTTTGTCCTGTCTGCCTGGATATGTCTTAATAGTTTGTCAATTCCGGCCTTATATGCTTCTTGAATGTGCCTTAACTTTCTTGAAATTTCTTGTAGTAGCAAGGCAACTGTGAGAAGTGAAATAGAATTTCTAGTTAAAAACGCTTCCAGGGTGATGAACATATAATGTAAGCGTTTTTGTTCAAAAGTAGAAGTAGAGCGGATGAGTGTTGCTTTCAAACATCGTAGGGATGTTCAGTAGGTAGAGAAAGCAACATACCCCAAATTTCTTGGGCAATCTCAGGTTGTGACGAGGTAATGACATACAAAATTTGCATAGACTGGGAGATGATGTTACGCGTGAGAAACTGGGTTTCGACTTGGGCAAACCAGAAAATAGGATCGATCGACCAAAAAGGAGGTAATTTCAAAGAGAGGGCATGGACAGCTTGAGGTTAGGGAACGAGAACAGGAGCAGCCGAGGATGAACTAGCGTTGGCTGGTGGATCAAGCATTATGATGTGGAAATGGCAAGCAAAAAACAGGTGTACAATATGGCAAGCACGAATACAACCAGGTATAATCGATACACACAATCAGCGATAAGCAATGAAACATGCGTAGTTGCTCGTAGAGTCGGTCACCACGTTAGTAATTTTTGGTTTTCTTCTTTGTGGAATTGCTAATAAAGATCTTTCTATATATATTTCAAGGTTCAATCTCACCCACTGCTTTCTTGGCTTTAATATCATTTGTAGAATTGAAACAAGGAACTTCCTTAGATACATTTTTATGGTGCGTTATCATCACCAATGTAAATGCCACTAACTGTTTTACAATTTTAGTCTGCTACATACATTTGTTCGCTCGAATTGTGCAAAAAGATGAAATAAACAAAATCTGTATGGAAATGAAGGGTAAAGCCTAAGTTCCACGAGCGATTTTCTATGACAATTTTGTCTATGACACGCTTTATTTGTTTGTACAGATGGAGCCATATGACAATTTTTCAAATGGCAAGTGTACTTGTTCAAAAACTGGCATGCCAGCTTTTGGACAAGCATACTTGACATATAAAAATTTTCATATGTAAAATTGCTCATGTAAACGGCTTGGCAAATTAATGTGACAAGTTTTGCTAAGTCACTGACCTCAAGCCCTCACATCTAGCATGGCCAGGCTCTTCACGCCAATTGATGTTTATCCTGATGGCTGGCAGTAGGATATTTAAGAGTAGCCAAGTCACATCAGTACTTTTAGAAGCTCTTCAATGTCGTGAAGGTCAGTGGAACTCAAAGTCAGAGAGGCACAAAGAGAAGGCTAGCCTTCAAATACCGCTGACCGTTAGGACAGTGGAAACTTGTCAAAGAAACTTGTGTCTAATTAACACGGGTAAATCTACTTGTCATTGAGAAAATTATCAAATGAAACTGGTTGGCCATCTACACAGGCAAGTAAATTTGTCATAGAAGATTGTCATAAAAAGTTGGCTGTGGAACTTAAGCTTTAGGGTTAGGTATGGCAAAGTGTTGAGGGTGATAAAATACTGTAGCACAGGTTTAGACGAGAGATCAAAGTCGAGTAGCATAAACATAAACAGCATCAGTGAAATCAAGGAATGACAAACAACAAGATGAGTAAAACATTATAACAGCATGAAAGAATAGCGGAAATGTCAATCACAGTTAAAATAAACATGAGTCATCATTCTCTCAACACTCCCACTTGACGAATATTTATTTTCTTAAGCGTTCAGCAAAGTTAATTAATTTGAGCTTCTAACTCCGATCAAGTCTCTTAACTCCTGAAATCTTTCTTTGGTCAAAGCTTTCGTCAGTATGTCTGCTAGCATTTCTGTTGTAGGACAATACTGAAACATTATCTTATTTTTCTCTACAGCTTCTCTGATGAAGTGATATTTGATGCTTATGTGCTTTGTCCTAGGATGATTTCCTGGATTTCCTGCTAGCGCTATCGCTCCTTGATTATCCTCACTAATCATTGTGGGATCCAGCTGCTGAAATCCAATGCTTTCTAGCAGATTTCTCATCCAGATAGTTTCTTGAGCTGCACAGCTTAAAGAAACATATTCTGCTTCTGTCGAAGACAACGCTACTATTGATTGCCTTCTTGTTTTCCATGACACTGTTCCATTACCAATCTGAAACAGATATCCAGTTGTGGATTTTCTTGTGCTTACATCTCCTGCCCAGTCCGCGTCTGCATATCCATGAAGATTTATTTTCATATTATCTTGTGCTTTGAACTCTAGACCAAAGTCAGTTGTTCCTCTTAAATATCGCAAAACTCTCTTTATTCCTATGAAATGCTCTTCTCCTGGATTTGACATGTATTGGCTCAACATGCCCACTGAAAAGGCTATATCTGGGCGTGTAGCAATAGCTGCATACATAAGAGATCCGATTATACACTGATATTCTCTCAAATCAGTTGTCTGCTCTCCATCCTTCAACTTCTCGTACTTCTTACCAACGTCCATGGGTGTTGAGACTGGCTTGCAATTTTACATGTTAAATCTTTTCAGGATGTTTTCAAGGTAGGCCTTTTGACTTATGTGCATAGGTTTGGTACTTCTGTTTCTCTTTATGCACATACCCAAGCAATGATGTATTTCACCCTGATCTTTAATCTCGAATCTTTTCATCAGTTGATTCTTTTCCTTGCTCAACATTGTGGTATCATTAGTAGCTAACACAATATCGTCGACATACAATGCTATTAGCATCAAGCATTGCTTTCCATCTCTATTCTCTGATTTCTGATACATGCATGGATCTGCGGTGCTTTGATTGAATCCAGAAGCCTTTGAGAAACTATCCATCTTGACATTCCAACAGCGTGCCGATTGCTTTAAACCATAGAGACTTTTTCTCAACTTGCATAAAAAATCTGGATGGTCTTCATCTTCATATCCTTCAAGCTGCTCCATGTATAGCTCGTGCTCCAACTCTCCGTTTGAAAACGCTGTTCTGACGTCCATTTGATGAACTTCTAAGTTTAGTTGGACTGCTATTGCAAGCAAAGATCTTATTGAACTGAATCTTGCCACAGGGGCATAGGTGTCATCGTAGTCTTGTCCAGGTTCCTGTGAGTACCCCTGAGCTACTAATCGAGCTTTGTATCTATGGATACTTCCATCTGCCTTGCGTTTCACCTTAAACACCCATTTACATGTAACAATGTTCTTGTCTTTTGGCATTTTCACTAAATCCCGCGTTTTATTCACTTTCAAGGATTTATACTCATTGTCTGTAGCTTCCTTCCAGTGACCCCAGTTCGTGCTGTTCATGGCTTCTTTCATATCCTTTGGTTCATCTTCTTCTGTAATTGCTACAGAAGCAACATTCCACCAATCTCCAGTACTTGCACCAAGACGACCCGGTGCAACAACACGACGCCCAGACCTCCTTGGAATAACCTCGGGTTGGTATTTCATATTTTCAGCCTCCCTTGGATGCTCTACCTGTGCATCTTGATCAACAGCTTCAATTTCCTCATCATTGAAAAACAACTCATTCATCAACTGTGATCCTTCATCTAGCAACTTCTGATTTTGCACCTTTTTTAGCATCTCCAGACCATCCTTTATAAAGGTATCCTCCAAAAATAACGCATCACGGCTCAGTAACATCTTCTTTGTAGCAGGGCTATAGAATTTATAGCCCTTAGAGTCATTTGGGTAGCCAATAAATATGCACCTTTCAGATTTCTTATCTAATTTCTTTCGTTTTTCTTCTGGCATGTGGACGTAAGCATTAAATCTAAATACACTGAGGAAACTAACAGCAGGTTTCCTTGAGTAATAACATTCGAAAGGTGTTGCATTGTGGACATGAATTGTTTTACTTCTATTTCGTAAAAAGACTGCTGTTGCAACAGCTTTTGCCCAAGATGATAATGGCAAACCGGCTTTATGTAACATAGAACGGACGCTCTCCATAATTGTGCGATTCATCCTTTCAGCCACTCCGTTCTGTTGAGGTGTGTATGGTACAGTGATTTCTTTCTTATTCCACGACTCTTACAAAATTCAATAAATTCTGTCGAGCCATATTCACCCCCGTTATCAGATCTTAAGACTTTGACACGCTGACCGGTAACGTTTTCAGCCAAGTTGACAAATTCTTTAACCTTGCCCAAAACCTCTCCTTTATCCTTCATGGTGAAAACCTTTGTGTATCGTGAAAAGTCATCAATGAAAGTGACAAAATAACTTGATCCACCGATTGATTGAACACTGAATGGTCCGCATACATCAGAATGAATAATCGCTAGCAACTGCTCAGCTCCATGATCAATTTTCTTGGGAAAGGGCAAACGATTAAATTTTCCCATTGCACATCCATCACATGCGCGGTCTGTCTCTTGTTTGGGATTGAGCTGTAAACCATCGACCATTGACTTGTTGTACAGCAACTTGACATTGTCGTACCCTAAGTGTCCAAGCCTGTAATGCCACAAATTCAAATCATCAGTTTGGTTGATAGATGCAAATTAGATTCATATATCGGTTCAGCATTTAATTTATACATCTTTCCAGCTTTGTGCCCAATACAATACATTTCCCCATTCAAGATAACTATGAATGATTTCTCATTGAAACGCACTTCTGCACCCTTCTCTGTTAATGTAGGCAAAGACAACAACTTCTTCTTAATTTTCGGCACGTACAGCACATTGGACAGGTTTAAGTTGATTTCCTTAGAGCCATCATAAACCGTCATTTTCAACTCTCCTTTCCCATATGAATGCAAAATGCTATTGTCAGCCAACTGAACCTTTCTTGGTGTTCCAAATTCCACAAAGTTCTGCATTTTGTCTTTTTCTGGTGTCATATGCTGCGTTGCGCCAGAATGTATCCACCAATTATCGTCAACTCTATTTGACTCAGTAGATGTTGCCAACGCCAATTGTGACATTTCAGCAGCTGCTATTTCCGGATTAGAATCAACAACAGCTTTTATTTGGTTCGCTGATTCCCTTGGACTTTTTTTAAACCCTTTCGCTGATCTGATTTCTTTTTAAAGCAGTTCTTTGCATAATGCCCTTCTTTTTGGCAGTAATAACAGACTCCTTTCTTAGTGTTACGATTTCCTTTGTAACTTATACCTTTAGTATACAAGGCCTCATTCGTCTTGCCTTCTGCACTTCCACCATACATTTTCTGATGCTCATGCACCAGTCTATCGCAAACCTATTCCCATGTAAGTCGTTCTTCTGAGATGGTTTCTAGGGCAGTTATTACATAATTATAACTGTCAGATAAACTGCTAATCAAAATTATTACCTAGTCCTTTTCAGCGATATGATCTCCCACTGCTTGTAGGTGCCCAGATAGTGTCTTGATGTAGTTTACCTGCTCCATCATGCTAGCCCCTTTATCCATTTGGGCGGCATACAATTTTCTTCGGTAATAAATCTTTTGGGAAAGCGATTTCCTTTCGAAATGTTTCTCAAGATTTTCCCAAGCCTCCTTTGCCATAACAGCAGATCTCACATAAATTTGCAGGTCTGTTATAACCGACAAACAAACGGTAGCAAGAGCGATATTTTCTCTCTTCCTAAATTTTACTTTCTCACCTGGAGAAGCATCGGCTGGCAAAGTTTCACCGCCTGTTACAATCTCCCATGCATCTCTTGCCATAAGATGCATTTTTATTTGGAATTTCCAATTATGATAGTTGTCGCCATTTAGCTTTTCCACCTTCAATCCAGAAATTTCATCAGATGCCATGTCAATAACCAAAACTTTGAACGGCCTAATGATGGCAACTCCCACTGAAGCCTTACGGAAAACAGAACTTACATCGCGAAAGTCCCTCACATCGCGAAATCAAAACATCAAAATCACTCGGCCTGGGCCCATAACCTGATAAAATACTGTAGCGCAGGTTTAGACGAGAGATCAAAGGCGAGTAGCATAAACATAAACAGCATCAGTGAAATCAAGGAATGACAAACAACAAGATGAGTAAAACATTATAACAGCATGAAAGAATAGCGGAAATGTCAATCACAGTTAAAATAAACATGAGTCATCATTCTCTCAACACTCCCACTTGACGAATATTTATTTTCTTAAGCGTTCAGCAAAGTTAATTAATTTGAGCTTCTAACTATCTACTAACTAACTAACATTCTCTCAACAGAAGGAAAGCTGGTATGAAAATAGGCCTAAACAATGGGCAAGGTGTTATGACGTAGTAGAATGTTAGCGTGATGTCAGTTTAGTGTTAGGGTAGAGAAAGTGGTGGCAGTGAGTTGTTGAAGAACACGCAATGAATGAATGAATGAATGAATGAATGAGTGAAATGGAAGATATAGTAACTAAAAATGGACTTGCAACACATTGCAGATTTAACTGTGGACTTCGAAGCTAATTTGAACAGCAACGTTCATTGAAAAGAACCCACATATCGTCCCTTGCTGACTGATCTTGCCACTGATTATAAAGAAATAAAAGTTTATTAATGTTGTGTTTTCCTTACATACACTAGGCTAGCTTGAGATGACCGAGAAGCTAGGTCCTCTTTCAGCGATGCGATCAACAGCAGAAATCAAAGAGAGAGATAGACAAAGTGTGAATCTATAATCAGCACAAGTACTTAACTCTAAAACTTTACAACTAGGGAGCCAAGACGTCAGTTTGCTACCTGTTTATATCACTAGCTAAAATGTGCATTGGGTCCCTAGACAGTTCGTTTGTTTTCTCTCTCCTTCTCAGCTAATGACTATATACAAGTCTCAGATTCGGCCTTCTCTGGAGTACTGCTGCCATGTTTGGGGTTGTGCTCTCAGATCTTCTCTACATCTTCTTGACAAAGTCCAGTCCAAAGCCATTCGTCTCATACATAATCCAAGCCTCACCAAATCTCTCCAATCTCTCTCTCTCATCGTCATTTGGTTGCAGATCTGTCCATGTTCTATCGATAATTTCATGGACATTGCTCACTGGAAATCAAGAGTATTATTCCTGATCCCTTGAAGCATGTTCAACCCACAAGCTCTACTCAGTCACGCCCTTTCCAAGTCATACTATCCAACCTACGAACTCTTTCCCACAAATCTTCTTTCACTCCAATAACTTATAAACTTTGGAATACCTTACCTTACCTTCCACTTCCTTTCCTGAATCCTACAACTTATCTTCCTTCAAAACTAATATCAACAAACTGGATCTCATCTCCCTACCTAATTAACTTTCCTTGCTCTTTCTTCCTTTGTCAGGGCTTTGTTATAGGCTCTATTGGCCTTTCCCTGGCATTACATAATAAAAAAAAGAATTATATTTGTATTAATGTCAATATCAAATATTTTATTTCTTTGTTAGCACAAGGCAGCAAAGTATAAATTACTTTGTAGTCAGAAAAGTATATTGATAATCGATGAATTGAAGAGTGATAAAATTCTGTGATCAATATGTTCATTCCAACCATCTGAGATTGATGATATTCTGCATTTGATCATAGAAATCATCATGATCAACGTCAGATGGTTGTAGAAAGCATTACCTGGAACGCCAGTCTTTGCTATGCCTATGTCTTATTTGCAAAATATCCGATTAGTTGCTGCCACACCAATATTATCTGATCTTCTTGACAAAAGTAGTTAACTTTAGTAAGCCAATCTTTTAGATCTCCATGATCACCCGAAGAGAGGTCACACTCCATCAAAAGAGACACATCAAGACAGTGTATAAAGCTATTACATTGATTAGTAAAGGGAAAATAACAATTTAACCTGTTAACTAGGGTATCCAGTCATTTAATCACTTTTCCAGTCAGATAACGCAAAACAATCTGTCTCCTGAACATTAGTGAGGGCTTCCGTTGGGGCTCCGAGGGGTCATTCATTTAGTACGTATGCACAATTGGAGGAGGGGTCAAGCAAATGCGTACGAGTGCGTACAAGGGTGGAGGGGGAATTGACACATTAAGTATTTTCACAAAGCAAAAACTTATCAGCTTTTTGCATACATCCTGCAATATTTTCACTTGCAAAAAACATTTCATGTGGTTTGTCACCAAAGTTGCGGTAGACATCAGTATAGCAGAATATTTCTACCCAGGTTTCTAAGCATGACCTCAAGAAAAGATAGTAAGAATTGATCAAGTGGAGGAATCCGTCAATGTGGCCACTTAGGACTTTTGAATAAACTGAAACTTAATGATATTTTTCCCATTGTAATAGTGGCATTTACTAGTGGCATCTACAAGACTAAATATCCAGTTTTTGGCCATTGTCTAGCATGCCAGATAGGAAACACGCGATGAGTTATGTATATTTGAAAGCATATTACCTAGTCCTCTCAAGTTTTGTCAACCTACCCGGCCTATGTTTTGCCATATTATGCCCTTTGTTGCCCTTAGGCAATATGAATTTGACACACCCTCCTCTAGTATAATGCTGTTTTGTTTGAACAATATTATAGATTTTTCATAATATATATTTGAAGTGATTATTTTCATGTCTCGTGAATGCTTACAAAGTCTTTCTCCATGGTTTTGGATTTCTAAAAACTGCTTTTTAGAGATGAAGGGGGTTGAAACAACCAAGAGTGCGTATGCAAAAGGTGGGATGCATATCAAGCGTATGTGTGCATACGAGGGGGAATGGGTGGTCAAATTTTAGCCGTTTTGAAGCGCAAATACTAATTGAATGACCCCCAATGGCATAGGCCCCTTAAGTTGTCCACCGTTTCATACTCTGACCTGTGGGACAGAAAAATACTTTCAGTATGCTTTATGCATCCCACTTTTTAGAGCTATAATTAAATACCAGTGTTTATTTATTTACGAGGGAATGGTCCCACAATTTTATATCAGGGGAGTTGGTGTACTTATGTGATTGGGTCTGACACGAGACGAAATTTACCCTCTACAATGGCTAGAAATGCTACCACACTAGATTTTAAGCGTATAGTATAGTGCGTGGATGTAGCATATTCTACAATGAAAATAGAGAGGAAATTAGAAGTGTTCTTGGAGAGGCAGTTTGGAGATAAAGCCCTCCCAATCCCTTTCTGGCGTCATCTAGCCAGAAGAACATTCGTTCTTCTATAGTATCACAAATAGTGGATAAATTGTCGCAGTACAGTGATCGACTCATTTTCACAAATTTGTCCATCTTCAATCGCAGACTGCATCAAGTGATGCTGGAATGTGGCATTCGTGATAAAAGGATGAGAAGCAAGAGCAAACACATTTGTGCAAAATTGATATATCACCATCTTGGAGTTTGGAGTAGTAAATTCTTCTTGCAAGTCATACAACTTGTAAAGTCATTTCATTCCTATTCGTCACTGAAATGCCCCAGAATGCCTTTTCACTTCGGCTATTAGGGCTAACTGCTTTGTGTGAAAGTGATGTAAAACTAAGTACATTGCAGCCATTAACGAGGATCCTTTAACAATATATCGTTCAACGAAGTTTCTTGCGATTCCCAGGAGTAGCTGTACACAATGCGAGGTTTATTTGTTAATTCATGTTTCCAAATTTTCTTGCCGGTGTGTTGTCCTGCCACTTGCGGTGGCACTTGCAAGAAAAGTATTTTATCTACATATGCTGCATGGATTATGTAATTTTACTGTATTCTTCTCGACTTGCTTTTTCGTACAGAAAGCCTGGTCATGTATATGAATGGCAAGCACCACTAGCAGTGCCACGACACTGGTTGGAATCTTCATTGGATTCCGCTATTTCCCATTCAAAGGCGGCCATGTGACATTACTAGTCTAGAAATTTGGCTATAAAGTCGGAAATATGTGTTAATTTTGGGCAAACAGAAATTAAACGCCGTGACCTTTTAAAATGATCATATGAGAGTTTGATATTACGGCAACTTCTATAAGCATTATGTTGTATGTGCAATGAAAGGCATGCGCAATTCGATTCGCTTTTGTGATCACATGCAAGTGAAATCGTACGCGATATACAAAAAGGACAGATACTGACTGAGTTGCTAATTTTGGCTTGAACAGCTATTGTTAAGACGAAGAAAGCACTATCTCCAAAGAAGCACTACTTTGGAAAGATACAGCAATCACTTGCTACACGTGATAGAATGTGTATTGCGCTTTATAGAGTATCCTAATTGAAGTAAAGGACACGTTCGTTTCTTTCAGTTATATGTTATGCCGTTCCACTATTGTCAGAGTCGAGATCGGATTCATTGCAAATCCAAGACATACTATTTCTGTCAATTATTTGTAGATATGTATTCTTTTGAACTCGAGGTTTATGGGTGATCGTTGATAAATATTGCTTACTATTTGTGGCATTCATATCTTGTATTAGGGCGATTATTTTTCTGAATATTTTGCAGCAATCTCTTTATTTATCTCATGTTTACTTTCCTGTGTCATGTAAGCATTTCAGCTGATACCCTTTGGGTAGTTAGTAATGGTTTTTCTATGATGTTTTGAGTAATGTGGGTTATGAATATTGTTTTTTAGATTCGGACTGTAGGGATATAGGATTTCCGAGAGAAAGGCCTTTAGGTATGTTTCTGTTTTGAATCTGAACCAGTATTACTAGTAGATGCTTTTGAATGGACCAGATTAAAGAATATACTGTGCATATGTTTATGACTATACTATGCATATGAATATACTATCCGTTTTTGGTTGGTTTTTTCGCGGTCAAACACACCTCACATTTCATCCACCATTTGGCTCAAAGTTCCTAAAGCGTGATCACTGATATTGAGAGTTGATAAAACGCATCCAAATTTTCATCCAAAATTTCATTCAACATTCCCTTCATCTCAGATACTGCTTGACCAGTGATACATTTAAGAAACTTTGAAGAATTTTAAGCACACGCTCAAGGTTATAGTGTTAAATGAAGCATCAGAGCAGACTGTCAAACTTATCTAACATCTCAACAACCAGAATGGTTTTTTAATCTCGACTAAATTTTATCCAACATCACTTTGCATAATTTGGTTTATACAACATAGATGGTCAAACACATCCAGCATTTCAGCTAGCATTTGTTTTCAAAATATTGAATAGAAAATGTTGGATGGGCTTGATCGGAGTTTGAACTTATTATGTATAATACAGAAATTTCTGAATAGGAATCATATTGCCAATGATCACTTGCAGTTTGATATAAACTCTACCAAACTCATCATCTCTTTTAATTGAAGTTAGGTACACATACTTCCTTGGTTTGTTGATTTTGATTGTGGCCTATGTTTTGGTATTCTGACAGTCTATAGTCACAATAAACAGACTTTGCAGCCGATGATTGAAGTTCCTATCAGCCAATCTTTGTTTATTATTAAATCTTTAAGATACCTAGTTGATTGTATTCAAGGTACGTTATATCTATTACATAGATTTTATATCCTACTTTAGGATACAATCACCTTGAGCAATAGGATAACTATGACTTAACCTTTAAGTTTCTCATTTTAGAGCCAATCACACAAAGAATCAGAGGTGAGCTCAATTGGTCATATATTCAAGTCATGTCTGATCGTTAATGTTATTATCATTCTTGTCATTTCTGTGATAAATATGTTTATTACAGCCATCTGACAATGATGAAATTCTGATGTTGGCTGTCATAGAAATGACCATGATCAACGCCAGATGGTTGTAGTAACCATTATCTAGAGAGCCAGTGCCTTTGTTATGCCGCAATCTTTTTAGTGCAAAATATCCATTCAATAGCCGTTACACTGACATTACCCAATCTTCTTTTATTTTACAAGAAAGTAAATCTACCATGTAAAGTTTGTAAATGAGGTCAAAAATTGGATACACTCTTCAATATTTGCACTCCCACATTGTTAATAGTTACATCTTTAAAATAAATATTGCGTTATAAGCAGGCCATTACTTTTATGGACATTTTGTTTGCATGCGAGTTTTGTTTTTAATTACAAATGCTTATTGACAGGGAGAAAATTTTCGGGAGTAGTGAGGTGGTGCAACCCCAGTCTTGATAAAGTGCTTCTTTGCAAGAGAAGTTCTAGAACAGTATGACAAGATCATGGCATAGAATGAATAGCAGGGGGATTGAAGACAGAAAAACCTTCTGAGCACTTCTCATAAAATGATCGACGTTAGTGAAACGCAATGTTTGTGTATACTAGTGTTAATATGAATAGACAATTAGGAAAGGCAATCCTGTAAGAGAAACCTGGCTAAGATGAATATGGGCCAGTTATGTTCATTATGTTGCATGTGGTCAGAACTGTGGCAAGACAAGGAATTAGTTCAGGGGACTGCTGGAGATGTGAAATAGAACCTTTTTTGAATTTTAAATTTGCTGTCCATGCAGTTCCTTCTCAAAGATAATATGTGGAGTCAGCACCACCTTGTTATAAAGGTCTGTCGTCTCAAAAAAAATATAATTTAATACAGAAGTTACCCTGCAAGAAAGTTTCTGTGTCTGCTGATACAACTCCACATACCCGTATTTTCAACAAAGTTATTGTTTTTGGAAAATTTGTAATCCAAAGAAAGGATAAAAGTGAAAGTATTATTGCAGAATCGAATACATCATGTTACGTACGTTTACTGTCTCTTCCCTTTGATCATCATGAGAATCATAGCAATAAAAGCAAAAAGTTTAGCAATGATGTTGCCAGATTTTAATAATTATATTGCCAAAAGGACAAAGCATTCACAGGCTATGAAGCTGATTGAAGCAACTGCACGATGATCTTGAAAAAATTATAGAATTCATAATGCAATGGATACAAGAGTGAGACCCCTGGAAGATGTGCTACAGTTGCTTCTGCAAAATCAAGCACCAACGCTGCTCGATACCTTTATGGACTGTCTTTCACATGGATTCAGATGTATTCCTACCAGAACTCTGTATTTTTCGAATGGCTTTCACTCACATCAAAAACGGTTGTTGACAGCCTCCTCCGTACATGACCTGCACAATTTTCATCCGAAAGCAGACATTTGTTTCAAATATCTGCAAAACACTACATCCTTCTGTAGATTGCACCATGTCAGCAGCTAGGGCGAATGCGAGTTCAGCTTGCTCAAAGTCGTTATCTTCTCAGTTGCATGGTCATGCTAGCATGAGAATGAATTAACAAATACCATTACACTTGCAGACATTGTACAGAACTGGTATCAGAAAATGCAATGCCAAACGGTATCAGACTTCAGTTTTAAAAAGTCTCATAACCCAGATATATCAAAAAGGAAATAGTTTCAGCCAAAAAGTATCTGACTTATGTCCCTGTATGCGCTGACAGTGATTGCTCCCCCCTGTGTGTTTTACACAGAATATTGCCTGTTGTATTTCAAAATGCTTTTGAATACTACAGCAATACCTTATCTAAGATATGATGATTAAGTGACTGGTTGAAGGTACCAAAGACGAATCAATTTGTTAATGTAAAGTAGAAACTGGGCTAAGTGCTCGGACATATGTATTTTGTCACCAATCTCTCATTTTCTTCAAAAATGTAAGAACACTGTTAGAAGTGGAGCTAGTCACAACATGCTCTGGTTCAGATAAACATGCCCACATGCACTCAGCTCCACTTTCCAGTCTTTTTAAGAACATTGAGCCTCAGCAAAAATCATATGGTTCTTATTAGGATATATGTAAGGAGTTTCCAATACGCAAGACTTAAGCAATCATAGAAACTTGGCGATTTCCCTTTTCAATTGAGAAAGTTTTGGAAACACTTAAAGTTCTCTCATTTTAATTGGGACTGTTTTGCCTATTACTTGACAGGCCATTGGGATTAATCCTACCTTCAACATTTATAATTTCAGCCATTTATATTCAAAGTAACTGCAGTGGACCACATATTACAACCACTTGGTTAGTATGGCCTCGTTATTACGGTCAATTATGTTTGGCACGAAGAAACGGTCATTTATACCCTAAGAGAAAACACTCATTGATGCAGCCTCCTGTTACTAAGGGCAAAGGCCACATTTTGAAATTCAAATACACGATATTGTTTCCCACCTGGATACACTTTAGGAGATGAAGCAAGACGGTATTTGGAAAATATTATTGTTGTCACAGGTGATGTTAAGATGATGCTACTGACACATCTAATTTTATTGGCATAAAGCACCATGTTACTTTATTCATGGAAGTGCAAGGATGGGAAAATCTGTGCTTGTTACACAGTTGACTTATGGGTGGGCAAATGGAGACATTTATTAATATTTTAAAGTGTGTGTTGTGCTTGAATGTAGAGACTTGGCTTACTTCAAGGACCATTAAGGGACCAAGCTGAAGAAACATGAAATTCTTGGTGAATTTCTGTAGAGTAAAGTTAATCACGATTTAGAAGATGGAGAAAGGGTCTTGCTTATTGTAGATGGCCTGGATGAGCTCACATGTTCGCATGCATAATTGGGAGGACAGAAATAGATTCAGAACAATTGAAAGCCTTGGTTTGCAAAGAAAACTAAAGATAAAGAATTCAGATGTATTATGGGATCTATGTGGAAAAGAAACTATGTAGGACAAATGAAGAAACAGTTGCTAGAGAATACGTGTTGGGCGATTTCGTCAACTTTGCTAAACAATGCCCAGATGGTACTCCCTGAGTCCTTGTGCAGAAGGATTCAAGGAATTTTCCCATTATATTATATTCTCTCTAAATTTTATCTCTGTCATATAGTCCATTGTTTGTATAATGAACTATTAATTAAAGTGTATTCATCTCATAGATCAAATAAATTGGACTTACCGGGCACTTTATAAGAAGCATGAAATTCATACAGTGGATGAAAACAACCGAATAGTGCTGAAAGAAGTAGATGTCTATGACTTTGCCGTAAAGTTAAAGATAAGCCGATGCTCAGAACCCTTTAGTGATTTCAGAGATGAAGCGAAGAAGTATTTGGATAATCTTAAAGATGCCACAGGTGATGCTATTGATATATCTAATTTGATTGATGACGAACACCGTGTAACTTTTATTCGCGGAATTGCGGGAATGGGAAAATCAGTTCTTGCCAAACAATTGACGTATGGGTGGGCAAATGGCGACATGTATCGAAACTTTAAAATGTGTGTCATGTTTGAATGTAGAGACTTGAATTGCTTCAAGGACCATGAAGGGGCTGAGCTAAAGAAGCATGAAATCCTTGGTGAATTTATCAAAAGTAAAGTTAATTGCGATTTGGGAGATGGAGAAGGGGTCTTGGTTATAGTAGATGGCCTTGATAAACTCTATGACATAACTGAAAAAGATTCAATCATTGGGCAACTTCTGAGCCGTCAGATTTATCCCATGTCTAAAGTTATACTAACTGGGAGACCCCACATTGAATTCAGGCTAAATGGCTACCCTGATGTGGGAGGTTTAAAGAGAGTTGAAATTCAAGGACTCACTAATGAGCAAATCAATATATATATAGAAAAGTTCTTTGAACGTGAGGATCATATTGTGGATATAAACAAAGCAAAGGGTGCTTCAAATGTTCCAATCATTCATGTGCCACAGTTCTTAAATACATTTTGTTGCATTGCCATTTTGTTGAAAGGTCAAGCACTTTCCAATAGTACTGAATTATATTGCTGGACTGTTTTTCTATTACTGAAACAACATGCTGACAAAGACGGTTCAAGTAGAAAGATAGGTTCAGAAATTTTCAGACAATTCTCACAAACATTATCAACACTAGGTAAAGTTTGCCACAATTTACTAACAAAGAACACAATAATTTTTCAAGGAAGTATTGAATTACTGCTTGGTGACATAGGAAAGGACAAGGAATTTGTTGAAAGTCTATTTGTTGATGTTTCAGACTATATTACAGATAAGTATCAATTTAAACATTTATCACTGATGGAATTTCTCTCAGCCCTTTACATATGTAAAAAAGACATGAAGAATTTATTGGAAATTATAAAGGACAATTTGGAAAAAGGGTATATTGAAGTTGTCTCATTTGTATGCCGTTTGTTGTCAGGATTTTCATATGAAGGAATAATAAAAGAAATGCTAAAGAATGTTGTTGGATTAAAACAAGAAGTAAATGAGAAGCAATTATTAGATGATGTAATTGAATTGTTGCATCGATGTCGATTGGATGATGAGATTAAATTACAGAGATCATTTGAAATTATTACTTTTTTTTTAAATAAGAATTTTAATGATAAGGAGTTTATAAAGTCAATTATCAGAAAATGCCACGGTGATGACTTTCGCTCAAGTGCTCTTTCAACTGAAAATATTTGTGAGATTTGTAGACACTTGGAAATTTGCGGATGGAAGGAGGATGATATTCGAATGGCTTTCGCAAATGTTTGGTTTCGCGGGTTCGAAGTGTCCGAGATTGAACAATTGGATGTCATTGCTGTAAAAGAGCGATTTCGCATTGGTGGTGGTTATGGGGGCATCGAGATGCACAACATGAAAACAACTGTAGATTCTGTACGGGAGAAGTTTCGAGGAGGCCTTGAAAGTGGATTTGATGGAATTGTATGGATAGTGGGTTGCTCTTTTTATGATGATGAGGTGAATAGCTATTGTTCGAATGATCGGCAATTAACAGAGTTGGTAATATCAGGTTGCATGTTGAAAACTTTTCAAAGTTTTATCAATATATGCGATTGGGGGATGTCCTGTGAAAGGTTTTCATTGTATGAACTGGACCTAAAAATTGACTGGTTGGAAAGGATGACTGAGATGGTTGAGGAAAGACGAAGAAAAGGAGATCTAAGAGCTAGAAGATTAGTAATAAACAGATGCAGCACTAAAATGAGCTATGGAATGGAAAATAGAGTAAGATGATTTAGTAATTAATTACTTGTTTGTCACTAATTCATAACTTACCACTTTTAACAAAGGTATATTTATATGTGATAATTAGCACTTTGATACTTTTGCTATCATTCAACATAAAATATCTCAGAAAAGAACAGTAACAGCTTGTCACAAAAATGATGCATATTTCACCCCCTCTATGTTCCATTCTTTCTGAATAGCCCCCAGTAGCTCTTTCGGAGGTATAACTGATTTCATTGACAACATAAGTAAATAGTTCTCAAATTTCTTAATAGTAAATAGTCATTTTTATTGCATTATTTTCCAACACACCCTAACAACTGCACATTTCAGAAGTAGACTCGCGGTGACTTTGCCTTTATTGATTTGCTATGAGAAAGAGTGGAGAAAAGTATTGTATGGTCTAATTGACGTCATAATTGCGCATCAGGCTGGTGCAATGTTTGTTAGCTTCAACGAACTTGAGAATTTATCGATTCTTATAGATATTGCAATGTGGTGTGGAGCTGTTGACTGATCTTGGAAAAGTGGTGAGTTGATTTCAGTTGTCGCATGGTGAGACTTGTAAGCCATCTTAATTGGCTTGGAGGTGCGAAAATTTGGAAAACATATGTGTCCCACCCCGTTTATTCAACAATGGAGAGTACACGGTACAATGATTTGTCAAATTGATTCTGTTATGATTTTGTGTCCTTTGTCATTTGTCCTTTGTCCTATATCTTTCATCTTTCATAGAAATTACCTCCATTTATTGAAGGACTTTATAGCCGTACTCCCCCTCCATCTACGGTAGGTAATAACATCTAATGGAAAGAGCTTTTCATTTTGGTCATCAAAGAAACATCAAAGTTCCATACCAGTGAAAAAGATTCATGTTTACGAAAGCAAATTTATATGCATATTAATGGAGTCACTCAATCATTTTGATGTTTGGAACTCTCCAGTCTGACTTTCATATAGTTGCAATGCTACCTTATTAAATGTCCTGGCCGTGAATGACAATGCCAATTGCTATAATTATTGAATTACTTTAGGAGTATTCCATTGAAGAAATCTATCCTTGTTTCCCTGAACTGTTTTTAGGATGCCTGTCATTTTGCAAGAAGGCAGTTACACAAATATTTGATTTAAAATTTTTGAGATTTCAATTTTGTCTTCTGGCTATGCTCAAAGAGCACACTTTGCTAGTTTAAAATGTGTCATTTTATTGCTCTTGAGTCAATTTTTGGAGTTAAATTAGAAATCTAGACAAGTTGCTGTTAAACATTTCCTTAGAAATGAATATTTTGAATTTTCATCTTGGTTGCTAGGGTGTTTTGGAAAATGAAAAGCTGTACACAACCCCTTTCATGCATTCTATATTGTATCCGTGTCCTTGGAAGTTTTACCCACTTTTTCAGCTTGTTCTAAAAGAGGCTGTTTGTATGGTGAAACAGCAAGGGCAAGTAGCGAAGTGGACTTGCTATTGCAAGCTTTTCAAATTGAAATTTTGATTATTTAGAAGCCAGATACGAAATTTAATGCCGAGATATTTAAAAAAAAAGCAAGGTATCGTTTTGAAAAAGACCACAAGATAGTGGTGGTCATTCAACCCATGAAGAGAGCTCAAACAATGTTATAGCTGGGGAAAAGCGACAAGACATCGCTGACTTTTCAGTGGCCACACCCAAGACTTCAACATGTGCAGTTCCTTTGAAGAATATGTCTGCAGAAAACATTTCAAGCATAGGTCCTAATAAATTCTCACAAGATGAATTTTAAACAAGAAATCTGGCAAAGAGATTTGACTTTATAGCAAATCAAGTCATGTTGAGTTGGCTCATGGAATAAAATTTAAAGATTTTTCACACATAGACGAGATGGTTTTGAAATCACCCATTGGTAACGAGTGTAGGAATCCAATACCAAAGCTTCAGATGTGCCAGCTTAGTTCAGAAAGACATGGCCTTGCTGAAAGTTTGTTTGTTTCAGGTTCCATTTGTGTCAGTAACTTTCCATTTTATTCAAGCAAGAAGCTCCCAGGAAAGAAAGGTGGCTTTGAGGCTGATTGGAGGTCAGCTTTCGCTGCAACTGGCAAAGCTGAGTTAGCAAAGTTTTGTGCCAAACTTTATCTTTCCCCTTCAGTCCTAAAAGATCATGCAACATACATACGGAAAAGATTGACTAGACGGTCTTAATTCATGCTCAGCAGAAGATAAGGGAAGCAGCGCTCGATTACATGCTTTGGTACAAAAAGAAGACCCAGGCAATATGTATGTCAATGAAGATGGGGTACCAGTAGCATATGTAGCTGTTTCTATTGATAAGACATGGCAGAAGCGAAGGTATACATCAAAGACTTGAGCTGTTTTTTCCTTGTTAGTCCTATCATGTGAGGTTCTGGATTTAGAGGTCCTTTCTCATGTTTGCCACGGCTACATTGCACATATTAATACAGACAAGAAGTCTGAAGAGTATAAAACATGGAAAGCAGCTCTTGACGTTAATTGCCAAGTTAATCATGATGGTTCTCTGGTGATGTGGGGACTAGGGACCCCTTTTAATCTCCTCAAGAAGCATTCAAAAACACCAGCTTAAGTACTCAGAATTTCTTGGGAAGTGATACATCAGTTGGAATGTGTTGGACATTGTCAAAAGCTTATGGGGGTGGCCCTCATTGAATGTAAGAAGCCTAAAAAAGGTAAAAAACTGGGTGATGGCAAAACGTTAATAGGTAAGGATGATTGACTGACGAATCAAAATGGTTTTGCTATTCAAGAAATTTGAGCAACGTTGACTTAATGACAAATGCTGTACTTGCTATACAGCACTATATTGTGCGCAGTGAGGAGGCTCCACTTGATGAGCAGCATAGGCATTACTCCAAAGGAGCAGGCGCATGGTGTATGTATTGGCATGATAAAGAAGATTCAGGCAGAAAGAGGCTGCCAGCAGTCTTAGGCATAGGCCAGACAGTGCAGTTTGAGCGGAGCAAATTAAATTATTGACCTTAAAACAATCTAAGTGTCAATTAATTTCGCTCATAATTCGCTGTATAAATCCAAGAGCAAATCGAATTATTAAATTCGCTCATAATTCGCCCATGAGAGCGAATTTTGAGCGAATTTAATAACACTCATCATTCGATTCGCTTGCAATCAAATCCCATCTGAAACGGGTAAATAGTTAAATTTGCTCCCAAGGTGCTGTAAGCGTGAATTTAATTGTATTTAATTCGTTCCGCTCAAAATGCGCTGTCTAAACTATGTGTTATAATATTAGTTATATTTTTGTCTTTGATTTCATCATGTTACGTAACGTTGGTCCTCTGTTCCTATTTGTTCCGTTTTTGTTGCTTCGTCATCATAGTTTTAGGTCATTACATCATCCATCCCCCACAGTTACCATATCATATTGCTTGTCCTTGTGTAAAAGAAATGAAGACAAGACTGTATTTTCATGACTTTTTTCTGGTATATTTGTATTCTTGTAAAATCGTGTTGTTTTACATATGCGTTAATGCAAGAACTGCAACCAATTGTCCAAAAACTCACCTAGGATACCTTGCTGATTAGATGCCTTCTAGGTCAAACCATAGAAATAGGAGGACTAGATTGCGCGCTCTATTGTTTTGCTTTTGTCTGGTATGTAATACCCATGGGGAGCAAAGATGGTAGCAACACGTTGGCAAAAGATTGTTGCGGTGTATGCCGTCAAATGTTGTTTTCAATCTTTTTGGGCTAATATTGAACCTATGTAGACTGTAAAATGCAATTTTCGGTGTGGTGAAGGAATAAGATGATCGGTAAGTGTCTTGAAAGGTTGAAAATTACCTTTTTTGTTGTGATTCCATCGCTTTTCAATACGTTTGCTATGCGGGCCTTAGGGTTTGTATCCTGTGATTTAATTCCCCCAAGAGATCCAGACTGTTAACTAAAGATAAAATATCCACAACGTACGTCAAGTTGGTTTGTTTCACAGCTAGTTGAATCATTTAAGAAAAGTACTTTTAAGCGAAACTTCAATCTTCGACAGGATAGGCCAAGTACTTTGCAGAGATGTAGTGCGAATGTGGATAATAAAAATCTTTGCATATTTTACCATTGTACCATTCTATACAGTTCACAACTCAGGTTTCCAAATAGTTGTCAATTATCAGGTAGTTGTGTGTCAGCTGCAGAAAAATAGGCTGTATCATTATCGATTGTATACGTCTAGGCTAGTGTGCTTGGCATGCGGCCTACTCCGGAGATACCCAAGGAGGACTGCATCTTTTTCTAGGGGCACTGGCGTGAAATTTGTTTTAGTGCTACAGTGCAAGGAAACGACAACAACATGACCTATATTTGTGTCATATTGGCATGAATGCAAAGTAACTGAGTGAATCTCCGGTGTGAGCCTTACACGGAGTGCACCTAGGCAACTTGGTTGTATATCCTAATCAACTTTTGACATGGACATTAGGGACGGGTCACTAATTACTTGCGGGGAAGGGTGAAAACATCCTCATATACCTGATGGAATTTTCGTCCTCCCTCTCAGATTTATGTAAAAATTTTGGTCCCTACCCTAGGATTTCAGAAGAAATTCCATACTCCTTTTAAAATGCTCTTTATTTTTCACTCTCTCGCTATGAATGTGCAGAATTTTGGCCCCCTCCTAGATGTCTTCCATCCCCTCCTCTGAAAGAATTAATAACTGGTCCCTAAGTAGCTGTTAATTGAGAGTCAGCTAGTTTCAAAGAGTTATTTTTACTCCATAATTAAGCTGCACAGCTGTAGGATTGTGGTACCAACCCAATTTGCTTTTACTTTTGAGAAATATGTTATGTTTCTGAAGAGTGTATTATATATATGAACAATATATAATATCTTCGAGGAATATTTCATATTCCTGAAATTGTGTCATTTATGAGAAATACAATTTTTGAAAAATGTAGTATTTCAATATGATTCTGAAAAAGTTATTTTTCAGAACATAGTTACCATACAACATGACATGATAACATAGAATTTGGTGGATATATCATTCATGAGAAGTGCAATATCATTACCAGCCTTGTTATCTTTGAATTTTTATATTCTCAGATTTAATAGAAATGCAGTGAGAGAAGAAATAGAATGAAACAATGTTTGGTCACAAGATTTCTGTATTCCTTTCATGTCTTTTCTACAGAGGAATGGCAGAATGTACCCACATGTATCAGTGAATTCCTGACGTGTTTAATGCTTTAGTGTATGCCCAATAGTCCATGAATTTTACTCTCTTGCTTCAAGCTCTGACTAAAAGACCCATCAATGTTACCCTGTGATACCCTACCCTTCATCTCATTGCAAACTTGATCAAATTTTTATTGAAGAAAGTATGGGTCAAATTTGTTATTCAGATATCAGAGTCTGATTGCATAAGACTGGGAATGATAGGATCATTTTTTACAACAGATAAACTCTTCAACTGCAAAAGTGAAGACTTTTGTACACTCTAAGACCTATTCTGTTAATTTACATCCAGTTGCTTGTTCAGCATCTGTTGCTTCAGTTTTATTTACTGCTCATATAGTATGACTAAATAATTAGACTTATTTATTTGATTAAACCTTGTATTGTTGTTATGTTAAATCAAAGTTTAAAAGTTAGTCATATTTTATGAATTGGTTTCTTGAAGGTCTCTGGGCAAGTGACATCTTGAGAGTATTGATAGTGACCTGAGAAGAAATTGCTTGTCATATTTGCTCCCAGATGCAGAAAGTTGCTATTCCTCTCTAAATATGCTGAAATCTAGTAAAATCAGTATATATTCTTGCAGCAATTTTAGCTAGATATGCCTTCAGTATTTGTAAAGAAGGCCAATATAAATCAGAAGCCGAATTGGCGTTGAATAGAAAGTGACAAGGCCTACAAGTAATAAGGGAAAACCCCACGTGCGCGTATACTTACGGATGAAAAAACAGGTTATTTCATCCAGAAGTTAGATTTACTTTAGTGTGCATGAATCATTATATCCATATTTATTGCTAGGAAGTACCATGTTGCAAGACTACGCGCTAAACGACGTTTAGCCAATGTTGTTTACATATAGTTCACAGTGCCGCTTCTGTCTTTTTGCCAACGTGGTGCTACCATTTTGACTCCCCATTGGTATTACGCTCCACGTGACCTGCCGCGCATTCTAGTCCTCCTATTTCTATGGGTCAAACTCAGAATCAAAATAATAGTATGAGAATCAGTACATAAAGAATGGTATCTCGTTAGCTGAATATGACATTTCAAATTTTATAATAGGGTGGGTGCTGTTCATGTATTCAAAGAATGTCTGTAATAAATCAACACCATGAGTTCAAATACCAAAAATATCGTCTATGAAACGAAACGACACTAGTGGCTTCTTACCCTCAGGGGTTGAATATGACGCTCTATAGAGTCCATGAAAATGTTAGCATAATTGGGAACAAATGGTGATCCTATAGCAGTACTTTGTGTTTGTAGATAAAAATTGTCTATAAATTATTCTTTTGTGTAACTGCTTCCTAGATTGCAGGTTGAAAATTCATGAAAATAAGCCGATTTAGACCAAAAACAAAGTTTTAGCCTTGGTACTTTACCCAAAAATGACTCAAATCGAGATTGAGTGATCTTGATTGCAGATTGTGAAGTGATGAAATTTAGCCAACTTTGGCCAATAATTAAAATTATGCCCTTGGATGTTTAGTAGATCATGGTTTAGATTGTTTTTCTAAGAACTACTAATTCTAATAAGACTATAGATCGATCATACCATTTGTGGTCTTGACTATATATATATATATAAATGGGCGCTATATATATATATATATACATGGGCGCTCGACCGTGGCGGGGAGCGGTACGGCTATCGCAAAATAACCGTATTAATTGCCTTTTTGCTACTGATCAAGACCACAAATCTAGCTCAAAAACCGTTTTCACGTAGTTCTAGAATAATGCTGAATGAAAAACATCACAAAGACCTCTACAATCATCATTACATCGAGAAATATTTGTTGATCTTGTTGCACGCGTAGCTCACGGGGTAAAATGTATGGGCCTAAACAACACACTGCAGCAAATGAATCGAATTACAAGACCATGAGAATAGCAACATTCAATGTCAGAGGATTGATACAAAATCACAAGAAAGTATCTCTTGCCGACGACCTACAAAAATATAAGATAACCGTAGCCTGCATTCAAGAAACACACCTTAACAACGATGGCGCTATTAACATCAAAGCGTCGGACAATTCCAAAACATATACACTGTATCACGTCAGTTCACCTGATAGTCATCACGGTTGCGGAATTATAATTGATAGAAACACAGAATGCGCTTTTACCAAAATCAACGATCGAGCATGTTCTTTAACCATACATGTTCCCACGACGAGAACCAAGAAACCTCTAACTATAATCTGTGCATATGCACCAACACTAGACGCATCAGAAAAAAATCCAGAAATTAGAGAAAATTTTTACAACGACCTGCAGTCATACATTTCAGACACCCCAAGCAGCTCAATGATCATAATAGGTGGAGACTTCAACGCAAAAACTGGCAGCTCGCATAATGACCATCCAGAAACAATAGGAAAGTTTGGAAAAGGAATCACCAACACGAACGGAGAAAATCTTTTAGAGTTTGCAAGATCAAACAGTATGGTATTGTGTAATACACTTTTCTACCACAAAATGGCACATAGAACGACATGGGAATCCCCTGGCAACAACCCAGTTAGAAATCAGATCGATTACATCCTCGTAAAACAGAATGCTCGAAAACTGGTAAAAAACTGTAGATCCTATAACGGCACAACAACAAATAGTGACCATAGAGTAGTAATATGTGATATAGAACTCAAATGGTACAAAATGTTCCATAAAAAGAAAATCAAAACAAACAACTTTGATATGCAAAGACTGAAAAATGGGACCATCAGACAAAAGTACATAGATAGTGTAAAAGAAAGGCTAAACGAGGAAGCTGAAAAGAAAAGCGCGCAAGAGCAATGGAACATTATCAAAGATGCATGCATATCGTCCGCTGAGACACATCTGAGAAAAGTTAGACACAAAGAAAAATTTATCTCAACAGAATTCCAAACACTATGTGAAAAACAACAAAAACTGAGAAAAGATATTAACTCCCTTAAGGACATTGGGAAGAGAAAATTACTGAAACAAGAAAGAAACAGAGTACAAAAGCAAATAAAAGACCTAAAGCGAAAAGATAACAACAGAATTTTGAAAGAGCAAATAAGTGAAATAGAGGCGTGCAAAAATGACTCCAACAGACTCTTTGCAACCATGAGAATTTTGTACAGAAAGTATCCAAGTGACCTTCTAATAGAAAAACAAGGTGCAAATAATCAATTAAAGAAAACTGTAACAGCATGTCCTAGGCAACAAGTACAACTCATCACAAACCATTTTAACAACGTTTTTAACAATCAGGATGAACCAGGGATACCAAGAGTCGAACCAGTCAAAATGAAAACCCCCTTCTCAGAGGAGGAGGTACAAAGTGCTATAAAATCAATGAAAAACAATAAGAGTGCAGGCATAGATGACGTAACAACGGAACTGATAAAATATGGGCCACTGAACGAAATCTCGACAAGAATTGCATCTTTGCTAAATCATATCGCAGAGCATGGAGACACACCGGAAGAAATTCATAAAGGGATACTTGTCCCCTTTCAAAAACCCGGAAAACCAAAAGGACCCTGCGAAAATTTAAGACCTATCATCCTACTATCAGTAATTAGGAAAATCCTAAGCATATGCATGATTAGGAGAACAACTGAAAAACTCGAGACCATCATTCCATTATCTCAAGCTGCCTACCGAAGCGGCCGAAGCACAACTGAACACGTCTTTGCTTTAAAAATGCTAATCGAAAAAGCAATGAACAGTCAAGATTACAACATATTTGTGACCCTGTTTGATATGTCTAAAGCTTTCGACACCATCAGAAGACCTCAACTTATTAAAGATCTAAGTAAAATATTAGATGATGATGAGCTACACATGTTCTACATATTACTGTATAAAATGAATTACACAGTACAAGTTGGGAATGCAAGAGGAGAACCTTTCGAAACCAACATAGGAGCACCACAAGGAGACTGCGCAAGTGCTCCAGAATTCACTTTCACATTAGCAGTCGCACTCATGCTACAAAATCCAGATACAAACACATCATCAAACCTATCCAAATCACATCACAGCCAAGATAAAGAAAAATTCAGCATTGATCTTCAATATGCAGACGATATTGGAAATGCAACAACTGACAAGCAACACAAAGATTTCATAAAGCAAGAGCTCCCTCTAAAAGTCAAACAAAGAAACCTGAACGTCAATGTTGAAAAAACTGAAGAATTTTGTGTTGGCACAGATGGGAACGAAGAATGGAAAACCATAAAATATCTAGGAAGCATTCTAGACACTGAAAAAGACATAAAAAGAAGGAAAGGACTATCGATTGATGCCTTCAATAAATATGAAAAAATTCTATGTAACAGACAAGCATCCATGAAGCTAAAAGTTAGAACGCTAAACACATTTATATATCCGATGCTGCTTTACAACTGCGAGATCTGGACCTTAACCAAGAAATTGAAAGAAAGTATCGATATCTTCCAAAGAAAACTGCTACGTAGAATGCTAAACATCAAATTAACGGATAAAATAAGAAATGAAGAAATATATAAAAGATCACATCAAATACCCATCACAACCGAAATAAAGAAACGCCGATTAAACTGGCTTGGGCACATGCTAAGGCTACCAGAAGGAACACCAGCAAAACTAGCTTTCAAAGAACATTTTAAAAAAGCGAAAGGTAACCGAGGAAGACCAAAACATACGTGGATAAAACAAATAAATAAAGATCTGAAGGCAATAAACAAAACAGTAGACGAATTAACTGAAAACGATTATGAGCGAAAGGAATGGAAGAAAACAGTGGCAAGGCTAATGTCCTGAAGAAGACGGAAAAGCTATTAAAGAAGAATATATATATATATATATATATATATATATATATATATATATATATATATATATATATATATATATATATATATATATATATATATATATATATATATATATATATATATATTTATATAATAAGTCAAAGCCGCACTAACTTAGTATATAAATAAAACATAGAGAATTCAAAAATATACTTTCTTCTGTTGTAAACGTTTCGATATATTATCTTCATCAGTACTCTCAATCTAGTACATCTACAAGTACTGATGAAGATAATATATCGAAACGTTTACAACAGAAGAAAGTATATTTTTGAATTCTATATTTATATATATATATATAAATATATATATATATATATATATATATATATATATATATATATATATATATATATATATATATATATATATATATATATATATATATATATATATATATATATATATATATATATATATATATATATATATATATATATATATACTTTGTAATGCAAAGATTACATAATTATTTGTATGGGATGAAAAGTGTTAGTTTGAAATATACCGTGGCTGATTTGGGCAACTTATCTTAAGTTAAGAGTGGCAGCAAGGCATGCGGCCGCACATTATGAGGCGTTATCTGGTTTCTCATTCTTCCATTATGGGGTGTTGTTCATACAACGTTTTTGTGATTATTTTGTTATTGTCTTCACACTATTGGGTGAATCTTTCTCCTCTTTCATTTCTCTTTCCAAGACTGTTTTCCAATTACATTGTAACCATGTACTTCCCTGTCTTTACTAACTTTGGCATTCAGATCCCCCATTATGATCAACAACTCTTGAGCTTTCCATTGTGCTCTTGCATCTTCAAGACATTGATAAAATTCTTCCAATTTCTGTTGGTGCATGAGCCATTATGATTGAAATGTTACAAGGACTTCCATTGAGTTTGACTAGAATGACTCTATCTGACAGCTGCCAGTACCCATGTACACAGTTTCCCATCTCCTTGTCTAATATGATTGCTACTCCTATCTTGTGCAACTCTTCACATGAATAAATTATTCTATACTCCACTTATTGTATGTATCCCAAAACGAGACAAAGAAACACTGTGCACATATGCGTAAAGCCAACAAGGCAATAGAAAAAGAATGACACGTTATTGACTTCAAGACTGCAATAAACTATGCAAAATATTTCTCAAACATTGATCTTAGACGAGCCTACTATCAAATTGAATTAGAGCCGAAAGCTATTCCTTAGAAAAATTATTTACACACGAAGGAATTTAATAAATTAAGGGACTTATCTATTATACATTTAATGCAGCAGAAGTGTTCCAAAATATTTTACAAGAAACCTGAGTGACATTCGTGGCATCAGATATGTTGCAGTCGCTATTATCATTTTTGGAAAAGATCGAAAAGAACACGACCTTGCACTTGAAGCTTGTCTCACACACCTCTCTGATCTAACTATAAAAGCCAAAAGTGAAAAATGCAATTTTCTCAAACATGAAGTAAAATTTTAAAGCGTACTTTTCAAGGAAAGTAGTACAAGACCAGATTCTCACAGATAAAACTTCTTCTCGACATTCCACCGCCACTAAACGCACCTGATCTGTGCAGTTTTCTAGTAATGGCAAATACTTACAGCAATTTTATTCCACATCATGCCACATTGGCCCAACCACTTTGAGACCTGACCAAGAGAAAAACCAGCTCTCCAAATGGGCAGTTAGTTGTCGATCAGCAAGCCTTTAGTCAACTCAAAGAGAAACTGACACGAGCACCTGTTCTTGTGTGCTTTGACAACCAGAAGCATAGTGTATTGATTTTAGATGGGTCACAACATGCTTTAAGAGCTATTTTAACTCAAAGAGTGAAAGAAGGGATGCAATTTCAAATTGCTTCATATGCTAGTAGACCCCTGATATCAGTTGAGAGCAGTATTCGCTGGCCAATCTAGAAGGAGTTGCTTTAGTTTGGTAACAGAGTGTTTTCGTTCCTACCAGGCAGAGAATCTGGAATTATAGGTTTAAATACTTCCACCCTATAACGTTCATGTGATATACAAGAAAGAATTTCAAAATGAAGCTGATTATCAAAGTAACGAAAAACAAATAGCGAAAGTATATGTGAACTATATCATAGCTATCACAGTTCCAGAAACCATGACAATTGAAGGAATGAAGGATGATACAGGTACGGACCAAAGATTGCAGAGAGTTATAAAAGTTATTTAATCAATTATATTGTAGTACCCAGGAGACAAAACGCTTTCCATATAAAAATGTGCAGAAGAACTCACCATAAAAACCACAAAAAATATCATCATGAAAGGATGCAACTTGGTTATACCTAACGGCCTACAGGATAGAGCAACAAAACTAGGTCATTGTAGGCACCAAGGAATAGAAAAGACTAGAAGAAAACAGAATTTGGTATCCCAGGTTGCATGGAAAAGTTTGTGAAATCGTTGAAACCTGTATTGCATATCAAGCTGTATGAAATGCCAATTCACCCGAACTAATGCAAATAACTCCAACAATAGACATTCCATGCCATACAGTAGCAGTTGACTTTTATGGGCCAATTCCAGTCACACAGTAATACTTCCTATTAGTTGTAATTGATCTTTTCTCAAAATTCCTAGAATTTGAAATCATAACATCTACAGCTGATCAGTGATAATTCCATAGCTTGATCGTATATTTGCAACATATGGTACACCTGGCAAGGTAGAGACTGACAATGGACCACCATTTACTGGACGTGACTTTGAAAGGTATACTAAAGTTCTAGATATAGAGTGGACATCAAGTACGCCACTCTGGCTGTAAGGGAATTAGAAGGAAGGAGCTGGACACAAGAAACCTAAAGATTTTTATTAGCATATTGAGCAACTCCTCATATGATAACCGAAGTACCACCATGTGTAAAACAGAAAAATTCGAGGACAACTACCAGATTTTAAAACAATTAAAGTAATAAATAAGCATACAAAAACCAGGGAAAACATTGAAGATAGAATGCTCAAAATAAAGAACAATATGATAAGAGATAAAATACAAGAGAATCTGACATAAAGGAGAGAGACACAGTAATTTGTTTACAAAAGAAACGCAATAAGTTAACACCAAAGTTCAGCCCAAAGAAATTTATTGTAATTAGCGAAAAGGAACAAGGATCGTTGTGAAAAACCAACAACATATCATAACTTGAAATGTCTAGCATTTCAGGAAAGTTCCACTAAAAGAAGGTCTTGATAATGAAAAAGAGGATGTTAGTGACAATGAGAGTAAAGACAGGGAACAAATTGCACAGAAAGATCAAATAGAATTTGTGCCCAGAAGATCACAAAGATCCCATTCGCAAGATTTGGACATACAGTACCATTGAACTTGAAAGTATAATTCAGAACTTGATGAGCTGTTAACATGGACTGATCGAAAACATTTTGTAAGGGGAAGTATTGAAGTAGTTAAATAGTTATTGAAGTAATAATGTGTTTCTTATATCTTTCATTTTTATGCTCTTTGTCTTTTCCTTTATTGAAACTTCCCGAAAGTTCCCTAGAACATCGATTTGAGCGCGTCCTTACAGTGCCAACGGTCAGTTTTGAATTACTTTTGTGATTCTACCTTTGTTTTCGTTTCACGTTTCGTATTGTGTTCTGACATTGATTTATTTTGGATTATTTTTGCAGCCAATATTCTCAAGTACTGTACTTTATTCAACTATTCATATTGATAATTATTTACATAAATGCTTTCAGCATATTAGTTTCATTTTAAATGTAATCATTTTATGCCCTAGATCCACTCTTGAAATTTCATTTGCCTCCTCCCAATCCAATGAAAACATTACTGCTCATCTTGCGATGTTTGTTGTTGTTGTTATTTTTGTTGTTGTTGTTGTTGTTGTTGTTGTTGTTGTTGTTGTTGTTGCAGGATAATGGTATGTTCCAAATCCATTCAACTACTATTGCGCTCATTCCTGTTTTCATCCAATGATTTGATAAGATCTCGGGTTCTGTGCATTTTGGTAGCTGTATACCTGTACCGTGTTTACATTATAAAAGCAATAAATAATAAGCACACTTTTACATTTTCTTTATTTTGCATGATTTCTCATAATTTTCATTGTCCTTTGGCAACCTCTTCAGTGAGACTATTTTCTTCGTGCACCCTTGGTCTTTGATCCTTCTTCCTTCAACTAGTAGCATCAGATCGTCTCAGTCAATAGTAAGTTTTGTCGTGAATACTTTACACTGAGTGCAAATTCATATCTCCTCAAACTCTTACTTACTTGTAATTCAAAGTTCTCTATTTTTGTACGATGACATCGGAATGTGTATATGATCCTTCAAACCCAAACAATGTACTTTGTGCATTAATTTTTGACTGAAATATCATCTTTACAGCTCTGACTAGAGTGATATAATTGTTGATTTGCGTGCATGTAATGATATGTGTCTTGAATGGAATGATTGTTTCACTTGTAAGGTAAACCAAATGTAGTTAGTTTCGTGTTTCAGGATTTTGACATGTATTATCAATCCATAGCATGCAAGTTCTGAATCAGTGACTACAGATCTCTATAAAGATGACACTAGGTACGCAATATTGACTTTGTTTTGTGCAACATTTTATATATGGTTTCGAGCAAGCTTAGAGTACAACTGGATGCCATTTCATAAAGTTTTACTTTTAGCTTGTTTGGGAAGGAACAGTTGAAGTCTACATGACTTCCAACTTCTTCTTATTACACTAAGTACATGTTTTCCACTAAGACCTCAACGACTGGTAACCTCGCTTGCAAAAATGAATTGCCTCTAGCCAGGGCTTTTGACTTATGCTTATGATGCTGTTATTGTGTTGGAGATGACTAATTGCCAAAGAAAGAGGAAAGTTGTTGTTGTGCTCCATCTGCCATTTATTGCAATGATCATTTTGGTAGATAAGAGTGGTTTTTGTACTGTAAATTAGATTTAGTTCCATGTAAGCTTTAGAAGGTCATTTAAGCGTAGAGTTATTTAGGTTGTCATAGTTACTTAAGAGATCTTACAAATGTCTTACGAATAATGATCACCAATAATACCCACATTTAGCAAATGTGGTTGGTGGCTGATGTAGAATGAGAGAAGTCAAAAGCTTGAAACTTGAAGACTGAAGTCTATACTAGCTTTCTCTCCTCCTCCCCCCTTGCCACTTTTTTCCACAGATGATCTTTGAGGTTCGTGGAAATTAGATGAGAAAATTACAAGGAGGGAATTTAAATAGATGATTTTGATGTGAAGCCATATAAAATTTCTATTGAGAATATCTAGTAATATCGTTGGCCTTGAAGCCCATGAAGAACTTGTATTAGGAATGGAAAGCAATATACTTAATATGACAAGCTTTGCTTGTCTACATGGATTAACTATTTGTGATAAGCTGAAATTTGACAAACATGCTCAGCAGCAGACCAAGATATTTACAGAAGGGTCAGCGAATTCTCAAGGATGGTACTTTCGGTTGATTAAATGCAAGCAAAGATCTTTCATCACAAATTAATAATGCACACTTTTAGTTATTGACCACGTATCTAGATTTTTGGCAGTTAAATGCAAATCAAAGAAACAGATTAAGCCCACAGAGAAGCATGAAGTATGCTTCAAAGTGATTATGTTATCGAATTTTTGTGAGCCCCTCTGCTAAAGGTGGAGAATTGGAGACCCATATGGATATTCTTCATAATCTGATGATAGAAATATGTAAATGCTTTGAGATCGCATGAGCTCCACCCTTTATGCGGAGTGTCTTTCATAGGAGAGAATTATCATATAATCTCAGATAAGGTTCACTATTAGGGTCACTACGAGCAAAAACTGCAACATATTGACCAACCTGATTTGTCAGAAGTAGCATCCCCTGCATCCACCTACTTGATACTATAGAGTGCTTCTATAATCCAGTATGTCTGTAATGGAATGGAAGGGTGATGAATAAACATACACAACTTGCTCCAAAATTTAGTATGCCCGATCCCTCTAGCATACTGACAGAAACCTACCACTTATAAGACAGCTATAGTATTAAGTTCAGCCAGATGCATAATTCATAATGTATCGTATATCTACTCCCATGGTATTGGTTAAATGAACATGATGCAAGAGAAAGTGGCTCCCATCCCAACCATAGACATCGGCAGAAAATGACTATTATTCATAGTATTACAAGAACTAGTGTAGCATTGGTACAGTTGAACATTATTTTATATACTGTAGTACTGTAGTTTTATTATACTCTTGAGCGCCGAATAATCATCCCCCCTATTGTTAATTTTTGAAATTTTTTCTTACCCCCTGCAATTATTCCAATCTCCCCATTTATTAATTTTGAAGATTTTTCAGTAAAATTGTTTTTTGCAAAAAATATTTTCATATACCTAGATACTACCCAGAAATTTATTCACTAATGCTTGCAACTACAATAATACTTTAGTTAAGGTATCTCTAAAACAAACGATCAATAGATACTTTCAAACCTGGTCTCCTTATCCTTTTTGACAGAGATCAGTTAAGTTGCTGACGAAAGATTTTTCTTTTAATGTAAGAGGTAATCACATTTTGTTCTTGTGTTTTTTTTAAATAGGAAGGTGCATATGAACATTAAAGAGAACAGAGATGTACATTATAGTACCTCAGTTTTTACACTTCAAGTACCAGCAGACTCCATAGACCAGGATGTCCAAATGAAGATCAGGACTGCTGATGAATCAACTGCACCACCAATTAATTGTGAATTTGGTGAAGTGATCTTAAGTGAAGTTATACAAATTGAGCCGATGGAATTGGACTTTAAGGTGCCAGCTGTTCTGTCAATAAACCACAGTGTGGTCGAAATGCCTGAATGTTCTTCTATTGTGATAAAATGCTATGATCATGGAAAAAGAGAATGGATAATACTTGACCCGGGTATATTTAATTCAACTTTCTATTTTGATGCGTATTTGCTGCAAACTTTTGCTCAGATTGTCAATTTGTTCTATATAGTTACCATCTGAAAGCTGATTGACATGCTATCAGCCATGTGAACTGTTTAATAACTCTTTCATATATATACATAAACACACACACACACACACACACACACACACACACACACACACACACACACACACACACACACACACACACACACACACACACACACACACACACACACACACACACACACACACACACACACATACATACATACATACATACACATGCCAAACGTTTGTAATTGCGTAATTTTATTTCTTGAATTCTGTGTATACTTTAAAATTACTTGGCTGGTTGTAGCTTTTTGACGTTTTTATCTATGTATATATATATATATATATATATATATATATATATATATATATATATATATATATATATATATATATATATATATATATATATATATATATATATATATATATATATATATATATATATATTAATTCGGCTAAGGCTGACATAGGTAAATACTAAGTCATGAGTGGGCTACCACAATTGGAAAATTTAGTTTGGCCCCAGTGTGGATTCGAACTCACGATGTTTAGATCAGAATATTCCTGTGCTAATCAATTGTGCCATCCAGGCACAAGAGAATAGGGGTGGAATCTTAAGGTCATTCTACCGTGAGTCCCTCAACGCATCTAAGGCCTTCTCTATGTTTCGGCTATAATGCCTTCTTCAGAGCCAAGCGTACTATATTATATTAATTCGCGTTGAGGGACTCACGGTAGAATGACCTTAAGATTCCACCCCTAGTCTTTTGTGCCTGGATGGCGCAATTGATTAGCACAGGATTCTTCTGATCTAAACATTGTGAGTTCGAACCCGCACTGGAGCCAAAATAAATGTTCCAATTGTGGTAGCCCACTCATGACTTAGTACATATATATATATATATATATATATATATATATATATATATATATATATATATATATATATATATATACATTTATATATTCATATATATAAACTGATCCTAAGCCGCACCCACAATGTATATTAAGTGTATAGAAAGAGTAAAGCACGTGTGTGTGTGTCTGTGTGTGTGTCTGTGTGTGTGTCTGTGTGTGTGTCTGTGTGTGTGTCTGTGTGTGTGTGCGCGTGCGTGCGTGCGTGCGTGTGTGTGTGTGTGTGTGTGTGTGTGTGTGTGTGTGTGTGTGTGTGTGTGTGTGTGTGTGTGTGCTTTTTATATGATTAGAAATAGCTTATGACTGCTCAAATTGTTGTAATCTTGTAATTTTCTGACTTTGTAGCGGAAGAAGAGATACAAGAAACAATGACAAAATCTGCAAAGATCTTAAAGACATCTTTTTTTGTTTTATGCACTGCTCTTGATTCCGATAATTACCACGTTCCTAAACTTGGCGGATCATTTTCACCATTTGATCCAAAGTATGGTGTCAAACTCATATTTGAAGAAGATACATTTGGCGATGGTAATGGCATGCTTGAATTCAAGGTCTGTGTCCAATATATTTGAAGTTATATATGCACCTTGAGAATGGCCATGTATATTCTTTTCATTTTGTATATTCAAGGAGGGTCAGCTCTGTGGCAATGCAAATTGTCATGGAGCTCTCCAGTGCTATGAATGTTTAGCCTATTGCCTATTTTCAATAGAAGTTCAAGCTTTATACTTAGGACAACGAGAAATGGAGACATCTTCTGAATCTATGAAGCCGGCACATTTTCTTTGAAAGTCTATGGGACCTACTATAGGGTACAATGAACAAGGAGCAAACTTGATTTGTGTTTTCTACTAGAGAACTATAGCCAAATGATAGATTGTACAATGTTGCAGCTAATAGTACTAAAACTTTTGGGGGTAATGCTAGTATTACTGCATTTCTCCCCCTCTAACAAAGCAAAAGTAATAATAGTAATAATCAAATAGAAATGACGTTAAAGAGAAATGTTATCCCAAGGGACAAGTCCAGTCAATGTTCTAGTTTGTCTATCGCGCAATGGGTAGCAATGTGCAACAACTTCTTTTTGTTCCTGTTCCTCATTGTTGGAATCCAAGCTTGTATTTTCGTCAGCTTCATAGTCACTTTTGCCCGATTCCTCTTCTTCCAATGACTCATAGCGATCAGATAAAGAGCGGCGATTGTTCACCTGATAATGATCTTGACTTGTTGCTGGAGTTAGTACATCCCCATCATCAGGAGGTTCATCCTTTGAGGCAGGGATTAATCGGTCATGGTGAACTATTTTCCATTCTCCATTTGAATTTTTAAGCGAAAAGTTTACTCCATTTGACAGACTTTCAGTTACTGTCCAGGGGCCATCTCTACGTGGCGCCAATTTTCTGTTTTCATCAGTTTTATAGTGTTTCTTTTTTATCCACACTCTCTTCCCCGGTGAGTAATTAATGAAGCGAGTATTTCGATTGTAATGTTTTTGCATAGACAATTAGCTTACCTTTAATGTGTCACACACGAAATGGAAGACATTATTTAGTGAAGATGATACTGTATGTTCATAATCAATCAATGACTGGTGGTCACATGGGTCTGGCACAGCATGTCTGAACACAACATCTTGTGGTAGGAGGGCTGAACAACCAAAAACTACATTATACGGTATACAGTAGGTTGCCTTGCTCAAGCTGGTATTCAAGGCAAAGATGAGACTTGGTAGTAGTTGTCGCCAACTCATTTGAGGAAGATGTTGATGGAGGATGATTGCCAGAAGCATATCCTTAATAATGCGAATTTGTCCCTCAGCAAAGCTATTGCCTTGGCTGTGATAAGCCATGGAGCGCTATTTTTCAATACCTATCTCATTACAGATGTTGTGCATGACTTGGCCATCAACATTGGACCCCTGATCCGATAGCAAATATAGAGGCTTTCCATGCATAAATACCCAAGAGGTTGTCTGGATATGGCATCTGCTTTGTTATGGAGGGTACAGCGAATATATTGGATGGTATAGATATACCCCCCTAATTCCGATAGCCAGCAACTGATTTTCTGATGCGGATTCTTAGATTCACAAAGGTAGGTTAATGGATTGTGATCAGAATGTAAAGTGAAATGGTTTCCCACTAAATTGACATGCCAATGCCATACTGCTGTTACTAAGGCATACGCTTCTTTTTCAGTTGCAGACCAGTTCAGCTTGGATCCTTGTAGAGCGGTAGAAAAATTGCAACAGGATGCAAGCTTTGGTCGGAGCTGAGCTATGATAACACTCCACCCACCACAAAATAGCTGGTGTCAACTTTGAGTGTAAAGGGCTTGTTTAGATCAGGAAAGTGAAGGATCGGCTTGGATGTTAATAGGCTTTTCAACTGGCAGAATGCCTGCTCACAGTCCTCTGTCCAGACATATTGGGAGTAATCACTGGTCAGCTTGTTTAAAGGACAGCTAATCACTTTAAAGTTAGGAACAAAAGCTCTGTAGAAACCTTTAAGCCCTAGAAATCCCTTTCGCTATTTTTTTGATGAGGGTCTTTGATAGGTTCGAATGTCAGCTGTCAATCAAGCTTGGGGCTGTATTCCATTGCAAGAAAGCTCATAGCCTAGAAAGTCAACCTTTGAGCTGGCAAACAGACATTTAGATAGCTTTAAGGAAATGTTGGAAGTCTGTATGCGCTGGAAAATCTCTGTAAGGTCGTACAGATGCTCTGGGAATGATCTGCTAAAAACCACAATGTCATCCATGTATGCGAAAATGCAACTTGAAGACAGGCCCAACAAGGTAATGTCCATTAAATGGCGGTAAGAGGCTCCTGCATTACAGCCCAAATGGTGTTACATTGAACTCAGATTTTCCGCGAGGCATAGAAAAGGTGGTCTTTTCCTTGTCTGTTTCATTCAAGGGCATCAACCAGTATGCAGAAGCTGCAGAAAGGGTTGACCAGTATTTGGTCCCATGCATCTTGTGGTAACGGGTACGTGTCCTTCTTTGTGACGTCATTTAACCCCCAAAAATCACACACAAAATACTTTGATCCATCTTTCTTTTTTACCAAAATCACTGGGACATTCCAAGGGGATGAGGATGGCCGTATGGTGTTGTTGTTTAGCTTTTCAGAGATCTGTTGATCAGTGTCTTGGTGCCAAGCTTTTTGGGATAGGATAGTATACTGTGAGACTAGGCCCACAGTGCGTTGATCATTGATATCTACACATTTGTGCCATTTTTCTCCTAGTTTGATAGCATTGCTAGGAAAATCAAATTCAACCACGGAAAATTTTTGACAAAAAGTCCCTACCCAAACTTACATTTCTGTGTGAGTTGACATTCAAGACTTTCAAAACTGTGTTCCAAGGTAACATCCTTCAACCCGATAGAGATATTGATAACACCAGAAATCTCATATAGTTACCAGAAGTGTCAATTAGGGGATTGGATGTTGGTTGAATACAAATATTTGGCTGTATCCCCTGCAAACTCCCAATATCAATTATGGAGCAGCTTGCTTCCATGTCTATCAGTGCGTTAATAGAAATATTGTTGAATTTTACGTTCAAAACTGCTGAAAAATTACCTGATGTAGGTGCTTCATATGCTGTGGAAGAGTGGCCCGTCATTGGTATTTTGGAAAGGATTGTTCCCAATCATCATGTCCTTTGTTCACACACGCTTGACAGAATCGTATGGGTCAATTTTTTATCAGTTGGTCAGTGCTTTGACAGCATCTGCAACGCAGGTGTGAGTTACCCCTTGAATGGGCTTGTTTTTGAGGCTTTCCGCAATAAATACCTCCTTGGCCAAAATAGCGATTATTGTTTAATTTCCTGGGATTCCTGCTTACCCAGTTAGTGACATAGTTTACATTTGGTGGGCTTTGTAGTTCTGCAGAGTGGCACAGGGAGAGGTCCTTCAAATTCCCCACGACCTTATCAGTGACAGTGTCAACAAGGCTATCATAATTTGGCTCTGCACTAGATCTGCAGTAATCTCCTTTTTTAGACAGAAATGACTCAATTCCCGCAGTGGTTAGTCTCGTTGTCTCATTTGCTAATGCTTTTATATCGACTGAGTCAAAATTCCACAATGATTTCAACTTTTATTGTGTTGTAAAGGGAAAAAGTTTACACCTCTTTGTATTGTTTTGTTTTGTTTACTTTTGGTCTGGAAGGTTAGTCTGAGATTTTAGGAGCAAGAAAGTAGACTGGTTTGTTATATTTTTGAAACTCTAACTGGTAACATCAAGGTAAATCGACTTTACTAATTTGGTGACTGAGTTTTCTCCACTATTGTTTTTATTGCTGTTTTGTCGTCCTCATTTTTTTCGCTTTGTTCGTCACTTTTGGCTTGCTTGCTTTGCATTATGAATGACACAGACATTATCTCAGTGGGCGATGGTGGTCCTTCACAGCCCTCGCATATGTTGCTTCGTTGTCTATTACTGTAGTGAGTTTAAAAGTGCCACCTTTCTGGCCTAACAATCATGTAGTATGGTTCGCACAGATCGAGACACATGTGTTGCATAACATCCAAGGTAATTAAATTGTGTTATGTTATTTTATCTCTGCAACCTGAATATGCTCAAGAGGTTTAGGATATTCGCCTCCATCCACCAATTGATCAACATTATGATCATCTTAAAGCAAAACATATACAGCGCACCTCAGCTCCAGAGTAGAAATGCCCTTACCAGTTGCTCATCTCTAAGGAACTTTGAGGTGAGAAGCCATCCCAAGTCTTGAGTTATATGTGTCAACGCCTTGTTGACAATCATCTCAAGGAACGTATTCTTTGTCAAGTATTTTTGCAGCGTTTGCGCACCAGTACTCAACTGATTCTCACCTTTTCCACTGATTCAGTTTTAGTTGATCAGCTCACTTCAATTGCTGGTAAAATCCTTTAAGTTGCATCATCTGCCACTACTGTATCTGCCCTCTCCAAGCCAATTCTGTCTTCCCGCATTCCTCTGCCCCATCTCATTTTCATATTTAACATTTTCAGGCTCAAATTTCGTCATTAACTACTCAAGTCTAGGCTCTTGTCAGTCAACTGAATCTCTCCTTATCTCTTGTCCTGATGGTTGTAGCACAACTCCTTCACGCTTTCGCAGACTTTGTTCTTAAAGTCACTCTCATCACTGGTTTCCAGTGCTGGTATCATTGGAAATTCGGCTCAAAAGCTAAACTCCACTGCCAGTGACTAGAGGCGACAAGCCCCCCTGGCAAACATACAACCAGTGGCCTAATCTTCATCACCACGTACCACTGGTACACGATTCTTAGTTGACACAGGTGCTGACAGCAGTATCCTTTCGCCTACTGCATCTTGTTGCAAACATGTTTATCCTCCTGCATTGCAAGCTTTAACCATTCTCTGATCTAAACGTATAGTGAAAAATCTCTTCTTATAGATATTAGATCTCCTCTTGCGTTCCAGTGGATTTGTCTCTTGGCTGATGTTTCCACTGCTATTCTTGGGGCTGATTTTTATCTCATTACAACCTTGCACAGGATATGTTCCAATACAAGCTTATTGACAGTACTGCCACTCCTTACATTCAGGGTATTCCGTCTTCCCTACCGTCACTTGGCCTTATGTTTAGCATCCCTGATTTTGCTCCCAAATTTCACAGCAGTATTTGTCAATTTCTGCAACCCGCCAAAACTTTCAATACCTCACCACATTCACAACCGTGGTCCGCCAGTTTTCTGTTACTCTCGCCAGTTAGTGCCAGACTGATTAACCGATTAACCATGGCAAAGCAAGACTTTGAACATATGCCGCATTTTGGCATCATCCAACCACCTAAAGTAGTCGGTCGTCACCATTACATATGGTTCCTAAGAAATCTAATGATTGGCACCCATGTGGTGATTATTGTGCTCTCAACAATGCCACCACTCCTGATTGGTATCCATCTCCCCACCTTCCAGATTTCACTTCTTTTCTTTATGGCAAAAGATATTCTCAACAATTGATCTTGCCTGTGCCTATCACTAAATTTCTGCAGAGCCCAGTGATATGCCCAAGACTTCCATTGTAACTCCTTTCGGTCTCTATGAATTTGTTCACATGCCCTTCAGTCTCCGCAATGCTGTACAAACCCTCCAGCACTTCATCCATGAAGTCCTTTGAGAATTGGATTTTGTCTTCACCTACATTGATTACCTTCTCGTAGCTAGTTCTTCTGAAGTGGAACATTTGCATCATCTTGAATTGCTTGTTGCCCATACTGCAAATTATGGTATGGTTATTCAGCCATCCAAGAGTGCTTTCTGTGTACCCACTTTGAAATTCCTAGGCCATGGAATCTTGGAAATGGGAATTGCTCCCCTTTATTAAAAAGCCACAGTTATCTGAGAATTGCCGCTTCCTATTTCCGTATGCAAACGTCGTGAATTCCTTGGCCTTGTCAATGTTTATCGTTGATTTATTCCCTATTGTGCCACCACTCTTCAGCCTCTTACCGATATGCTTTCATCCAAATATACACAAGATTTCAGCCTACCATACTCTGCTGTTTCTGCTTTTCATAGGATCGAAAATTTCCTAACCACTGCCACATTACTAGTTTGTTCATCGCCCAGAGCACTTTATTGCCTCATGGTGGATGCTTCAAACATTTTAGTTGCCAGTGTGCTCCAACAGAAAATAAACAATATCTGGAATCCTATTTCTGTCTTTTCAAATCAACTGCAACCTGCTGAAATTCGATATAATAGCTTTGATTGTGAACTTCTTATTGTTTATTTATCCATCTGGCATTTTCGTAATTATTTGGAATGTCGCACATTTTTCATTTTTACTGATCACAAACCATTAACAAGTGCTTTTGATGCCTCCCATGATCATTATTCTCCTCAAGAAATAGGTCAACTAGATTTCATCTCCCGATTTTCAACAGATATTCGACAAATTCAAGGGATACAAAACAGTGTAGCTGGTGCATTATCTTGTCTTGACATCAACGCTCTCCACGCCTCTATGGAATTGATTGATTTTGATCTATTGTCTCATGCACAACAGAATGATCGAGACCTCCCACGTCCATAGATTTCCACATCTTCACTGTGACCAGAAAAGCTGCCTCTTCTTCTCTCTCATCTGGCTCTATCATTTGTGATGTATCCACTCTGAATCTCATTCATACATTCCTACATCATCCCGTCACCATGTCTTTGATCAGCTACATTCCGAATCTCATCCTGGTATTCGTGCTACATGAAAACTCATTAGCAAACGGTTTTGCGGCCAAGTGTGCATACAAATGTTCGTAACTGGACCACATCTTGCAGTTGCCTGACAAAAATTCAAAGTTCAGTATCAAAAAGTTGCTCCCCTTGTACATTTAGGACACCTGTATTGACCCCATTTTCTACTTCCTCAATCACTATTTGCACAACCTCCATATTTCTTCTTCGCTACTTTCTAGCTTACAACCTCTTATCACATGCTTTCCTACTTTCAGAACTTTTCCTGTTCTCACCTTATACATCCTACGTAATCTTTTTTGTAAGAGGAACTTAAATACATATAAATATCGATGTAAAATTTGAATACTCAGTTGATTATATCGTGATTATAAAAAGATACAAGTGAGCATCTTTACTTTGACACGTCTACAGCAACAACAGTCAAGATTGGTAAGAGAGATAAGTAATACTCTTAGGTTCCTAATAAACGGGGGGTCATAATAGTAAGGGGGTCGGAAAATTTTCGAAAATTTAATAAACGGGGGGGTCGGAATTTCCAAAAATGTCAAAATCTCTATAAAACACTATTCCATAGAGGATATCTTATCAAAGAACAGAGAAACAAGAGAAACTAATATATAAGAACAGTTTTTAAGATAACCCAAGAATAAGAAATATAAGCCAAATACAGCATGAAAATCTATGTACATAATGTAAGCATCAAAAATATCTTTGATACATTGATGGAACACACAAAGACCAACAATTTGTAAAAGTTGAAGAAAAAAGGGACCACCTCATCTGTCACATGTTTGAAAATTAATAAACGGGGGGTCCTAATAAGGTCCGGGGGTCGGAAATAAATCGAAAAATTAATAAGCGTCCCTGGACGTTTATTAGGAACTAAGAGTATTCTCTTAAACATTTTTTACACTATTGTATAGTACTAAATACCTGATGCCAATATCACTACAGATTGGGGTACACAATTTGAATCATCTTTGTTCCATTCCCTGGCTGCCCTTCTTGGCTCAAAACTCATGTGTACAACTGCTTACTACCCTTCTACTAATTGCATGGTAAAGCACTTTCGCTGTAGTTTATGAGCATCCCTGAAAGCTCAACATGATATGCACACAACTATCAAATCTGATCTGAACTCCTTTCCTTCACAGCTTGTATTTAGCACTACCCTACGTCTTCCTGCACAACTAGTTTCCCCCTCTGTGTCACAATCTGATTTGGGCCCTTCAAGTTATGCTGATCACCTTAGTTCCGTAATGAAGCAACTCATTCCTCCCTCAACACGCACACAATACCATGTTTCAGATCACCTTCTTCACTGTACGCACAATCACTGCCAAACGTCCTTGGAGCATTCTTTGGCTGCAGCATTTTGTATGACATTTATAAGATTCCAATGAAGCACGATGGACTATCCCCCTACCCTCAGAACAATGTTGAACTGACGGTGTGTTAGCTGATGGTTCTGTGAAAGTAATTTGATTCATTTACTGCATACAAAACCTGCATAAATCAACATTGTTTTCAAGGGGAGAGGGGAACGCTCAATAACAAGTTCAAAAATGCCATAAGTGTTGCTAGACTTTTGACAATGATTGCACGATTCTCTTCACACTGATTCAGTCCGCAAACCTTACAAGGGATCTTACTGGGTTCTCATTAGAACACCCAAATACTTTACTCTCGACGCCAAACATCAAAATATTAGCATTGCCTACAGCCCACTTGTATTGCCTCGCCTTCCATTTCAGCATCTTGCTCTCCTGTCACGCCAGCCCTTCCTTTGCCACAGCCCAAAACAGACGCTCTCTCCCTTTTCTCCCTTGTATTTTAGGGGGGATAGAAATTAATGTAATACCCCTGTATCAATTTTTATTCCATTGTAAATGGAAGTGTCTACGCCTCTTTTTATTGTTTTTTTTGCTTACTTTTTGTATGCAAGTTTAGTCTGAGATTTTAGGAGCTAGAAAGTAGACTGGTTCGTTTTTATTTAGAAATTCTAAGTGACCTCAAATCAAATCGAGTTTACTAAAATTTCACTTCTTGACCTGAAACTAATTGCAAAAGAAGTTCTTCTTTAATGATTCTATAGAGAGTGGTAATGGAAATAGCATATTAAATGTACATCGATAAACTACGAGCTCTTGATTTGCCACCCCCAAATTTCCCTCACACAAGGAATCTCCTATCATCAAAAGGGGAATCACTGTCTCATTTATCTAGGACAGAAGCTGCCCATTGGGGCATTGGCTTAGTTGAAAGACGTTTACATTTCTTTTCACAGATTCGATATAAGTCAAACTGCAAATGATTAATAAGAGAATTTAATGCATTTCCAACAACATGCCTGTTTCAAATCTCTGCAAAATTAATCACCTAACACCAGTACTTCTGTTACTGAATCATGGATGAAATTTGGGGATGTAGTCCAAAGACACATTTTGAAGCCACGCCTTTTAGATTCTAGTAAAACGCTCTTTCTAAATTTAGAGAAATATCCATTCTGGAATGAAAATAATGCCCAATATTCTTTGCACATAGCAGATTTGAATGCAGAAGACAAGTCAAAGATTTTGTATAAAGCAACAAAATATAATTATCTCATGAGAGCTTTCAACAGTTGCATTGGCTTGGAATGAAAGAAGACTAATATGCACTATACCACTAATAGTGCAACGTTTCATCCAGGAACAATGTTTTTTTCAAGGCGTTCTACTTGAAGGAAAGTGATGATGAACAGATAGACTGATCTGATAGGGAAAATGAGACAATACGCTTGGATGATGCTACTCTCCTGCCCATATTAAGCAGAAAGCAAAGCAACAGTTTTGCAATGAAGCTTCTATCATGGAAATAAATAATAGAACAACAGTCACCAGTTTCTGAAGTGTTGCTTACTCTGTATTGCAAACGTTCTATTAACAACCAAAGCATCATGATCCTGATAGGGAAAAAATAGTTAGCATTGAGACGGCAGCAGCAGTAATCATAAATGAAATAATGAGGACGAATGCAACAAAGGCAACATTCTTTACGCCAGAAGAGAGTCAATCTCTGCAGCAAAGTTTGAGTTACGCTCCTGAAGGATTGTAGCTCTGTCTGAATACGGTTTTTGCGTGTGGAGAAATATGTGGAAAGAACCATCGCATAAATTGGCCGAGCAATCACTCAAGCTACAAGACCATATGTTTTTAATTACGCCCTTTCAAAACAAACTTGGTAAACAAATGCAGCATCATTTACATCTAACTTCTTAATTGATTCGTTGAATAGGCATATATTTTCTTCACCCTACAGTAAGGGGTGCGGCAGGTTTTTTTCTGAAAGGATTTGACAAAAATGCCGCAGGTTGTCTAGGAAAAGATGTTGCATTTGAGAATGAAAGATACTATGCAACTTGCTTCTTAGAAACCAGGTGTGGTTCGTGTAACTTTCAAAGAATAGCCCAGTGGAGACTACTGTGTGAAAAAAGCTGGCGATGTTCTTTAAATTTCAGCAATGAGCTTAATCTGTGTGCTCATTTATTTAAAGAAATTGTATGTTATCTCCTCCGCAGAGGTCTTTGATCCAAAGTATGTCAATTTGGGCCCCCAGTTTACTGCCTTCCTCACCAGATATTGATGTACATCTTTTATATGCTTGAAGTCATGCTAAGGACAACGTATTATTGTGAAAACAAATTCTTTTGCAATTAATTTGAGATATTATCATATATTTACTGGACTATAAATGTCCCTAGAATGTAAGATAAATGTATATCACAAAAGAGAAAAATCTTAGTTGAAACCACCTACCCTCACAGCTTGTTAGAACTATTCAAGGAGGAGTTATTTGCTTTTTAATCACCCTATTGCTTGTTTACACTCAATTTGATTATCAGGATTTTTAGCTATTTCTTCTTTACTTCATCGGTTTCTGTACATTCAGTTTTAAAAAACTGAGCTCTAGAAGATGTTTTAGAAAGACAATTAGCAAATATCGAAGCATTGTTTGTCATGATTCATTCGTTTGTATTTCCGGCACATTTATTTTAGATGAATGTATTTTCGGAGAAGGCAATTGCAGAATTAAGCAACTTTGGATTGAAGCCATTTCCTATCATACATGTGAAGGAGAAAGAAAGGAAGCAGCCTTTAAAGCCAATTACTTTATTCCTGCGTCTAAATGAACAAATGCAAAAAGATGAGAGATTAGTTATCTTGCATGGAAATAAGGATGGGACTGTAGATGTCACGGAAACCACTAGATATGAAATTGGAACTGGCTTTGTGAAAGTTCAATTGGATCACTTTTGTCAGTAAGTTTATCTTTTCTTTACTAGAATGAAATACTTATTTCGCACCAGCAATTCTAATGGTTTATTCCTTCCTATTTCTCGACCCTTCGTATGCTGTGTCTTTGGCAAGTCTAAATACTTGCTATCACAATTTTATTTTGCTATCAATAGTGCTTTTGTATAAACCTCTGCCTTCATCCAGATCTGTTGTTCTCCCTAATTTAAGCGGAAAATTTCACGTTAGCAAACGTTATGGGGTTGTTCTTCCAAATAGTTTTGTTTATAATCAAACAGCACCCACACCAGAGAACAAAGGGCGAGAAAGAGAGAAGTATGCATGAATGACTCATGACTCGATCGATCGTTATATCTACTCTCAAGTGCCAAATAAATGGGGGATCCTAATAAACAGGGTGGTCGGAAAGCATTCTGAATGTTAATAAAAGGGGGTCGGAATAAATTGGGGGGGTTGGAAATCGGAAAAGAGCTTAAAATGATTATAAAGCGTGGGAAAAAACAAGCCAGGTTGTCATTTTTGCAGGCAGTCATTGCAGCAGCAATTTTTTGCTACATTTCTTAGAAGAAGTATGCCAGAAAATATAATCACAGAAGTCATTTTGACCAAAATCAATTCACTATGTGTTGATATCAGTTGACAAATACTTCGATACCTATCAATTGACACTTGTTTTGATATCCATTGACACTTGTTTTAAATGAAGCATTCGAATGCTTGAGTGTGAATGGCACTAGCAAGGAAAGGAAATAAAATAAGTAGCTTGTAAAGCTTTCATTTTCTTTCAAATTAATAAACGTGGGGTCCTAATAAGGCCCAGGGGGCTGGAAAAAAATCGAACAATTAATAAGCGGGGGGACGTTTATTTGATACCTGAGAATAGTGATTTTTCTATTCTCATAAAATTTACAGTAATAACAATGTACAATACAAAAGCAAAGGTAGCATGGGAATACATAGACGCCCTAAGACCTGCACTTAACATAGAGACACAAGTATTACAAAATTGTCTCAAAAATATTAAGCTACAACATTATTAGAGTGGCGTTGCCCGTAGTTCCCATAGCATCGCAAATTTGAATGAAACCTCATGAAGAGCTACCAAAAGAGAAAGCAGATGTACCGAAGTTCCTGTGAATCTGCCAAGTTGGCACCCAGGCATGATGAGCAACACCACTCTACACTCTAATCATAAAGAAAAACAAATTAACACAAAAAAGAACAGGATTTACACGAGAGAGTTAGTAACTTATTGTAACCGTTCTGAGGCTTGAATATATTTTAATGTTGCCTCAAGAATGTTTGTATTTGAATCAGCAGGTAATTTTTCGTGGCCATACAGGAGTATTTGCAATAGTTCATTGTTTGGAGAGTTTGATAGGCCATGAGGACGCAATATCGCATTAATGCTGTCGAGAAGATTGCGCCTGTGTATATCATAGGCATGGCAGAGCAGCAAAAGGTGCTCCGTATTCTCAATACCATCATTAATCAGGCACAAGGAATTCAAAGTATCCCTAAAGTTATGTTTGAATTTGTGAAAATTTAGCTTAATGAGTCCAACGCGTAGCTGCGTTAAAATACATAAAATTTTTGGGTCGTGAATGCCGTGGACTGACTTAGAGGGTTAACGAATGAGTCCTAGTAGTTGTTTCTTAAAAACATTCACTGAGCGAGATTCACGAATTTCAAGGTCAAGTTATTCCCATTCTGACAAGCAGTTTTGGTAGAAAGTTGATTTGAATCTCTCTGTTCTCGCATGTATTTGCCTTATTGCAGCTCACCTGCGCAGACTATAGTTTGACCCCTGACGTTGAGGTATAGGACTTCTCGTGTAATCCGGAGTTAAATGGTTGATAATCTTATAAAAGAGAACAAGACGTCTACTCCATCGACGGAGGTCGAGACTCCCAGCCAAGCTCATCATATATTTTTTCAAGCGATGTGCCCTTCCATGCGCCAGTTACTGCTAATGCAGCAGAATATTGAACAGCCTCAAGTTTATCCATTTGATTGGTTCATTTAACACAATGACTAAATTTACACATGTTATGAGGGATGTGATATATAACGCCACCACAATGTGATTTGAAGGCTAGATGGCTGGAAAGACAGAACAAAAAATAGTGCTTGAAGGGTCAATGAATTGATGACTCGATGAAATATTCAACAGAAGTATAAGGCAACATAGATACTTATAAATGTCATTATTTCTTAAGATGTAACGGTTCATGGTATCCCTTGTTCCCCATGTTTCGAAGTTGTATCCGAAACTCAACAAAGTGAAATTCTTTTCGAGTGCAGCTGCCATCTTTGCCTCACAATTTAGACCAATCATGCTGTACTTAAAGTTATGTATTGCATGATACAAACTAGGAAGCATACCACCTAAACAGAAGTTGCTTGACTTTGATGGGTGGTGCTAACATATTCGTTCAGCTAAGTACTATTGCAATACATTTGTCGGCTATGCATTATTATAGGCCAAGATTTTAGATTTTATGTCACAGATAGACAGACTCTTGTTTGAAACTAACCAGATACAAAGAAAATACAACAGCAATCATCACGAAATGAAACCATTGATGTGAAAGTAACATATTTGAGTGCAGCAATCTTGTCTATATAGTTTACTAAGCAGCAGTGCACAGTCAGTACACCAGTTGTTTTCTACTAGCAACTTAAGATTTTGATCAGATCTCAAGTATCTTATCTTCCCAGGAAAATTTACATGTTCGATTGCTTAGTGGATGCCTAATTTCTTTCACCTCATTGTCGGTAGTTGTGTGTACAGCTAGTGGTGCAGATAAGAGTCGTATCAGGGTGTCATGCCCCCAAATAACTTCAACATCTGGTGCCAGTGGCTAGCTGGTAGGAATAACGTCAGTCCCGATCTGGCTCTGAACTTTGCCTTTTTATGAGTTTAGATAATCCTATGTAAGGCCGTAGTTAGATTCGTTTGGAAAATTTTATAAGTGCTGTTGAATTCATATGCCTTTTTCTATTTGAAATGCGCATATCATTGTATTGTACTGTAAAAGGGCGTTCCCCTAAATCCCATAGGTGTGTATGTAGCGGGAATCACTATATTATGCAAAAAGAAGTAGCTGCAGCTCTCTTCTCTGCGAAAGTTTTGCAATTTGTTTGTTGTTATCTTTGAGCGTGACTCTTTAAATAGAGAAACGTTTGCTTTTTTTGCGAAATAGTATTTTGGTAGTTGCTTTTGATCATATCTTTGCAGAGCCAAAGTTGTGTAATTAGTTGTCGAATCGTGCGAAGTTGCTTATGATGGAGTTGCTTATAAAACATTCTCATAACTGGATTATGTCAAATACTTGCTGCTTGTAATGAAAATGCAGAACAATTGGTTCTGACTAGATGCAACTGCTTGTTGATACTTATTCAAATGAAAACCTGCAACTTTAATTTGACTAAGATGCATGTCTTACTAGATACTTGCACTGTGAATTAAGCTCCATTAAGCCTTCAGCAATTCTATGAATTGCAATGAACTTTCTTTCGATTTACATGGAGCTTAAATTTTTTACTTACATCTATATCGAAGTTCTAAAGCAGTTGTATTTCATATTTCGTAGTTATTAGAGAATATCCAGGGGAAGATTAGTTACCAGACTAACCTGTACATCAACTTGAAATAAAATTTATTTATCTCTGTCGCTCTCTCTCTCTCTCTCTCTCTCTCTCTCTCTCTCTCTCTCTCTCTCTCTCTCTCTCTCTCTCTCTCTCTCTCTCTCTCTCTCTCTCTCTCTCTCTCTCTCTCTCTCTCTCTCTCTCTCTCTCTCTCTCTCTCTCTCTATTTCGCTCTCACTCTTTGTTGGCATGACTCCTTGTCATCATAACCCTTTGAGGATATAACTCTTTGAGTTCATAGCTCCTTGGTGGCACAGCTCTTTGATGGCATAGTTCTTTGATGGTGTAGCTTTTTGACGCCATAGCTCGTTGGTGGCATGGCTCTTTAGTAGCATAGTTCCCTGGTGGCATAGCTCCTTGATAACTAATGTCAAGCTGTGCTTTAGACACTAGATCTGACATCACAATCGTGATTTACCAGGCTTGCTTTACTTGCTTTGTATTACAACAATGGTAATAAGATGACCATACTGCATATTTTCTTTTAATAACCAATCAATAGCTGATGCAATGTGTAAAGTACTCTTATTGTTAATGCTCCCATCTTGCTCTATTTCTAGTGAAATTGTTGTGCGTTATTGCACTATGCTGCTGTTGGACGCAGGACTTCAATTGCTAAAACGATACGGAGGGCCCCGTTTTCTTGTCCGTATTTGGCCATTCAGCATTTATTCTGGAGTAGAGGAACAGACAGTATTTAAAGTTGCATGTTGTGAAGAGGGCAAGAGAGATGATTTATGGAAGGAAATGGTGGAACTTGGATATAGAGCTATGAAGGATTTCTGCCAAATAAATTTATATCATGGCACACCAATGAGTTTGAATCTTGAAGGTCACTATCGAATTGCTAACGGCCCTGTAACATTGGAGTAAGTTTTAATTCCATTCTATCGGTTTCACTTAAGAAGCATTATATGGACAGTGCAACTTAATGATCGATAAATTTTACGATAAATCTCCTCACTTCAACGTCAATGGTTAACATAATGACGGAACAGTGCTATTTCAAGTTCAGATTTGATTCTTGCTGTAGATGAGAAATTTTTGATGCAATACACTTATAGTAAATTATAATGTAATAAATATAATATAATATAGGATACTGTAATATAATACAATATACAATGCAACATAATGTAATATATATAATATAATATAATATAATATAATATAATATAATATAATATAATATAATATAGTATAGTATAGTATAATATAATATAATATAATATAATATAATATAATATAATATAATATAATATAATATAATATAATATAATATAATATAATATAGTATAATGTATAAGGTACTACAATATAATGTTATATAATATAATATCATATCATATCACATGATCTGAAATGATATAGTATATTATGATGCAATATAGTTTAATATGAGTTAATGCAACTCAACATAATGTAATATAATGTAGTCTTATATTATAGTATATTTTATAATATAATATAATGTTATATAATATTATATAATATTGTTCAATACATAGTATAGCAACATACACGTGATCGATCCTTACGGAAAATATGAATAGACTAGCACAGACCTGCTATTCAACAAGAAGTAAAACTTGCAGTACATACAAAGTTTTTGACATAGACTAATAAACTATTACGGGACTCTCTAAAAGCATTGCATTGTCTTTTATGGAAAGGTCACAAACATTTTGTTTCCAGAACCTTAATCCAACAGATTGGGTATTTAAGCTCCAATAAACAAGCAGTTCTGATTCGAAAGGAAATTACGGGACTCTCTAAAAGCATTGCATTGTCTTTTATGGAAAGGTCACAAACATTTTGTTTCCAGAACCTTAATCCAACAGATTGGGTATTTAAGCTCCAATAAACAAGCAGTTCTGATGTACAAGGCGTATTGAAAATGCCGAAATGTGGTAAAGCTGTGGGTTATGATAGCATCCCTCCGTCGTTGATAATTGATAGTGCTAAAGAGATAAATGATCCTTTAACTACACTAATATATCACTGTTAATAGGATTCTATTTTCCCACATCAGAAAAAGTTGCGAGATTTATACCACTATATAAATCAGAGAGAAGTGCAGCGCATGGCAACTATAGACCTTTCTCGGTTCTCCCTATTTTCTCAGAGGTCAATGATCAGCAACTATATGAGTAGTTAAAGAAGGGTAATTTTCTACCACAAAGACAATTTTGGTTTAGACTTAAGTTATCTACTCAGCATGCAGTTATACTATTTTCTGGTATGATGAGAAACAATACGGGTTGTTCGAAAAAGCGGAAACATTCTTTTGGCATACTGAAAGCTTTTCTCGTCATGCTACCATCTGCTAAAAATGATAGCGTTCCTACCACTCAAAAAAGTTGTGTAGTTTACGAATTTTCGTGCCGACGTGAAGCTCGGTACGTAGGGCGCACTACGCAGAGGCTAGCAGATAGAATAAAACAACATGTACCCACGAGCATCAGGACGAAAAACACTACAACAAGAGAACAGCCACCTCGTATGTGTAAAAACTCTATTTCTAAAATGAAAAGTGATTCGGCCATAGGACAACATCTTATTACAAATCCAGAATGCGCCAAAACATATACAGACGATAATTTTCGGATCATTGGGCAAGCAAGATCGTCCTTTCATTTAAGTGTTTTGAAATCAGTTTACATTAAGACTCAAAATTCAGTCTTGTGTAAACAAAAAGAGTTTGGTTTTTCACTTGGACTCTTCAAGTAAACAAAGGTGAATAGATGCTAATTGGCCAATCATAGGGCCAAATAGACGCATTATTCACCATATCACGTGCACCCGCATCTGGCTATATATTTCGTTTCACCTTTCGGTCGTTATCCGACGTTTCATACTCTGACGAGTGTCGGACGAAAAGAGCTTTCAGTATGCTAAAAGTATGCTAAAAGAATGTTTCCGCTTTTTCGTGCTATAGTGAAGTTCTGTAGTACTAACAGACTTTTCAAATGCGGGCTGTGATCAAATGACTGGAGCCCTATAGCCCTGTTTATTGACTTAAGGCCTGTTGAACTAGACAACACTGTCACACGCCATTTGTTACATGTTTCCTTGTTGATGTTGCAGATACGCTTTCAGATGTGGCTACACTTGTCGACTTTGTGGTTGAACAACTGATATTAGTGTCGTTGCTGTTGACTTAGCGCTACATTTAGAAATCAGAATTGTTGCTTAGGAAAAAGTTGGCTTACTTATGTATTCTTAAAGCACTTGAAGATAAAAAAATTGCCGTGTTGACAACTGATCTATGAAAATGGTCAGCAGTTTTGACATGCAAAGCATGAATACAAAGATTGAATTGAATTGTCCTTTGACAAAGTAACTAAACCAGAACACATTTGTGCAACATGACACATTTTGCAGAAAATGTTTGAGCATATCCAAGCACAAGTGCAACATAATTTGAGCGACATTTGTCATGCAACAAGGTGGCTAAACTAAACATGATTTACGTAAAGGAAGGGTTAGGTTGTTATTAGTAGCTTACCGGATGGATTCGTGTGGTGATGATTGCTTGGAGAACAACAGAAGAGGAATGACCAGTTTTGCGATAACAGGAGTGACACTAGTTGATGTCACAGGTGTGCGATTCAGAAATTTGAATGAATGAAACAATGAATAATCGGCATTTAGTGAAAAATGGCCTAAGTGTACAATGTTTACGTTTACTACAACTTTAGTTACCTGATCTAGTCACCCTTGACAAATGTACATGTTAACAAACCAGTCTTTCATCTCAAAACAGTTAGACCATCAAACTACATTATTAGAGCCTATTTACATGAGGTGGACTGGCTCACTTAAATGGGCAGGCCCACTCAGGTGAGATAGATCCTACTGGAGTTTACATGATATGAGTTCCATCCCATTCAGGTCGGACAGCTTCTGTTTGCGTTCTGAAAACAACATTTTTAAATGTTTTGGCACTAACTCATCTCGACAGAAATTAAATTATAGTGAACAAATCTAACTTTACAAATTTGTCACATAGCTCCTTTTTTATTTCCTTGCTGATTACAAAGTTGGCCGGAATCCTTGCATTTTGCATTGAGATTGAGCTATTGGCCATTGTCAATCCATAGGTGAAGAACTGTTTCGGGACAGAACTTACTTGCGCATACGATTTCCAAGCTACTAAATATGATTTTATACATACGCCACCACATATGATTTTCAAGCCACTAAAGTCACCCAGTCCAGCTGCTCGCACTTACATTTTTATTTCACCTGGCACGAATCCCACTGGCACTTCTCACGGATCTTACTCGTGTAGGCTGGTCCACTGCTCATGTAGACTCAATTATAGATTTGTATAGAATCATTAGGAACACGCAGATTTCACTGAGGTAAGCCAGCTCACCTAGCTAGACCAGCCCTTAGACTACACTTTCTTGTACGAAAGTGGGTTATTAGAAAGTAGTACTAGCCTGCTTAAAAGTCAAGAAACTTCGTCACTGGATTTTTGAGACCATAGAAGGTTGATAAGTTGAAACACACGTGAAACTTCATTCTTCACGCAAGACAAATGCCTCTTTTACTTAATTTTGCATAGATTTCTTGTGGTAACCTGTGCTTTTGTAAAGCAGAGTGTTATGTTTGTTTAAGGTATATCTTTCTATGTACTTTCTCTCTATGTAAAAAAGTTCTTTGGCTAGCCTACCAAGAACACATATCTGGTTACATGGAGTGCATGTTTGATTTTGTATGTTTCAAAATCCCTCGTGGCAAGTTGAGGATTTTACAAGGGTGTTGTATCATTTGTCTGCTTTATCAGCTGGATTCATATTTAAACTGCTAGGCTTAAGAGGAATTTGCGTAATGCAAAAGGCACAAATGAGAAGGTCTACACCAGAAACGTTGTTGGTGCTTTGTTGGAGCAAAATCTTTTATTCCAAATTAACTTTTCTTTATACGCTTATCATGTTAAACATTACATGACTGGATAAGTGACAGCAACTGTCTCAAGTCGCGAACTTTGTTGAATATCCATAGGTTCTTGCTTACTGCATTCCGTTATTCGCGCGCATTCAGAATTGAAGAAGAAGAGGGAAGATTGCAGCCCAACCAAAGCAGTGACCTTGTCATATCGATAGATGGAAATGAAGATGATGAGAGAATTATCTTTTTGATAGAGGTATTGGATTTGTTATTCATTTAGAACATTCACGGTAAAGCACGCCACTTTCTATTATTTAATTCGTTGCTAGTGAAGCCCATAGTTGCTTATAAACTTGTTTTTATATTGTACCCTGTATTATGGGTATTTATGGGTTGTCACATCTCAGGGCACATTTAAAGAAATTTTGTCTAGTGAACGAAGCCTATATGTAGGCGACATTCATTACTTTGCCAAGTTTTGTCTGTATGCCACAAGGCAAAGCTACCCAATAGGTCCTGCCCTTGTGCTTCGTCAACTGACAGACTGACTTGATTACAAATCGAAAACATTCCTGTGTCAGTACGTACAGTACTTGTGTGTTCACTTGTTTGCAAGTGCTTTTGATTATATGTGGTCAAAAACGTGGATTTTTGTGATAATATGAATGGTATAAGGTGGTTTAAATTTGGAAAGAAAACTACTTTTATATAGGGGTAAATTATGGCCCCAAAAGGAAAAGGGTTAATTTAGATAAAAACAACTTTATCAGGATAAATGTCCAATGCTGAATCGAGAAATATGTCATGCAGATTATTTAGGATTTTGATAGCCAACACAATACTAGAGGCGGAGAACAAACCGACAACAACATTACAATGCTAGAGAGATGAATAAGATAGGCATACCAACAAAGTTTCTTTCCACACGATTTCATTTTTCAAAAACCTTGAAGTCCCCAACTAGGCGTCTTCAGACCAATGCGGCAATTTATATCAGCAAAAACGAACTCAACGTTTCCATTGATCGTGGTTTGATTTGAGGAGCTTCGCTCTTTTTGTTGTCAGATTAAGTAAGATGTGTTTTTTCAGCCTCTATAAACTGCAGTCATATGCTTCCACGCTAAGAACTTCACGATCATGGCCTGTTTGACTTCACCAGTATTTGTATCCTTTACTCTAGCTCCAACCTGATAACCAACCAAGCTCGGTGATAGCCTCGTCTGGTACAACTACACCAGTCTCCTTCAAAATGTCTTTTACTCTGTTTATGTGGTCGGTTGCAGTTTCTGATGATTTAGCCAAAGGAAACGCATAGATCCTCAGACATTCCCTGCGACTGTATTGCTCTGCATCATCGGGATATTGCTCTGCGTCATCGATTTCGTTTTTCTATACTGGCGAAATATGCTTCATAGAGAGCGTGTTGGAATTTGACTAATTCGAGCCTTGCAATCAAGGGATCGGCTACCTTTTTTATTTCATTAAGTGCCGTTTGGCGTATTTCATTCAAATTCATTAAGAAAGTTATTTAGTTCATCTTTATCAGGTAGGTTAGAAATTGCCGCATGACTGCATCTGCCACTATATTTTTTGAGGAACTTTGTTCATTAATACTCAGTATTATATTCATGACTGCATGTTGGATATAATACTCGTAGTCAAAGGTACTCAAGCGTAGCTCGAAAATTAGGTGTTTTTGGCCCACCTTGTACAATACAAACCTGTCAAGAATTCTAGGTTCTTCACAAATAATCGATGTAATGTTCAATATTCTCTCTAAAGCTAGAACTTGAATCCTTTCATCCCAGATTTCCTCAAGTAGCACACATTAAAGAAGAGGAAAGAATCAATCACCATGAGGAGTAGGAAACTAAAGACCATAATTTTTTTCTGTAGCCAATGGCCCAACAGTGGCAATTATAAAAGATGCCGTGTTTTCTCATTTTTGCATCAATTTTGTCTTTAACCTGCAAGTTTGTTGCTTTTCTAATACTGAGAAATTTCCAAATGATCAAAAGTGTTAAGTAGAGTAGACGTAGTTTTCACTCCGCATTTGAGTGTTGTGGTATTGAACATGATGGTATTTTAAGTTATCTGATAAATGTTGACCATGTTCTAATTTATTTGCAGTAGCCAACAAGGCAGATCCCTAGAGACCAAAGTATGGGTGGTATGTTGGTATTTTTTCTTTCTATGTACTTTTTGTCCGGGACTAATGTCATATGGTACAAATCCTTATGCTATCATGGAAACAAGATTCCTAGCAGTACATGTATATGTACAGAAACATCATATTCCATTTTTCTAGCAGATTTCAAAGCAAGAATCAATTTTCTTCATATTGAGTCGGAGCCCATTGTCAATTGATAGCACTTCGAGGCCCCGACTGATAGCAGCACTAGCAGTAGAGGTTGTACGTTCCTTTATCAGCATTCCTTGTTGCAAAGATGGGATATCTAGCTAGCAATGTTAGGATGATTAACCCCGCCTAACCATGGCATTCCCAAATCATAGATATATTTTTTGTGGTTTCAGACTCAGTTGAGGAGATAGTGCTTCGTTGCTGGGTGTTAAAGTCTACTTTATATTTGATTTATATCTCCTTATTGGCTCGATGATTTTCTTGATGCCTTTACCTTTATCCCCTCTATCCTTTATCCTGCATTTAGCTGACCACATCCAGTCCTCGCCGTGTTTATTTCCATAGTTGTGACTCCATGCCTTGCCCATTTGTGTCACATTATTCATTGTATTCTATGTCTAATAGGCCCCATTTACACTATGCCGCTTCAAAATGAAACGGTACATAATTGCTCTGTTTTGTCCTACCGTTTACACTGAACCGTATTCGAATCCGGTCTAAAATGAAGAGGATTATTAAAATGATTCGATATGAACATGATGCAAAATGTTTCTGTTTAAATGGATGACAGCGGCTTGATTTCACAACGGATAGGACAAGAGGCTCCTATTTTCCCCAAAAGATGCAATTTGAGCTGTTCTTTGGCAACTGAGTAAAATTAGCTGAAAAATACTTAGGTCCATGAAAACATGACCAATAAATGGAAAAGTACCTCCCAAGAGGCAAATGTGGATAAAATGAACTTTTTCAGTTGGAAAAAAGAAGATATGCAGGTTCTTCCGGAGGTTGTACTTCATTATGAAGCAGGTAAGACAGCGAATGGATTTAATTCGGAATCTATTAGATCGAAGTACTCAGACATTAGGGACATACTTATGGGTAGATACTCAAGAGACGGGGAAAATGCTGGACTTTCTTGCAAAACCCCAGGACCTTTATTTACAAAAGAGAGGTTAATTACCAAAATTAAATCACTGAGCAACAAAGTCAAGGGTGCATTGGATACAGGAAGGAAGAGTGGTGGTGGGGGGTTGTTTTGCAGTTATACAGATCATGCTCGGAACTGTGGGGTGGATGTCCTGCAGCAAAATCATGGAATAGACACAAGCTCTCCACGCCTATTCTCATCCACTGATTTAAGGATGACAGACAATAATACATCATCTGATAGTGGTAAGGTAGAACTGGAGTATTCTGCATCCAGCAGTAATGAAAGCTCTACTGAGAAAGCTGGCGGTGATGTACCAAAAAGAAGAAGTCTACTTGAGGATTTGAAAGACAGCAGAAGTTTGAAGCTGAGGAAGCTCCTACCTCTTGACAAGCCGATGCTCCAGTTTGCAAAAGATGACATGGCTTTCAAAAGCCAGATGCTTGCAGAGATGAGTGAAAGTAACAAAGCAAATGCAGCCCAGATGACAATTTTAACTAATTCACTGGTGAACCTTACAAAATGTATCAACAGCGACACTCAGCCGGCCGCAGCAACAGTTTCTGCCCCAACAGGTGCAATTTACTCCAATGCAGGGTAGCAGTCAAATCAGTGGTTCCCCACTTTGCAATACCATCCTCAGTCCAAACCAACAAAGTTTGACAGAAAAGAATGAATCTGAATTGTGATCTAAAATCTTCGATGATGGACTGATGATGATGATCTATACTGATCTATAAATCAATGACTAGCTTTTGCCATAGTAACTTAACATGCATATAAATAGTTTTTGTTTTACTTTTTGAGCAGCATTAGAATATCAATCAAACTACTTCGCAAAAATATCTCGTAAATTTTTTCCCCCAAGCTCAGCACTAGTATAAGCAGCTATTTCTTTGAGTTATGCAGGGATGTTGGGAATTGTCTTCAGCTTCTTGTGACATTTGCACTAGGTTATTATTAAGACTTTGATTCTTCACATCACATATGCTATGGAAAACGAAGCATGTATGAATGAGACAAAGGACAGATTCCAGTTTTATATCTATTGGCCTCCTTGGTGCACCAAAATCTACCCTTCAGTCTATCAACTGCAAATTCAATTGTCATTCATGCAGATGATAATCTGTAACTGTAGAATTGCTCTGTAACATTTTGCTCACCAGATGGAAATTCCTTCATCTTGAATCCTGAACAATCTCCCTCTCTTGCATTGGTATTTCTTATAACTTCAAAAGATGGCTAATGCTCGAATTGGCAAACACTCATGCATCATGGACTGAGCCTGGCCATTGGATAACAACATCTGCGAAAAGATTTCGATAATAACAAACAGCCTAATCATTGAAAGTTTATATTCCCTTGCGATTCAAGAAGTCACTATAATTTTCTCCAGGCTATTTACTCTCAATATGTGTCCTGCCAAGGTTCTGCTACAGGACAACATCTTATCACAGATCCAGAATGTTCGGATCATTGGGCAAGCAGGAGCTTCCTTTCATTTAAGTGTTTTGGAATCTGCTTGCATTCAGACCCAAAACCCAATCTTGTTTAAACAAAAAGGTCATTTTCTCACTTGGACTCTTCAAGCAAACAATGGTGAATAGGTGCCAAGTGGCCAATCATACGGCTAACTGAACACATTATTCATCATTATCACGTGTATCAGCATCTGGCTATATATTTCGGTTCACCTTTCGGCCGTAATCCAATGATGAGCGTCGGACAAGGAAAGCTTTTCAGTACGCTTAAAGAATGTTCTCACTATTTCGGCCTTATAATGAATATATGGGCACTACAAAGGACGATGTTTTTTAAGTTTCATTTTCACTTTCACTACAATTTTTTCACTTGCATCACGTTGCTGTACTACGTCTTTGTATTTTCATATGTAATGGAAGCAATCTCTTTTTTACAATGAAGAAGATGACTCTGGTTGATCGAGTACTGTTGTTTTCTCATTGCAGATTAGTGTGGTATTGAAGCTATCTTGATTGATTGGAAGTTACTATTTGAAATTGCAGATTTGTTGAAACGAGGTTCAGGGATCTATTTGCTGGAACTACCTCAACTACACGCTTGTTTATAAGAAAGTGACTTATAGGAAAGTGATATATGATTTATAAAAAAGTAATGCTCGACTGCTCAAAAAGTTGAGAAAGTTTAGGACCTGAGTTTGGAGACCTAAAAAGATTGATAAGTTGATACAAACTTGAAGTTCAAATTTTCACACGAGCCAGTCATCTCTTATGCTTAATTTGCATAGAGTTGCTATAAAAATCTATATATTTCAGTGTTATGTTTGTGTAGTGCCTGTCTGTCTGCATAACACTGCAATAGTATACAAACTGGAATATTCTCGCTAAGAAAGTTTTAAGACAGTTTCAGTGAATAAATGATGAAAAGTTAAGACAGTTTCAGTGCTCTGCGAAAAAAAATTTCTTATAAAGCTGCATGTAGATTTTCAGCCATCCATTAGAAATAATAATGAACTTTGATTATCATCAATCAATAAGTGATCATTTAATGCACGATTGCAATTAAACATATTTCGCATAGTAGAAGCCAATGAGTTTATTCACAGTCATCTTTGCCTTTTAGCTAATGTACCTAATGTAAGTTCGATCAATAATTAAGGAGATTCTGTAAGAGTTAGAGCTATCATATAGTTCTAGTCAGCCGTATAAACAGCATGTAGAGAACAACAACATCAGGTTCTTTGTTATAAATAAGCTCTTCGTCTACAGTTTGTCCAAACTATCAAATGTCCATAACCAATACATATAGTGAGTATATATCTTGACAGCCGCAGACAGATGCGCCCACCCTGGGGGCGGGAGCAGAAGGGTCAACTGCTCATCCGGCCCTCGTCCAGGAGGGGCAAGGAATGTTCTTTAGAATAGGATCACTTGCAGATATATGGTCAACATTTGCCCTATTAAAGAGAATATGAAGTCTAGAATCGATCCCTGTCGCAGCACATACCTATATAGGCCTACAGTCAGTGGTGTAGAGGTAAATTGATACCTGGGAGGGGGGGGGGCACTTTGCGTACCTGAGTTTTTATAGGAAACTAAGACTTTGTCCAAATAGTCATATAAGAAACTGAGAGAGTGGTCTTGCGAGGAAAGCTATAATACGTGTTATACAGCTATAATACTGTTGCCTAATAATACTTGCTTCATGTTAATACCATTTTGGGAGCAAGACACTAACTGAGGGTGTAGGGGGCTGGACCCCCGTGCTCCCCTTCTACACCACTGCCTACAGTAGAAAACTCCCCGCCCCTGCCCTAGTCACATGCAAATGTCCCTGGTTGCAGAGTCCCGTAACTGCTTAAAGCTGCCCAATAAAGTCCCGTCTGGTATTGTGTGTTGTCATTTAGCAATGATATTGAATTCCACTGATATACTTTACCCATACTGAAGTTAATCGTACATAGAAATTTGATTACCCTCTTGCTCAGCAGCCAGGTCTATTAAGCCTGTGCACTGTGGATCTGTTAGTTCGGTGGAGTTAGTACAGTTCTCTAGTCGAGGTTGTTTGATGATTGTGATTTGAAAGAATGATAACGTTATGTAATCGATTTTGCTGTCATTTATATCAAGTATTGCAGGTATTTGACCTAAATTAGCACCTATTTCTGCATGTTTTTGCACATCTTTTGCTAACTGTAGTAACTGTAGTTAATACAGTTCTCTAGTTGAGGTTGTTTGATGATTGTGATTTGAAAGAATGATAACGTTATGTAATCGATTTTGCTGTCATTTATATCAAGTATTGCAGGTATTTGCCCTAAATTAGCACCTATTTCTGCATGTTTTTGCACATCTTTTGCTAACTGTAGTAACTGTAGTTAATACAGTTCTCTAGTTGAGGTTGTTTGATGATTGTGATTTGAAAGAATGATAACGTTATGTAATCGATTTTGCTGTCATTTATATCAAGTATTGCAGGTATTTGCCCTAAATTAGCACCTATTTCTGCATGTTTTTGCACATCTTTTGCTAACTGTAGTAACTGTAGTTAATACAGTTCTCTAGTTGAGGTTGTTTGATGATTGTGATTTGAAAGAATGATAACGTTATGTAATCGATTTTGCTGTCATTTATATCAAGTATTGCAGGTATTTGACCTAAATTAGCACCTTTTTCTGCATATTTTTTGCACACCTTTTGCTAACTGTAGTAACTGTAGTTAAACATCTGATATCAGCAGTAAGTATATTATAGCTTAGCTGGATAATAGTGACTTCAGACCAACAAGGTGCCCCCTCTACCCACAATCGATACCCAGGTTAGCCGAGAGCTTGCACGGAGTCCTGGGCTAGTGGAAAAATCGTCTCCCTGGTGACATCATCATGAAGCAATAAGTCACCAAGGAATCTTCAATAACTATTAGGGGCCCTTCTCAGGTTCAGGGCACAGAATAACCTGTCTCCGGGCCCCCGACTCTAAATAAATGCTAACATCACTGACACTTTTCGTACTGTGAACGAATTTGTATAGAATCTTGCACCTAAATTGCTTAACGTAAAGCACTAAGATGTTTGTATAATAGATACCCACATTACAGTTACCACTAGTTGCTATTGAAGTATACTAAAGCCTTGTGCAAACGATCTAACATTTGGTCTAACATTTCATCTGATAATAGGTGTGAAAAGTTAGTTGATGTCTGTGAAGTGAGCAAACGAATCTGACATCTCACCTATCATTTAGCCAAACATTTGCGCCTTTGCAGGGCTCCACATCATAAACATAGAGTTTGACCCGGAACAAAGAACCCAGTACGCGTGCATGCACGCGCGCACTGTATAAACCACGCACGCACTGAACAGTGTTAGATATTTGTGTTGGAAAAAAATCGACAAATTAATAAGCGGGGGGGCATTTATATGGCACCTTAGAGCACCTATTTAACAAACATCAGGTTTAGGCTATTCCATAAAAACAGCCCTCTATAACTAAACAATGTCCTTCCTTTCACAGAGTTTGTCCTTTGCTATTAAAAGCCAATCATTTTATACATATCTGTGTTTTACTTTTGGTCTGCGAAGATCCACAATGACTAAGATTGTCTTCTGTCTCTATGATATGATTTGTGGACTAAAGTTAAAAGTTCTTTTCTGCAAAAGTAAGCCAGTGGGTCCCAAGATAGTGGCAAGTTTTTCAATTTCCAACATTTTGAGAAACAAATGGAGAACAATGAAATGTCGGCCCAAATGTTTGATCTTGATCGAACATCGCCTAAAGTTGCAACAAATAATATTAGGTGCCCTGAAATGGAGTGCATGCGATCCAACATTTTGCTTAACAAGATGTTGGACGAAATGTTAGACCAAACGTTAGAACGTTTTGCACAGGGCTTAAGTGATTAAAAAGTGGTGATTTCAAGCAAAGTATGCCGTGAAGTTTCATTCAGAACTTTTCTGTTAATACCTTCGGTTTTCCTTTAAGTTACTCCTTTCGTCCTAACCGCTTTGACTGCCCCTTAATATTTCTATATCAGATCAATGGAGTATGCTCGGTAAATCGCCTTGATGACACGTGATTTTTTGAAGTGCTATTAGCTCATATTATAATGCTAGGCGCACACTGGAGAAATTTGCTTAAGAAAAGTGCTGTTCGTGCCATATAGCTTTTCGCGAAATTCTCCAGTGTGCGGTGGTAAAGTCATAAGCTATAATGCTCTTCTAGCCAACAGTAAAATATCTATCGTGTTTGATAATTTTTTCCTTTCGTGCCATTTTGCCTACAGTGTGCGGGGGTGAAACCAGTATTGCTTACAACTCTTGGGGTGTAGCGCATGCGGTTGTCTACAGTTGAGAACACAGCATTCTTCGACAAATGGTGGCAAACACGCCCAGAGATGATAAATAAACATTCGCTACATCCCCATTTATGAAGCTGAGGATATCTCATGACTTGTACAGTTAGCCGCAATTGATTGCCCTTGATTTAAGAACAAGGAGCATGTAGAAGAATCTGGACTGAGAAAAGCTATGAAGGAGTTTACTAATTTATTGGCCAAATTAAAAATGGATGGATCCATAGATTCTTGGAAGTTGATTAACACTGAGAAATGCCTGTTTGTTCTAATTTTTGGTCAGTTTCGTGTATAGCCTGATCTCCCTTCAACCGGCCTATAACCTTAATCGATTTGACATTATATGGGCAAGGGAAATAATTGTACCAATCTATTGTGTAGAATAGATTCATTTAAAAGTCGCTGGTGATGCCCACCATTACACAATCTTACCACTGTAGAATTTGGATAGCGCGTATGGGTTGTATTCAAAGAGTTATAAGCAACATTGCTTTCACCCCCGCACACTAAGCAAAATGGCACGAAAGGAAAAAATTATCAAACCCGATAGAAATTTCACTTTTGGCTAGAAAAGCTTACGGTTTTACAACCGCACACTGGAGAATTTTGCTTAAGCAATATTGCAATAATGGCACTTTTCTTTTGCAAATTTCTCCAGCGTGCGCCTAGCATAGGTTGTCCTGCACGATTTATAAGTTATTATTTTTAAGCAAACAGGATTAATACAGTAAGAAGTTGATGCACATTTAAAGCTGCTGCTGCTGCTGCTGCCTATCGCCATTTGAGTATATTACGTTATAGAACATGCTGATTTCATTTGATATATCCAATTATGTTTAATTTAGAGTTTTGCTGTTAGTGCTTATCAATGAGTTTTTCTTCGGATTACTGCTTGTTTCCTCTCAGTGTGATTACTCTATTTGTGTTTCGATATGAAGTCAATGGGACATATCGAGTCAATCACTTTAGTCACATCCAGATTCTTGAGATTAGCTTATTTGACAAAGGTTCTGTTACATTTCAGTACCGGATCAATGCTTTGTAGGCTATTGTTTTTAGGGACACGTGGATATTTATTTTGCTTAGAATTCATTTTATGCATATGAATTTAGCCAGCTTTCTGTGAGAAATCAATACTTCCTTATAAGTTTCTTTAGACAAAAAGTAGCAAAGAAAGTTTGTTCTAGGTTCATTACAGGGGCAGATCCAGGATAAAATCTGACTGTAGCTCAACAACATATTACTAGGGGTGGCCAATTAAATTGGGTTTGGTCAGTTCTCTTAAATGTCATACGCACGCAAATATATAGAGTGCTATGAACTTTATGCCAATATATGTTGTGCTTAGATGAAAGGCAGGTTTGGCAGACTGGTATTTGCTGATTTCGTAAATCAAAATGCTGTATGCACTGCTTTTTTTGAATTGGGTATTAATATACTATTTCTATATAAGTACAATTCAAAAAGTAAGAATGCATAGAAATGATGCATTTTAATATTATCAGTATTCACTACAGCTTTTTTCTTTCAGAGTCCAGAAAAAGTTCTAACTTTCCTCCGGCCATCAAATCTTTATCATAAACCTTCCTCTTTTACCACAATCAAAACTAGCCGAAGTTCTTGAACTCTGCATTGTGCATGTCTCGGAAACTTTAACTCCAGAAGGGCTATGCCTTTCACAGTCGATGCTCTATAAACTGAAAACCTTGCTGAAACTGGATTGTTGATGCAAATTACCAAACCTTCCTCAAATACGACATAGAAAACAAAATCTTCCTCCGGTTCAGAGCCGTGGAGCCGGGACTTTTTCCGGACTCTGTTTTCTTTTTTATATCATCAAATAATTATAAATCTCCTGTGACTGCCTTTGCTGTATAGGATATTTTGTGATCAACTGTCATCTACCACAACCACTTACAGCAATTGCATAATGCAATCTCTAAGAAAATCTAATAAAAAAGATAATAAACAAAAAATAACAACGAATGTAAACCAGATGTCTCAGACATGAAACCCTTGCACCTTTAAGTACCTTAAAGCAGCTACAGTCACATCTACCAGAAATATAATTTCCATGGGAAGAAATCAGCTGAATCAAAAGATAAAATCACATGAAATAAATGATTTGGATTTTGGCAAAACCGTTTGCATTGAATACATGTGGTATAGGATGAGATGCATGAAATTCTGGACATCGTCATAACTCAATACTTGTCAACTATCGCAAATACACTGCCAAATCTTCATCACCAACCGGTGCCAAAGAGTAAGGGTTATATAAACAAGTCTCATCACCAGAAGTTCTAGATTTTGGAAAGTAAACAAATCTGATTTTATCTTCAAATTGATATCTTGTGCATTACAACATTCTGAGCCATTTAAGCAAATCTGATTGGCCAAAAGATTTTTTTCTTGATATTCACAATTAACACGTTCCAATTGAATCTGATGCTACAGATTAAACATTGTATTGGTGTTTTCAGGTGCAGAGTTAGTTTTCTGGTGATCTGGCCTAAAGCCCCATGTGATCTGACCACATTATAGTTCTGGCGTTCATTCACCTGTACTGAATCAAGATTCGCTGCTCATGAAAGTTTAAATTTTGGCAACTCTCTTTCTGCACCTGACAGTACCTCGTCTTTTATGAGACTTTTCACCTTTTCCAAGATAATTTGAGAAATATCTGCCATTATCACAAACACAAACAGTACACCACACCTCTCCGGGCTGGCAGGTGGAATCGGGTTTCGTCGGTAATCAGTATTTTACATAGGTCAACGTTAGTTTATTTTTAGATTTTTGAGCAACAGTCAACTATGCTTGTGATTGGATTACAACAGTTGAACATCAGTCAACTCAGATTCTGATTGGCAAGTTTGAACTGACTGTTGCTCGCGCCAAAGCTTGTGTTGCGGTCAAGAGGAAATTTACGGACTAGTGCATTTGAGGCGATTCCTCATGATGACAGAAAACGGTTGTTAGCGAAAGATCATTCCTGGGCATTCCCTTTGAATTTACGTCAGAGTACCTGGAGGCATTCCTTATGGATACTGTTGTCCTTTCCTATTCAATGAATTCATAGCAGATTCCGTCTATAGTTATTGAAGGAATAACCTGCTTTGTATCGCTTCGATGTAGCAGTTGGATGAATCATTACTTTTCGAAATTTTTGTGTACACTTTCCCATAAAATCTGACTGATGCTAGAGCTACGTTCGCTACAGTCTGGATCCGCGCCTGATTCTCGTGATATATCAAGCAATGCTTCTGTCGTTGCAGTGTTGGCAGGATGTGCAACTTCTTGAACTCGAGAGAAAGAATCAGTGTCAACACCAGAAGATAACGGCTCTACTGCTGCTGTGCCACTCCAAACTTTTACCAATTCATCATAGAATTCAAACACTAACATGCCACTCCCACGCCTTCTTCCTGATACGATTGCAGGAGAAAAATTCTGTCTTATTTCTTTTATTTTCTCTTGAATACGAGAGTACCCTTTTTTAATGAGATCTAAGTCTTCTTTTAGTTTATGATAGTACTTTGAAATATACTGCCCCAACCTGCAAAAATGACTGCTAGCAGCGGCCATTTGCCTAGTCTTCAAAGTTAACATAACAATGGTTTTGCGCTGTAAGGGTTTCCTATATTTTACTTTAGGCGGGAAATATTCGTCAGTTTTTCACATTTCAAAGTAGAACATAGTATGTGAAATAACAATGATTTTTCCGTGGCAAAATTCGCAAGATTCTGAAGCAGTGTTATGAAAAGTATGAGCATTAACTGTTTATGGTAAGCATAGCAAGTTGAAGCAGAATAAAGCATTCTTGAATGCAGAAGCCTGATATTCCAGGGTTTCAAAGCAAAAATGTTTTGCTCGATTGAAGTTTATGTTTGGGAAATTGGCTTTTGCAATTTAGAGTGAAAAGGTTTTAGTTCACGAAGTAGGTTCAGGTGAGCTGATCGTAGAGATTTTACATTTCCATTGAGATGTTTTGGTATACATTAATCTTTTGATAGTAAGCAGTATTAATAAGACCATATGTAAGGCCTATGCTCTTGTAGAGACCAAGAAACTGGAAGCTTGTCAAAATTACATGCCCATTGGCATTACAAAATATAACTCGCCTGAACCTGTCCCGAGATCTAAAATAATTCTGAAAGGGGGCGTGGCAAATGGCTGATGGCCGAAGGCTATTGCAGGCCGCAGCCTTACGACAGTTACGGCTGTATGTGAACCAGCCTTAGAGATCGCCCTATTCTTAATGTGCAAATTTCATCCTTTCTTACAGTTTGTTGAACGATTGTCTATGTCTTTCTATTATTTCCTTTCCACTTGGTTAGCATATAAGTTTGTTATGGCAAGCCGATTGTAGCAAAATTAGATCGTTGAGCATTTAATCAATATTTAAATTTTTTATTCAATCAAATCATTGTTAATTTCGTTGTATCCAATCCTTTTAATGTATTTATTCAATCCAATGGTTCTTTGTTCAATCCAATCCAGTTGCTTTCCATTCAATGAAATCATAATTTTTCCATGTATTCCAGTCATGAACAATTGATTCAATCTTCCTGGGGCAAGTGCGGCCACTGGAATATCACGTGTCGATTTCCCGGTGATTTGATGGTTCGCCATTTTATTACTTATTGTGTCTAATTTTCCGTTATTTCCTCAGGTTCATCATCAGATAACTGGATAAAACCCTCCAAAGCAACCAGACCCTGCTTAGCTACACTGCCACATGTTGTCCACCTTGATACTTCAAGTATTTCTGCGTTTTTGGTCCATTGATAGCTGTTCATTAGAGAGTACTCGAGGGATGCGAGAGAGTTCTTAAACATAAACTTCCGGTGAACTCCAAAAGGTATGCGCTAGAATGCGAAGTAAACATGTAGTAGAAACAATAGATTCAAAAGCGTCGCTAACAAGAGAAGGGCAGTAACGCAGCAAACAAATAGTTAGAGACTGTTCAATCAGTGCGTCACGATAAAATTGCATTTCTTAAACCACCCACCCCTCCCCCCATCCTCATGCTCTGTAATGTTTGTTCACAAGACCCCTTGCATTTTTTCATTTTTCGTGGGTTTTTCATGACAGCAGACTTTTCAATAAAACCAGGTGTCTGCTTTCGTTATGTTGACGATACTTTTTTCACTTTCGGTTCTGAGCTGGAATGCGATCGTTTTCACTTCAAACTCTACCAGCTACATCCAGCCCAAAACTTTACGGTAGGGAAGGAGCAAAACAACTCCTTGAATTTTCTAGATGTTTCAGTGAGGAAAGGGGGCACTGGATTTCTCACCAGCATTTACAGGAAACCAACTCTTATTGGTCAATACATCCGTTGGAATTCGTTTAGCCCAAAAGCTAGGAGAATCAACTTTATAAAAACTTTAGTTCATATGGCACTTACACCTACGTTCGAAAAGTATTTCACCACCTACAGTAGTAGAACAAAATGGCAGCTAACAGCGGCCAAGGGCCTAGTCCGGAAAAGTTACATAATAAAAGTGTCACGCTGTAAGGGCTTCTTCATTCTGTATTTAGGCGGGAAAAGATTCGTCAGTTTTTCAAGTTTCGAAGTGAAACAAAATGTGCAGCTAAAACGACGTTTTTCTGTGGAAAAATTTGCATGATTTTGAAACAATGCTGTCTAAAGTATGGCATAGCAAATTAGAGCAGAATGAGGAGTGCTTCAGTGCAGAAGCGTGATATTCCGGCATTTCAAGATGAGAATGTTTCAGGCCTAGCATTCGAAATGAATTTTTGGCAACATCGCGTTTGCCATTCAGAGCGAAAAATTTTTAGCTCATGAAGCAGTTTCAGTTGAGTTGATCTTGAAGATTCTATGTGGTGTATGAAATAAATTGACAAATTATTAAAATAAGAACAAGGATTATCTAGAGAGCTTCATTGGCATATATGAAAAATTTGATAGTAAGCGTTCCTAAAAAGGCCAAATTTAAGGTCTATGTTATTGTAGAAACGAAAGAAATGGAAGTTTACCAAAATTACATGACCAATGGCATTGCAACATATCACTCACCTGAAACTGTTCGCGATCTAAAATGATATTATTCTGACCGTAGTGAACTAAGCAAGGAAGAATTTTTCTACTATCACGAGGCCTCATAAATTCTTGCTCTAAAAGCATTAAAATATCACATCTTTCTTCAGAAAATGAATATTTCTACGCTATTTTGTTATGCCACCTTCAACTAATAAATGTTCAAACTTTTTACGGCACTTCTTTAGTACAATTCCTAATATTTCTATCAACAAATCTCAGACGTACTGTAAAGTTATTTTCACTTCAAAGCTGAGGAAACGAAGAATATTTTCGCACCATTAATTATGGTGACAGAACTCTCTACACCACTATAGTCATGCTATTTGGATTTTCAAGAGCTGGCACTTTGCTACTGCTAGCGGCCATTTTAGCAGGGTGGTAAAATACTTTGCGAACGTAAGTGTATGATTTGATCTAAAACCAATTAAGATTAAGAACTGGACACAATAAAACAACTGCTTATTGGCAATGGATATCCAGAAGAGGTCCTTGTTTCTTGCATTAAGGAAAAACTAGCAAACATTTCATCAGAAAAACGGTTTGGTCCTGAAAAGTGCACGGTTTACCTAAAATTGCCCTGGCTTGGAAATGTTTCATCAAAATTTGACAGCCAAATTAATAAAGCGACGTGACGCCCCGTGCAGTTTATACTACTAGAGTCATGCTACCATCTGCTAAAAAGATAGCGTTCCTACCTCTCAAATAAGTTGTGTAGTTCACGAATTTTCGTGCCGATGTGAAGTTCGGTACATAGTGCGCACCATGCAGAGCCTAGCAGACAGAATAAAAAACATGTACCAAACAGCATCAGGACGAAGAACTCGACAACAAGAGAGCAGCCGCCCGGTATGTGTAAAACTCTATTTCCAAAATAAAAAGTGATTCAGCCATAGGACAACATCTTATTACAAATCCAGAGTGAGCCATATCATACATAGTCGATAATTTAGCTGTTCTGGTGTTCTATCTGTTGTATTGGTTGCATGGATTGCATTTGAGCTGAGTAGGCTTAATTCACAAGGACTTGCTGGATCGTCAATATTGCTTACAGTTCTAAGCTACGATTGTTTCCTGTCATTTTGGCAGGCACTCAAGCTTTTAACAGTTCTAGATTTCCATTACATCATAGAAAATTCACAACTATAACGAGTTGAAAGATATTTACATTACCTGTACATTGGAAATTTCTCAACTTAAGAACTACAATGCCTGCCAAAAGTCTTGGAACACTTGCTATGATTTACGCTATAGATGAGCTATAGCATCCCCTCCCCCGTTAAACAATGTTGTATGAAGCAAATATGGGCAACTCGAAGGCCAAAAGTGATGCGTGTTTTTAAAGCTACTGGTCTCCGCTATCGAATCAACATTGTTTCAGGGGGGGAGGGGGTCTACATTTTAAGTGGTGTCAAGGAGAAGCGGCAGGAGTCGGAAATCTATACAATTGTGTGGTGTTCCAACTACTTTTGGCAGGCATTGTCTGAATCTCATATTTGAGGAGGACAGGTAGAGTTCCAACGATGGATCATACTAATAGGTTTTCGAGGGTGCTGATTTCATTTTTAGCGAAATCAGAGCCATATCTCCACGGGATCATTAGCTTTCGTGCTAATGTGATGTCTTTATATGCAGTTTATTGACGAAAATTCAGCAAAAAAGTCTAGAAATTTCAACTATAGTACAAATGCTGTCAAAAATAATTGAAATGCACTGCGATCATCTCCTCTTCATATTATTAGCATATATCGGACATATGGGTAGAATTCTTAGATAAACAGCAGAGAAAATAAATAAACAAGTTATACGTTTTTATGTCATTGGGGTATCTAAAAATGTATACATTGCAGTACATTACTAGTACAAGTGAGGTAAGTGTAACTGATAATAAGTAAACCTTATTCTTTATATATCATTAAAATTATGTAGGAAGTTTCGAGCCTGCAACTTTTGCGCTCAAAGAATTGCCTTTTAAATAACAACCTGAGCTACATGAACTGGAAGCGAAATCTGTCCTCTCATGAGATGGGGGATAAAAGCTGAGCCGTTACAAAGCTGAATATTTATATTTTACCGCATTTCCATATTGTACCAGTTAAGAAAACTTTAATAGTAAGCGTAGAAGACTATTTCAGACTCTCATGACACTGCAATGTCCTTATAACTATGCAGGAATAGTGTGAACAAAGCTTATTTAATTGCCTACAGTAACGCTGGCACTGAGGTAGTAGGCAGAAACAAGTTCTCCCCTGCAATATTCCAATCCTTTCAGTCTGTTACAGCATCAGGAGTTATATTCAATCAGTGCAGTTATGAAGCAGCATAAAACTGGCAGTTACCTTTTTTATATGCTTTGCTATTAGAGAGGACACAAAGATACTTCCATCTTACCCCACCAAACGCCCGAATATCGCTCAGTTATTGACGATCGGGAAATAGAAATCATTAGAAATCATCACTGTTCCTGGAAAACTTTCCGATTTCAAGCACGATGTTGATATTCAAAGCCAGAAAGCAGCTATATCCTGTGAATATTGTTGCGCAACATTACTACTACAATAACTATGTCATCAACTCCATAGACACGTAATTGTCCTTCGCAGTTTGCACGCTTCGCATGAGTTCATCTTTGTACACAATGGCTACGAGCAACGGTCTACAACGGTCTACACTTTCTATAACTCCCACTGTCCCTTCCAGTGAGAAGTATTACCCCAAAAATGGTTCCCAAACGTTGTGCTTTATGTGCTAGTTTGTGCATGTTGTGTAGTCTCTGCCGAATAATGAGCATTTTCAGCAAAATTAGCAAATATCTCAACGGTCTACACTTTTTTGAAAATAAATTTGACCTAGTATTAAACTATTTCACAAAAAGTGTAGACCGTTGACGTTTTCATCTTTTCCTCGGCAATGGTACAATAACTGTACGCAATCTATTGCAGGTGAAATACTCGTTAGAAAAGCTATCTTGTGCATAGTTCTCAATGTCGAAATCTCTACCATAACATTTATTTTCATTTTCCAAAGTTTGTAGACCGTTGTGTAGACCGTTGAGATAGTCGGCCATGACGTCAGTCATTATGCAAGTCAGTAGCCTCGATACTAAGAAGAGGGGTTCTATACCTGTAACATTCGTGGATCGGGCTCCTTCTAAAGTAGGCACATTCGCACAAGGAAAAGCAGAGGAACGCACCCCCTTCATTATATATATATATCGTGTATATGAACATATAGATATTAATATAGGTATCAACATATATATAAATATATATATTTATTCATACATATTTATATATATTTGTATAAATGTATATTTATATATAAAGGTATTTGCCTATATTTCTATATATTTATTTATACTTATATTTTTATATGTATATTTATCTATACATGGCTATGCTTTAAATCCCCATGGCAGATCTAGCTGATCAGCTTGAGTTAAAAATCAAATAAAACAGAAAACAGATGCAATGCGCCAGTCAATACTTGATTGAAGCCCTAAAGCTTACCTATTGCTTAGACAATGATGCATTGTTGCTACTGTAAGATCAATTATAGGTAAACGACTCCGCAACTCTATTATCGAAATACACAAAGAAAAGGTGTAATCAAGTCGATATCTTCTTTTCATATGCTGGTAGAGAGGTCGACTATCTGTTTCATTTGTGAATTTACTTCCTTCATTTACAATTCATTAGCAAAGAAACATGACATCATAATCATCATTGAATTTAGGGGATTTGTCAAGCCCCCTGCCAGTATCTCGGTAAGGTGTTACCTAATTGAGATTTCGTCAGCGGAAATGAAATCAGCGCCCTCAATTACCCCATGTTTGGGAAAGGTTGTACGGCTGTATCGTATAGGTTCGAATATAAAATTCAGACAATGCCTGCCAAAAGTCTTGGAACACTTGCTATGATTTACGCTATAGATGAGCTATAGCATCCCCTCCCCCGTTAAACAATGTTGTATGAAGCAAATATGGGCAACTCGAAGGCCAAAAGTGATGCGTGTTTTTAAAGCTACTGGTCTCCGCTATCGAATCAACATTGTTTCAGGGGGGGAGGGGGTCTACATTTTAAGTGGTGTCAAGGAGAAGCGGCAGGAGTCGGAAATCTATACAATTGTGTGGTGTTCCAACTACTTTTGGCAGGCATTGTAAGCTAGACAGCTACAACACCATGGTATTTACCTTATAGGAATATGTGTTTGTTGCTTCCTATAAGCTGCTTGCTCGTTCAGTGACATCCTTCGTTGATCCGTTGTTGGTGTGTATCATTATTTAACGTGTAGAGAACACGGAGGCAGAGAGAGAGGAGATGATGTTGTTGACGGTACTCTCACTTGACTCTGACTGACTTTACAACATAAATTACATGCATATATATAGAAACATTTAACAACCGAAATAAACATGAGTTACGTACAGGAAGGGTTAGGTGCTTGTTAGTTTATTGTTGAATAGATGCGTGTGGCGATGTATGGGTGGAGAACAACAGAAGAGGAATGACCAGGTGTTTGCTGACAGGAGTGACGTATGGCGATGTCCCAGGTGTGTGATGTTGTGAATGCAAATGAATGAAAAGAAGAAAAATTGGCATTGACTGAGAAATAGCCTAAGTTACAATGTTTACGTGTCACTACAAGAGCTCCCTCCTTAGAATGCAAGCGGATGAGAAGCATTCGATCCGTAAAGGAGAAAGCAGTGTAGGATTGCAAACACTGTAGGAAGAATGAGATGACGAGCTGTGAGAATAGCGTTAGTTGTCCTAGTTAGGTGTTATTAGAAGAGGCGGATCCAGGCAGTCGCAACACCCGCACAGGCGAAGGTCAGAGTTTCTAATTGCACATTAGCTGTCAAAGATCTCTGTGTATAGAAACTACCTTTCATTCTTATTTGACAAAAATCATATCAAAACCTCACTATCTATCAACAACCCCATTTCGTAACCGTGGTAACATTATCTGTTGTTTATCTTTGGCAATACTTGTTATTGTAAGTTGTTTTTGGGTTCCTCTCAACTATTGTTGGTTTGGGTAATCCCCAACATCATAAATTACACAGAGCCAATCATTGTGTGCGACCTTCACATAAAATTAGCATCTACTTATCTGTGCGTGCGCAGAGCAATAGTACGTGAAAAGTGTACCCCTAAAAGCTGTGCGAACTTCGGAATAAATGGTGCTATTAGCACGTCAAAAATCAATAGGAAAGTGTATGGAGAAAATGGTTGTGCGAATGTGGCGAAGGTAGAGGCGACGGATGTTATATGGAAGAGAGCGGGAGATAACCCTAAACTACCTGTCTTGATAATCCTATCTTCCGCTAGGATATCTTGTGCGTACAGTTTGCCCAATTCTCCCAAATATTCAGCAGAAGGGATTCAATTGCAAATTGAGGAAGTAGCATGAATCTATGAAGGTCTATTAGCAGTCTCCATATGGGATGTGAATGGCTCTACAAACACTTATACCAAAGACGATAGCAGCCCAATACTGTAGCGATTTCAGTTAGGCATGCATGGTAAGCACTTGGATAACCATCGATTTCTGTAGGAAGTGTAGACCAAGCTCCCGTTTTGTTACAACAAGGATATATGCCAAGGCTGCAAGTCGATAGCACTCAGTGAAAGGTTAATTAATAATAGCATTTCTAAATGTTGAACGAATACCCCTAGGCCTGGACCGTAGTGGGCTACTCGTTGTCAGATTTATTTATCTGCAATTCTCACCAGCTGACAATTCGATTTTACTTACAAATATTTATCAAAAAGCTAACTAGACCTCAATGTGTACTCAACTTACCTTATTGTCATTATCGGGTGATGTTTACTGGAAAGAAATGATTACTTTTTTGGCATAAGAAAGTGGTCAATAAGAAAATAGTGCTCTAAGGTTTCGGGTAGAGATTGCTTCAATAGTTGCTACTCCTTGCTGCTGACTGAAAATGAAAAATCATTGCATTTATTACGTGGATATTATGGGCCCTCTCTACTTTACATGGGGTTGTACTAGGTAGCAGTATTGGGGTTGGAATAGGGACTCTGCAGGTGTGGTTTGTAGGTGTAGCTTATGGGTGTGGTTATTTGGGCGTGTCACTTATTTCGCAAATTGTGCGAATGTCAAGATTTGTCCTGGATCCACCCCTGGGTGCTATTGATACTGATTAGTGCTATGAAGGGCTATATATACGGTAATAAGTTGAAAATATGCGAATATATAATAACAAAAGATCTACATGAACGATAAAATGAAGCAATATGAAGAATGAATACTAAATGTCCAAACATACGATAAAAATGTCAATTTCTGCCGCGGCCACGAAGTATGTGATATTGTCAAGGTTTTATGAGTAGGATGACCAGGAACCTGAGTGTAGGCGTTCGACGGTGTTTGCTTGTGCTGTTTAGGCACTTCAGTGAGTCGAGTGCGAGTTGCGATGAGCTGCTTGTCTTGCTTGCTTGCTAAAGCTGGATCAACGAAGGATTCTCTGGTCATGTCTCGGTCACCATTATAGGAATGTGAGTTAAGTGGACCCTATAGACTGCAAATGTTCCTTCTGTGAGCAAATGTTCGTTCTGTGACATTATTCGTTGATCCGTTGTTGGCGAGTATCAGATTTAACGTGCTGAGAGCACGGAGGCAGAGAGAGGAAAGACCAGGTGTTTACTGTCAGGAGTGACGTATGGCGATGTCCAGGTGTGTGATGTTGTGAATGCGAATGAATGAAAAAGAAGAAAATTGGCATTGACTGAGAAATGGCCTAAGCTACAATGTTTACGTGTCACTACAACCTTCTTTCCCAAACAAAGAGGCCTCTGCCCATGCATTGGTTTTCTTTGTAGCGTCTTTATATCATCTACAGCGAGTATTCCAAATGCACTCGTATTTTCTAATCTCTTCTACTAGCAACCCCTCATTTAATACACCATCTGGAACGTCACTGCAATCTGCACTGAAGGATTCTGAAAAGCTCTGTGAATCCTCCTCAAAACTAGCATTGCTCGGGTCCCCTGTTTCACTTTCATCGATAATTTGATCAAATTGTCCTTGCAGTTGCTGAATTATTGCTATTAGCTCTTGTTTATTGATATCAGTTATCCCTGCCATCTGGATTCCAAAAGACCTCAACTTTATCTGAGTTTAATCATGAAGAATACAGTCCTTTTTCAATTGACCATCGGGATTATCACGGAGAGATAGTTGTACCATACTGGACAGCTCAGGAAGAGTTAGGCGAGATGTTAAAGTAAAGCTTATCGAGTAATCATGAAATTCTGAACTTCAAAACTATTGCCTGTTGATTCATGTTTCCAATCAAACCATATATAAAAATACACAATAGGATGTAGCAATAATACGAGAAAACGTAGTTTACGGGTGGAAGGTAAAAGTGAGCGAAGGAAGTACCCAAAATGGTCTATTCTGTGTGCAATTCATCTCGCCATGTAAGCTCGAGGTTTTCCCGACATACTTAAATATCAAAAACTAACTGCTCAATATCGGGAAACTCCCCTCTTCATGTAGTCCACCCAGTTGAACGAACAGGAGATCATTCGCAGCGGAATAAATTCGTGTTTACTGAGCATGCTCAGAGGCCCATTCGCTTACTCGCGAGGTTGAGGAACGATAATAACCAGTGAAATGACATTTGCCGAGATTAGTAAGTTCGGCCTATCGGTCCATACTATCGTGAATACCGACCAGTTCTTCGATCGTTTTCGGACGATCAGATATTGCAAACGAAGAACAGAGCTGTACACAAAATATAATGGGGATAGCTGCTATTGTTGTCTCTACTAGTATATAAATACCGTGTTTTTTCAATATATAGCATACTTGATGATATTTTCCTACATTGAACACGGAAATTATTCGATTCTTTTTACTCTACTAGAGTTAGATGGATATCCCTGGTTTTTAACAGTATTTAGCTCTAACAAGTTGAGCCTGCAATTTAAGTCTTAGCAACAGATTTCATCTGATTTTGTGTGTACACTGTATATATCATGTATGCTTATAGCATTTCCAGATGATTTCTATCAGTAGATTGTATTAGGAATTAGGGAAAGAAATACCCATAATCCACTTGGAAGGCAATGAATTTGCTGATCCAAATGTCATTTTGAATTCTTTTAACTTTGTGAGAACTTAATATGTCTATTACTTGAACATACTTGGGTCGACGCAAAGCAGTTTTTCAATCATAATTCATATCTACCTCATGCAAACCATTCAATTCATTTCATTTCATTTTATATGCGTTACCTAGGGTAGAGTATGCAGATAATACTGATTTATATGCCGCCCTCAGGGGCCGCGCATTGATTTCAAAAGTGGGGGGGGGCCAAGCTTATCAATATATCTCGTAACATATTTTTGTAATTCTCGTATATATATATATATATATATATATATATATATATATATATATATATATATATATATATATTTATATATATGAGTTATGTATAGTTATATTACCGATTATCATTGTGCTGTAGACCAGTGTTTCCCAACCATTTTTATGATACGGCACCTGTTCTACATAATTAAATCACACGGGATACCACCAAATAAATATGTGAAAATACATAGCTAGTGAAGTACAGCCCCTGGTTGATTCCTTATTTCCTAATATCTAATATATTTATCAATCGTTTGTCACTGCTGGTGTCTCTCAAAGCATCACTGATTACCAACTGCAGCCAGTTCATTAAGATAAACATAAGACGATTCATTGTCTGCGTGAAATCAGTAATTTTTTGACAAAAAGAAGCGAGAGTTTGCAGTTTTTCACAGCACACCTGATGATCTCTTACAGTACACTAGTGTGCCGCGCCACGGTGGTTGAGAGACACTGCTTTAGACAAAAAGTATAGAAGTCTAAATTTAAGGTCTCTGTCCAGTTGTTGAAGCTTTTGGGTCTTTAAATCGCTCTCTGTAAACAAACAAAATTCGTTTCTGCGATTTGGACGCTTTTCAACAAATTCATTAGCAAATTTGACCAGTGGCAGCTTATCTACAAGAGGTTTGCTTGAATTCAAATAGAAAGTGAGTTGAGTCTCCGCCGTTTAATTGTTGACCGTAGCCATGTTATAATTCTTCTAGCCATAGAAAAAGATCTTTCAGGTGTCGCAGTCGTAGCACCACTGACCAATACAACTTTCACAATGAAAACGATGTTTGGTATTAGTGATCTTTTGGTTGTAGAAATGGCTTGAAGACTGGTTGAAATATACAGGAAAGCATTATGTCGAAAGTCAACAAAAACACGTAACGTTTTCTCATGTCACCACACAGAAGGTCAGGGAATGTAAGCCAACGAAAATCAATGGTCACAGGCTTATTATAATCAACCTACTGCTGATGATAACTTTTTAATATCGGAGCTAATCTTTATAGAAATGAAAAGAGCCATAAAAGCCAAAAAGCCAAATAAATCGTCTAAACCAAACTAAATTTGCTTTGCCAAACAAGTTCAGAAAAAGTCAAATTTCTGGAATTTGGATTAGATAAAGCCAATGCACCAACTCTGGAGTAAATGTCTTTCCTCTATGCTCCTAATTCTTAACTAAAATCATTATTACGGGTTGTAGAAATGTCACTGATGCAAAGGTACTAAGCATCATACAGCTTTCCAACTGAAAAATTTATATCTGAAAAAAGTGGAGGGGCCATGGCCCCCCGGTCACCCCTGTTGCGCGGCCCCTGGCCCTGCAAGTAATACAGTCATTGAGAAATAAGCACTACAATAAAGATAGCATACAAATAAAAACTAGAAGAGAAAATAAAAGTAGCTAAAATAAAACTATGATTTATTGCTACTTTTGTATCCAGTTTTGAATTGACTTAGGGTTTGCGAATTTTTGGCATCAGCATTTAAATTGTTCCAGAGTCGTGCTCCTCTATAGGAGAAGCATCTCTTACCACTGGAAATTTTTAAGAGAGACAATTTATGGTCAGTTTTAGTATTCCGTAGCTCCCTAACGGTATTTTGAGATAACCTTTCGAACAAACTAGTTAGGTACTTGGGTGCTTTATTATTTATAAATCGATATATCATCATAGCAGTTTCAATATCAATAAGTTCCCTTATTGTTTGCCGTCCCAGTTTACCATTGAGCAGTTTCAGGACAAGTTTTGGTACTGTTTTGAATTAGGGCTGCCATTTTGTCCGTCCAACAGAAATTTTTGTGCTATTCTGCGAGCTTTCAGACATTAGTTTTTGCGGATAACAAAAACAGGTCTTGCAATATGAAGTAAAGTTTCAAGATATAAAAGGAAGTTTTTGAAACGTCCAAACTTTCGCACAATAATTTTCATCTGACAGATCTGTTGGACGGACAAAATGTTATCCTAATTCGAAACAGCGCCTTTTGGTCATGTTCTAACTTTCCCGCTAAATTCAATATGTTTATATTCTTTAACTACAACTACAACTATTCCTTATCATGTGACTTTTCATGAGAAAACGACGAATGTCGGCAATGCCTCGTTACATATACGACGAATGCACTCGGAAGTCGTGCATGGCAGTTTTCGTCAAATGTCATTTCACTGGTTAGTATCGTTCCTCAACCCACTCGCGCGACCAAAGCGATTAATGTAAACTGGCGTAAGACTTGATCTGCTTGTTTGAATGGCTCTTTCGTTCACTGTTTCTACTCCATTGATTGCAGTTTAAAGTTGCTTGCCAGGTAATGCATCGTGTTGTCAATCAGTCTCATTTCATTGATGTTGTGCTGTATAGCCTAAGTTTGTATGTAGCCTTCCCCGGTCATGTGGCAATCTTTCTGTGAGAATAGGCCGTCATATTTTTGCTTAAAACAACGTCTGCTAACTTCGAGAACTTTACGTATTCTTGTATTGTAGGAGAAAGGCATTCATAGAACTTTAAGTGTCGTAGGGCACCCCTCTTGGGAGTACAATTTTATCTGTGCACGGTGTGGGCGCTAGTACGATTTTGCACCTCGTAGTGATAGTAGGTGGTTACCCCCATAAATTATACACCATTCGATGGCTCTTCATCTGTACATTCATATCCTACCCCATCTACCCCATAGGGTCAGGGTTAGGGCTAGCAGTAAGGATAGGGTTAGGGTTAACGTTAGTTATTTCATGTCCGCCATTATGAATATCGCAAGTATTTCGATGATATTCATAATGGCTGACAAGAAATAACTAACGCTAACCCTTACCCTACCCCTGACCCTATGGGGCAACTGGGGTAGGATATGAAGGTACAGATGAAGAGCTATCGAATGGTGTATAATTTATGGGGGTAGCCTCCTGTTATCTCTGTTCCCTACCAGTTTACATCTACATCTACCAAATAATACTGTCGTCCTTCTAATAGGAAGATTCTGACAGGGGTGACAGCCAGAGTGGATAGTAAGCAAATAGGCCTACTCTAGCATTTAAGGAAGTATAATGGCACTATGTTAAGGGTAAAACTGCCCATTTGTTGGAGGAAGTGCCCGTGAGCTTCAAACTGTGCATGGTCAGTAGGAACATATTGCATACTCTCCACCCTGGATGTCCCAGCTAAAAAAGAAGTATATGTTTATTTCCGCTATAGCCCTTTTAGCATGTTAGATGGTACAACATAACCTTTTCGGGGCGGATATGTATTGACATTGGAATCTCACCCCAGGTTGACCATTCAGCCTGATTGAGCAAATGAAGCAAATTGATTTGTCCTAGGTTTAGATTTTCTCATATAAGAATCTATTTTATCTGCTGCCTTGATATATTCAGTTCTGTATGAAATCATATGGGATGGATGTGTTTAGAAAATACAGCATGTATATCATACCACATTGACAAGCATACTGATATCATACTGCTTCATCATCATCTTCATGTAAGCCAGGAGTTTCCAACTAGAGGTGTCCCCTCCCCCTAGGGTGTGAGAAATCAAACCAAAGGGTAGAGAAGGATCCATCTTAATGGCAGGAACTTGATCTACATATTTATTACACCCCAGAAGCCTTGAGCAAAATATCTGTTTGGGAGTACAAGGTTAGAGCAAAAAGTGCTGTTAGGAGAAAGGGAGTAAAAAGGATTAGAACCTGCTGGTGTAAATGGAAGGCCAATATGGTATGAAAACAAAGGATTGATTTGAATTCTATATTGTGTAAATAGTGTCTAAGTCCAGCAGTGCCAGAGAATGAGGAGCAAAGGGGCAGCTGCCTGTTACTGTTTTCTAAAGGGGAGAAAATGGAGCATGAATCACTCCAATCAGTCCCACAAAAGTCTTTTTTGACAATAATGCTTGCTTGAAATTTGATTCAGATCTATCAGTTGACATCAAGAGAGGCAAAATATGTTTTTGCCAGTTGTGCATTAGCTACTAGCACCTCTGTCCATATAAGTGATTATAGGCCAGTCTGAGAAGTAAGCATTTCTTGAACTTCCATGGGGGGCTTATTGATGCTCTCACCCCCCCCAAGTGTGTGCCATTGGTTTATATGCAGCAATTCCCACAGTCATTGAGTGCAGTGTATAGTTCTTTCCTGTGTATGCAGATTGTGAGTCTTTAGTTGCCATAGTTTGCTTTGTGTTGTTTTCTAGGTTGCATATTATGAAGGAGAAAGGCATTAAATTTTCACATCAATTGTGTTGAATACCATGCACTATATAAACTTAGTCAACTCACATATGTTTTATTAACTATATGAAAAGTAAGGTTATTCATATGTTGATAAAGGCTTTTTAGATTATTTTTGCTTTCAAGGATTTTATTGGATGGCATGGGTTTACCTAAAGAGCAAGAAAATTTTATCAAACTGGCAAGGATCTTCATAGAGATTGTACCCAAGCATCTAAGGACACTGTTTTTAGCTAACTGGAATGCTAAATACCCAAACCAACCATGGGCAAATGATGTGGCAAGTGGTCATTATCTGTACAATGCAGTACCTCTAAGTGTTAAAGGAAATCAAGGAAACTTTGATAAGACATTGCAGCAGATGATACTTGCAGGCAATTATGAATTGTGGGATCCTTCAGCATTGTTTTTTGTTCTCCTCTATGCTGGCCTTAACCTCATAGACAAATGCCGACCACACAATCAAAAGACCTATCCATTCACTGTCAGTGAAAACATTGATCGCCTTTGTGTGTTAAGAAACTCATTTTTTGGCCATGCTGCCAATATGTCTGTTTCTGATGCCGATTTTTTCAGCATTTCAACAGAAATCCAACAAATTGCAAATGATGTATTTAGCAGTATTACTGAAGATGAGATCAAGCAGATAATAAGTTCTCAGATGGAGACACAGCTTTCTCATGATTTGGAAATAAAGTTGGATAAAGAGAAACTAATCAATAAGGATTTTAGTGAATGGATATCAAGACTGGAGGAAAAATCGGAGGGTATGCAGGTTATTGCAACTCTTATTGATGAGGGAGGGGGTTCAAAGTTAATAGTAGCATAGAAATATTCATAGATGGGGGTGTAGGGAGGAGGTTTGAAACAAGAAAATCACGATCAAGTTGATTTTTGCAACAAGTTATAGCTATAGCACACCCAGACTTTGAAATATTTTATTGTCTTTTGAGGGTGTTATGTTCATTGTCTTTTGTGAACTTATAATGACCTCATGACTTAATCAAGCATTCTCAAGCATTTTATTCAAGTTAATTATTAAGGGGTGTTATTCTCCTGTCACAAAAGTACCTGGACAATTTCCAAGTTTGGTTGTGAATTCTCTGTGGGAAGAGTTTGTTTGTCACTTTGCAAAAGCAATTTTCATGAGAACTGCCTTGTCAGCAGTCCCTAAATGTTACTTGAAGATCCTTTTGACCTACCTATTATTAAAAAGTTTGACTTTGTCAACGTGAAAGCACATGCTAGGGTTTTTTGCTAAGATGATAGCAATCAGAATGAAAGAGCTGTCGTATTGAAGGAGGTAATAAATAGTGATTTAGTATTATACCGGAAAAACTCATGAGTTAAGTTGAAGAGGGCAAAGTAATTGCATGAACACACCTTAATGGCTTCCATCCTTGTGATGGCAGCTCACAATGAACAAATGGGATATATAAACGTTTAGCTGGTGAAAAGTATTTGTTGATGCTGGACTTCAACCTTGCTTTTGTTAAAGAATGGCTTCTCCTTGGTAGACACAGAGTTAGCTTTGCAAGACAAGTCGAAACCACTAGAAATGTATCACAAAGTTTCCTGAGATTACTGCAGATATCATTCATAGTACTGCTGGGTGAGCGGGTGTGATAGTGCTACCGTTGCCTCAATCATGTATGGGAGTAATGCTAGACGTAGACAAATTGTACCCAACACAAAACTTTGTGTTATAAATCACTATATAGATGGAATAAGTTTCCATGATAACTGGCGCCAAAAACACCACAAATTAATGCCATGACTAATTTTAATAGAAATATCATGTGCCCTGCTTGAATTGTGGGGGGGGGGTGGTGGAAAGGGCTCCAAGGTGAATGTCTACAGGGGGACTGTTATAAATGGATGCGGAGAGAAGACCAACATATGCATTGGATAAAAACTCTAACTTTTTGAAAAAAAATTTATTATGTTTATTACATATTTCTAGCATGCTAAAAATGAGTCTATCATCGTCGTTCATAATGTCATCATCATTGGCACAATTGTCGGCTGCATTTTCCGTCCTTCTTGCAGCAATTACGCATTTCACGCTAGCATTTTGTCAGCACAACAAACATTCACAACGAGTTGCTTTCACCGGACAATTCTAGGTCTGGTTGGGAAAATTTCCTCTAGGCTCAAAATTAATAAAGGGGGGTTGCAATAGGAATGTCTTGGCGTGTAATTTTTGAAAAAATAAATAGTCGCGGGGACGTCCATTCTGGACTGGAGAGTCATCTATTCTGCATGTAAAAGTCATATTTTTACCTTTGATATCTTTCAGACAGACAAAAGGAGATTTACAGAAGACTTCATAGAACACATGCAATTTACTGTGTTGATGAACATAACAGAATAGTACTGAAAGAAGTAGATGTCTCTGATTTTACTGTAGAGCTGAGGAAATACAGATCTTGGTATCGACACCCATTCATTTTCAGGGATGAGTTCCAAAATGAAACATTTCACAATGAAACAAAACGGTATTTGGAAAATTGTGAACGTAATCTAAATCTTCCTATCGACAAATCTGAACTGATTAGCAAGAAACACCGTGTAACTTTTGTTTCTGGCATTGCAGGAATGGGAAAGTCTATTCTTGCTAAACAGTTGGCCTATGGGTGGGCAAATGGCGACATTTATGAAAACTTTAAAATGTGTGTCATGTTCGAATGCAAAGAATTGAATCATTTCAAGGACCATGAAGGGGCTAGTCTTACTATGAAATATGATATCCTTGATGAATTCATAAAAAGTAGAGTTAACTGCGATTTGGGAGATGGACAAGGGGTCTTGTTCATAGTAGATGGCCTGGATGAGCTCTATGACATAACTGAAAGAAATTCAATCATCAAACAACTTCTATGTGGTGGGATGTATTGTAAATCTAAAGTTATAATTACTGGAAGACCCTACGTTGAAGGGAAATTAAGTGATTGTCTTGGTGATGACTGGCATGGAGTGGAAATGACTGGACTTCCTCAGAACCAAATTAATAGTTATATTGACAAATTGTCTCCTCGTAATGATTATAGAATAGTTTTAGTATCAAACAGTCGTCTTTCCATCGTGAATTATCCACAATTTCTGAATACACTTTGCTGTGTGGCCATTTTAATGAAAGGACAAGCTATTCGAAAAAGCACTGAGCTTTACTGTTGGACTATTTATATAATGCTAAGACAATATATTGATAAGCAAGAGGGGAGAGACCCTGGTACAATCTCACAAGTGTTTAAGACGTATTCAAAAACAGTGGTCTCCTTGAGTAAACTTTGCTACGACCTACTTAAAGAAAACAAGATAATTTTTGAAGGAAACATTGAATCAGCTCTTGGTAGCACTGAGGAGGAGAAGAAATTTATTAAAAGTATATTTGTTGATGTGTCAGACAATTTTAAAGAGAAGTACCAATTTAAGCATCCATCACTCATGGAATTTCTTTCATCCCTTCATATATGTAAAGAAGGCATCAAAAGTCCCATGGAAGCAATAAAAGATAATATAAAAAAAGGGTTTGTGGAAGTTGCCTCATTTGTATCACGTTTGTTGTCAGGATTTTCATATGAAGGAATAATAAAGGAAATGCTGGGGAATGTCATCGGAATAGAAAAAGAAGTAAATGAGAAAGAATTGTTGGGTGATGTAATTGAATTATTGAATATGTACAGTTTGAATGTGAATAAAAAATTATGTAGATTATCAAAAGTTATTACTTGTTTGCCAAGTGATAATCTTAATGACACGGAATTTGTTAAGTCAATTATAACAGATATATGTCATGGTTTCCCTGCATCAAAAATTAAAATTGAAAATTTGTGCAAGATTTGTAAACAATTGGAGAGTTCTGGATGGAAGGAGGACAATATTCGAATGGCATTCTCAAATGTTCAATTTGAACATTTCATGGTGTCAGATTGGGAACAACTGGACTTTGCTGCGGAGAAGAATTTTTTTCGAATTTGTACCTTGGAGTTATTCGATATGAAGGAAAGTTTGAGTGCTCTTCGCAGGAAGTTTCAAGCAAGTAATGAGAATGGATATTGTGGACATGTACGGATAGATGATTGCACATTTCACGATGAGGTGCATGAATACCAAGCAATTGATCGACGCTTAGCATGGTTGGATATTTTACAATGTGAATTGAAGAGTGTAAATAATTTCATTAATCTATGTGATTGGGGAATGTCATGTGAAAAGTTTTGGTTAAGACATCTGGACATTAGTATTAAATGGTGGGAGATATTGGTGGGGAAAATTGTACAAAGAAAAGACAAAGGAGGTTTTCAACTTAAGGAACTGTCCATAAGCGACTGCACTACTACCATGAATGGTACATTGGCGATGAGGGTAAGATGAATAACTAATTAATTGCCGTATTTCCGTCAGCAAGTCCCCAGGGTGCTTATTAAAGCCTGGTTCAGGGCTCTTAAAATAATGAGTGGTTCAGGGAGCGTTCACACCAGTGTTCCTTTAAAAATAGACCACTTTGTGGACAATGACTTCAAGCTTATGACTACAAAGTTACTTGTCCGTTTGCTGTTATTGAGAGTGAATTAGATTTTATTACTTTAGTATTAGCTTGTTTATAGCCCTTAGTCTGTTTCACCCTTTGGTATTAATTAATTGCAAAAGTTTTCAATTGTTTAGGTCCCTGTACTATTTATTAAAATTTGTCGTCCAAATATTAGCGACTCCAAATTTTAGCGACTCCCAATATTACACTGATTATAGAAAAGTCATGCCTATTTCCATTTAACTGGACCCCAGTCTCAGTATTTTAATAAAAGATCTACTCACTCCTTGTTACACCGCTACAATTATGTGCAATTTGTAGACTTTGCAATGGGATCTAGTCTAGCAATTTGCACTTATACACAACGAGAAAGTAGGGAGTTAAAAATTGCCAAATCATATATCTATGTTCGCTTAAGTGTTTTATTCATTCTTATAGATAGTGCAATGTGGCGTAAAACTGAGGATTAATTATAAGAAAGTGGTGAGTTCACTGGATTTAAGACTATGTGATTTAAAAGGATAATGACGATGATGATGACCATGACAACGGCAGTTATGATGGTTATCAGTTAATTAATTGATTGATGAATGGACTGATTGACTGATAGGTTTATTGATTGAACCTGCCCATTTCATCAGTATTGTATAGCATTTGATTGTATAGCAAGTTTGATTAGACTCAACATTTGATCAGGATGAAACTTGTAGACCAATAAAATAGGCATGCTTCCTTGATTTTCTATTTTAAATGTATACTAAACTTGAAGTGTACTAAGTTGTTTGACAACACTGTCTATATTGTACTGCATATCACATAACATAACATCACTGTGTTCTATTTTAAAGGCTTAGTTAGTAATCCTAACCATCATAATTTACGGCATTCGGAAATTGTTTGACCAATAGGATTGATGAGTATTTGATGATCTGATCTCTTGTATTAATTTATTTGTTCCTCTTTCAGACTGCTTCAACTTCTAGTTCTCCTCCATCCTCCAGAAGCAGTTCCTCTCTCATGTCAACAGTAGGTTTGTTTGAGTATTCCATTTCTTAATAATAATCACATCTTATAATGAGGTGCGTTTTATATTGCCTCATTCAGATACCCTCATTCATGGGGCACAGGAAAAAAATCCCGGTGCTTAATTCCAAAATAAAGAGATTATTCAGAAAGCGTGCCTTTGATGGTGGCCTATGAACAGTTCTTTTAGGGTGGAGGTCTCCCTGCCAGAGTCCCTAGGCCTATCTAAAGTGCAATTTGGAAAAGGTGAAATTTTGTGAAGCTATCACTTAGGGTTGTGAGTTTTCCATAACTTGTTTCCTTACAAAAATGCTACTAGAAACTGGGAGATTTTCAAGCAAGTATGTATTGCTGATGGCTTTGTCTTTGCAACCCGATTTTCCCACTGTATGCTATTGGGGGGGGGGGGGGTGAGGTGGTTTAGGCCTAGTGACATCACCGGTCAGGCTTCTGATTGGTTATTGAAAATGACTTATGATTAGCTAGTACACAATTTGGTGATTTTTATATATATTTTCTACCCATAGGATACAAGTCCTGTGTCATCGAATACAGATGTCAATAAGGGTGAAGTTGTGTGAGTTGCATTCAAGTGTTTTCCTATTGCTTTGTATTACTCTGTTGCTGTGTCTACCTATTATTATTTGTTTGGGAACAATAAGTGAATTATACTAGACTTCCAATTTCTATCTATTCCACTAGATTCATTGTTTTTCACTGGCAATTCTCTTGCTGTAGCCAAATAAATAATGTGATACCCATGAAGGTGAATTGCATCTGGCCTTAGTCTCTAAGTTTAATGTTGGTGATGTGATATTGGATATGTGATGCCAAGTGGCAATGTCAAATGTCGTATGTGAGAGGAAAGGGCTTTTACACTCTTTCTACCTCTGCATCGAAGCTCTCATAATTATATGTTTAGCGCGCACAAATGAGCCCACACACGTAATTGATACCTTGCATCCATGTTGCTCATAGAAAGGCCTGAAGATGGTCATCGCTTTTACTTACATTGCATAGATATTTTGTGGTAACTTAAATGGTGGAGTGTTTCGCCTGTATATTGCCTGCCTGGCAGTATAGAACAGTATTGTTATACAAAATCGGATGTTCCTCCTAAGAAAGTCTTAAAGCCCAGAATACACGTGCGATTTTGTTGCTAGCGACAGCTATTTTAATTGCTGACGGCAAAAGTTGACTGTGTATGGAGTTGGCTGGGCAGTGATTGTTGTGGTCAGTGACAGGTTGTAAGACCTAGTGTGCTAGATATTTGTATCTTGTGGGTGTTGATTAACTACAAAAATTGCTTGTGAGTGCGAGGATTAAGAATGTTTCAGTATTGGAGTCAAGAAAAAGCTAAAGCCTGGTACTCACTAGATGATTATCACGATTATCACGATTATCACGATTATCACGAGTATCACGATTACGATTACCACGATTGAATTCTTTTGTTGACAGCAGGATGTTCAGCTTAACATGTACTCATTAGCAATCGCGTCAATCGTCTATTCGATATGGATGTTGATCAGAGTATAAATCTGGTACTATAGGGCAATGCTTGCGTGCTAAGAAAGCACAGAGAGAGAAGAGAGGACCTACAAACTCAAGAGCAAATGCTAAGGCATTAGGTCAAGGATTTCTTTAGAAATAAAACTTCCAGCGAATATCATGAATCAGTGCAAGAAATAAGGCAGATTTGGTCATTTGTAGGGTCTTCTAGAAGAAAAGAGAAGTTGGGAAGATACACACACTGAGCTTCTCAAATATATTGATAGTTTTCGACGATTTCTTGTCTCGCATACACTCCTTTTCCTTCAAAAATTCCTCAGATGCCTGCTTAACAATGGGTGTGACTGCAGTCTGTCACGATTATGGCGAAAAGATATCAAAAGTTTTTGATATCTTTTCGCGATAATCGTTGATGGATATGTCACGATTATCACGATTACATTGATGTACTCACTGTGGATTATCACGATTACAGCTTATCGTAATCGTGATAATCGTTAAGTGAGTACCAGGCTTAAGAGAGCTTCAGTAGGTACACTGGATGGAAAATAGTTTCTTGTAGAACTAAAAGTGTATCCATAGTACTGTAGAGACAAGTCGGTACCATGACTATGTTCAGCTACCAAGTGCCGTACATGGAGCCATGAAACACCATGATCTGATTTTAATACTTTTATTCTTATATAGGAGAGAACAATTCATATTTGACAGAAGTGGGGGATCTATGAAAAGCCATATTCTGAATGTCTCACTTGATGTGCCAGAAAATTCAGTTGATAGCAAAATTCATCTGGATATTAGCATCACTAGTGCATCAAGTGTGCCGCCGATTACTTTTGAGTTTGGGGAAAGAGCCCTAAGTGGTGTTATTGATATGAAGCCAATTGGCATCCTGTTCAAGAAAGCAGCTACCATAACAGTTCGTCACAGTGTAATCGAATTTCCTTTGCTTTCTTCTATTGGTGTTAAGTTTTACAATCTTGAAAAGAAGGCATGGATTACACTTCCTCGCTATGCAGGTAGGCATAGATATATCTGTCAGACATGAAATCGATAATCAGCTTCTTGGGACAAGTTGGGGACATGAATGCCATAAGAGCCACATGCATATTGTTTTAGTCTATGTAATTTTATTCCATTTCGAAAACCTTTCTGATCCCAGTTACATTGCTGTCCTTGACTTTGAGACATTTGTACTTTTGATTGACATTTGCTCTCTTTGATAAGTCATGTAACTGAGGAAAGAGCTGTTTGATATTACAAATGCACTGATGACATATACCTATTATACATAAGTGGATACTTATCATACACCAAGTCAATATATTGTATGGAATTAGGCGAAGATTCCTAAAGATTTGTATTCCATAAGAAGCAATTGCATTTTGTGTTAGTATATTTAAACTATACCATTCAAACACCTGTCTGATCTCAATACTATCTGTTACTTCATGTAGACGATGCAAATTCAGATACAATGGCAATCTCTGCAAAGATTTCAGTCACATCCTTCTACGTTGTTTGCTTGTCACTTGATTCAGTGGCGTACACAATTCCTAAAGCTGGTATATCATTTTCACCATTTGATTCGAAGTATGGTCTTAAGGTGATATTTGAAGAAGGTACATTTGGTGACGAAAGTGCCATTCTTCACTTCAAGGTTTGTGCCACTCTTTGTTACTTCTCAACCACATTTTCTATGTCACTTCATTCTGCTAGTGTTCATGGTTGTCAGCTTTTTTGTTTTACAATATTTATTCTTCTATATCTTAAATTGGTACAACTTCGAACTTTTCTCCATAATAATCTCTTTACTATAGCATGGAAAAGAGGGAACATTATTTTAGTATACTGAAAGCTCTTTGAAAATGCTTTCAGTATGCTAAAAGAATCTTCCCCCTTTTTTGAGCTATAGTGAAGTTCTGTAGTACCAACAAACTTTTCAAATAATCTCTTTGCTTATTCATTTATATTGTATGTTTTCACACCTCTCAGGAGACCAGGGGCCCCACAGACCACATACGGTTATATTGATACAATACATTAAAAACGCGTACATGGACACCTAAAAGTTTGAAATGAGTCTGTTTGTGTTTTTATTTGGTTAGGCATCTTGTAGCCGGGTTACTGGCTTGTAACAAAGGGTCCTAAACAAATGCCGCAAAAAGTATAGTTAAGCATTTAAATGTTATAGCAACACAGAGTCTGTAGTCCTTGACTTTTAGCCAATTGGCCCAGCCAATTTCACACCAATCTTGTCCCTGGAGGCCTTGCCTATCACAGCCATGTTTGTACTGAGTTTGGAGTGTCATTGAATTGGGCTGAGTGGCAAAAAAGACTGGATTTCAGGGTGTAGGTTCGTAATGAATAAAGGTTCTTATGTACCATCAAACCAACCAATCAGATCATGCCCAAGGATAGTCTTGGCCTTATCTCTGAGATGACAAAATCACAAAATGTCAAGTTCCACAGTTCCTGTGTGACAGAAAGAATCATTAATGAAGATCACGGACATATACATCAGGAATGACTACCATAGGGATTGTAGATATATTTCTACAGTAGACTTGAAGGTGGATGGGGGTCAGTAGAAAGATCAATTGATTGTGGATGGTTGTGGATGTTGCAGGATAAGGTCGGTTACTCAAACACTAACAGTGTTAAACTCATGACGGAGGGAAGGTTCACAGAGAACTCAAAAACTTATACCATATTGAGTATATATAATAAGCACGTGTAAAAGCCAACAAAACGCGGGAAAATAACATAATCCATAATGGCAGCCTAAATAAGCAAAGATGGCGCAACGAACAGAATAATCTAATTTATAACGATTAAACTAACATCATGTTCTAACACCCCAACTTGAGGGTAAGTTTATATCTGCCCAAATAAGTACTGCTTGAATTTTTCCAGTGAACTCTTCTTTGGTGGTTTTGTAAATATGTCTGCAATATTCTATGTTGATGGTACGTAGTCTAACGTAATTTGCTTTTTAGAGTAGCATTCACGAATGAAGTGGTATCTTAAATGTCAAAGTGTTTTGACATCGTGTGCTTCACGGAATTTTTCACTAGCGCAATAGCACCTTGATTGTCATTTATCACAAGAGCACTATTTTTGAATGGAATTACTTCTTGTACAAGGCGGGTTAGGTATACGACCTCTTGACCAGTAATTGATAGCGATACATATTCAGCTTCGCAGGTTGATAATGCGACAGAGTTCTGCTTTTTGCACTTTCAGCTAATTGGTGAACTGCAATTATTGAGACTGATACAGTAACCAGTAATGCTGTGGCGGTCTGTTAATGATGATGCCCAGTCAGCATCACAATATGCAATCAAGCGTAGACTGGTGGGTGACTTTCTAAATGTCAAACAATAGTCAATTGTATGCTTGATGTATCTAAGTATATGCTTTAACATGATCCAATCAGCAGCATTGGGACAAGACAAGTGCTGTGATAATTTAGTTATAACATAACTAAGACCAGGACGTGTGCAAATCATGGCATAAACGAGACTTTCAACAACTTGGCGGTATTGCTTCAAGTTCACATTAGTTGCGTTTGACTCGTACGAAGTCGGGTTTGACTCACATGGTGTTGTACGTGGTTTACAATTTTTCATATTATTGGATTTGAGTATGCTTTCCAAGTAATGCTTTTGTGACATGACAATGCAATGACCTTTCTGCTCAAATTTAATTCGCAAGAAAGACGATAATTTCCCAAGATCTTTCATGTTGAACGTAATGCTTAAGTGATATTGCACATCCTTTAAAGATATCTCGGAACTTGCTCCAATAATTATATCGTCAACCCAGACGAGTAGAACTATGATGCCATTTTCACTTCCTTTAATAAAGACACAAGGGTCGGCAGTAGATTGAACAAAGTTTAGCTTCTTTAGAAAATCATGTAGGACAGAGTGCCAATTTCGGCCACTTTGGTTTAGCCCATAGAGTGATATGCACAATCTCCAAACTTTATCAACGGATTTGCATCCAATTGGCTGCTCTACGTAGACTTCTCGATCAATTGGGGCATGCAGGTAGGCACCTTTTAGGTCCATTTGGTGTAGGAGCCAGTCGTTTTGTAATGCTAGTTGAATCAGAATTCGTACAGACTCCATCCGAGCAGTCGGTGAAAATGTCTCTGCATAGTCGATTCCTTGTATTTGACTATAGCCTTTCGGAACGTAACGAGCTTTGTAAATAGGGTCTATGGGATCTACTTTTAGAGCATACACCCATTTTCCCCCATCTAACATTTTACCTGCTGGTAGTTCAGATTCAATATATGTATTGTTGTCTACAAGTGACTGGATTTCTGTATCCATTGCAATTTTCCACTTTGAAGCATCTTCATGATTTGTTGCATCTTCATATGATTGAGGTGTATCCAACATATAGCAAAAATCAATATGGTTAACAAAGTCGCTCGTTTCATCTCTGTCAGTCAAGTCGTAATCATGTAAGTAATTTGGAACTTGACGATTTCTTCTTGGATACCTAGACATCTGGTTCTCCGCTACTTCATCTGTTGCTGTATTTTCATCTGATGGTACATCAGTCTGTAGAGTGTCTTCAGAGTCAGCGATTAGTTCAGGAATAGGGTCTGCTACTGATGACATCTCTTGAAATTTCTCTGTAAATTTTACAACTCTGTGCTTCATCACATTCTTTGTTTCTGGGTAATAAACAAAGTAGGATGCACTATCTCGATCATAGCCCACAGAGTAGCCTTTTCTGCTTCTTGGCTCAAGCTTTTTTACATTGTGCACGTAAGGATAACAAAGTGTTCCAAAAACATGCAGTTTCGCGATGTTTGGCTTCAATCCTGTGACTAAACCGTATGGAATACTCTTTATTCGTTGGACATAGCAACGATTCCTAATGTATGTAGCAGTCATTATGGCATAAGTCCATAGATTCTTTGGTAATTTTGATTCGATGAGTAATGCCCTGGCCATATCAAAAAGTGTACGCCAGCTCCGTTCAGCAGTTCCATTCTGATGGGGAGCATGTGGTGATGATAATTCGTGCTTGATACTATGCTTTACAAGTAAAGACTTAAATTCAGCAGATAGATATTCTCCTCCATTGTCACTTCGAATACACTTTACTTCTCCAGTTGGAAACACATCAGCATGGAAATTAAACGTTCCAACATTGCCATATGGGGCGATGTCTGCAAGGAACTTCTCTGTAGCTTTGACTGCATCAGATTTTTCCTTGATGAAATAGGTGAACAAACACCCGGAATAATCATCCGTGAAGATTACAGCATATCGTAAACCATCTTTGGCAACTGGATCGTTAGGGCCAGCTAAATCAGTATGGATCGATTGAAATGGCTTGGTAGCTCTTATATCGGGTTGTCTATTCCGCACATTGGTTTGCTTTGACAGAATGCATGTTTCACAATCAAAGTCCTTGCTATCTGTAATAGCTTGCTATCTGTAATAGTCATACCTTGGACCACATGTTCTAACCATTTTACGTCTTCAACATTACAGTGCCCTAGAAGCTTGTGCCACATTTCCAAAGTTTCATTTCTCCCTTCAGTTGTGAAGGTTTTACATAAATAGTAAAGACGGCCATGCTGTTGAATAGGGAATGTATTACCATCCTGTGTTATAAGCACTGCACTATCTCTTTCGAACTCTACTTTAGCTCCTTTACGTGTAGCAGCTTGAACAGAAAAAATACACTGAGGATATGAAGGTATATACAAAGCATTCTCAAGTGCAGCTTTTGCAGTGCTGCCATCAGCTGATCTTAGTACAATAGACACTGTTCCCCTTTTCTTGGCAACATTATTTGATCGTGATCCATCAGCTGATTCAACGAAATGTTCCTCAGGATTAAAAGATGGGTCTATGTAAATGAAATTGTCATCTTTGTTTACAATATGAGTTGTAGCTCCACAGTCTACTAAGAAATTATTAATGTGTGAGGCCTGGATTAAATTCTCATCAGTAATTGTAAATGCATAACTGTGTTGGTTATCTTCAGTGCCTTTTGATGCAGCTAATTTTGCCTTATCTTTTTGTCTTCGACAAACTTTATCATTGTGTGTGGATGATTTACAGTAATTACACCATTTCAAAGCTCTGTGTTTGCATTCTGAAGACTTATGGCCTGGTGTATGACAACTATAGCAGATAATTTTAGATTGACCAACCTTGGTCTTCAATACTACATTTGCCCCTCTTTCGGCTTTCTCAGATCTACTTTGTTCAGTGTCTTCAAAATTTCGCAATGCTTGTTTAAACTTCTTGAAATTTTGGACAGTATCAGACTGAGTAGTTACAGCAAAAAAGGGTTTGTATTCATCAGGCAATCCTTTAAGAATCATTGCAACTACAAGACCATCACTTACATTTTCCTTGGCATTCCTCAAGGCTTTGCTGCAGTCTCTACTCTCAAAGCGAAGTCTGTCGTTGTTTCAGAAGGGCCTTTCTTCAGCGATGTTAGCTGTGTATAAAGTGTTATGATTCTTGGCTTTCCACTGCCAGCATAATGATCTTTTAGTATTTGAAAAGCTTTCCTACCATCATCACGAGCATCTCTCATCACCAAAGACAACGATCGCTCGTCCAAGAATTGAATTAGCTCTGCAAATGCTGTTTTGTTTTTCTCTGGGTCAACTTCCACTTCGTTGCCGACTAGGACATCCTTCAGCTTTTTGAGCTTCATATATCCCAAAAACTTGGTTTCCCATAACTCAAACTTTCGTTCATCTCCATCGAACATAATATTTTGCCACTGGTTACTGGGCCCATAACCTGTTAAACTCATGATGGAGGGAAGGTTCACAGAGAACTCAAAAACTTACACCATATTAAGTATATGTAATAAGCACATGTAAAAGCCAACAAAACGTGGGAAAATAACATAATCCATAATGGCAGCCTAAATAAGCAAAGATGGCGCAACGAACAGAATAATCTAAGTTATAACGATTAAACTAACATCACGTTCTAACAAAAAGTTGGACATCCACATTTTTCGCTTGCAATATATCTGTAGTGAGCGTAAACATTGTAACTTAGGCCACTTCGTGCTCAACGCCAGTTTTTCCTTCTTTCGCTCATTCGCATTCTTTAATCACACACCTGGGACATCACCGTACGTCACTTCTGTCATCACACATCTGATCATTCCTCTTCTGTTGTTCTCTACACAATCACCGCCACACGATTCCATTCAACAAACAACTAACAAGTAACTAACCCTTCCTATCCGTAATTCGTGTTTATTTTGGGTTGTTCAATGTTTCTGTATATACTCATGTAATTTATGTTGTAAAGTTGAATCAGAGTAGAGTCTGAGTACACTCAACATCGCCATCTCCTCTCTCTGCCTCCGTGTTCTCTACACGTTAAGTAATGATACTCGCCAACAGCTAATCAACAAAGGATGTCACAGAACGAACAGCAGTCCATAGGAAGCATACAAACACACGTTCCTATTTATCTCTTGCGCACACTGTTGCTACTACTTCGGCAAAGATTGGTCATTTGATTACCAGATGAATGCATCAAATAGATTGGAAGTGTGCTTAATTTGGTAAGATTGTCTGCAGCTATATTCGAATTTCTATGTCATTTGTACTTAAGGCCAGTAGGATTGATTAGTAACAAGATGTTAGCATCCAAAACACGGGGGAGGTTAGAGCTATGCAACTGAAAATTTATGGATGTTCATAATTGGTGGGAGGGGTCAAATTTTCAGCATTTTTGTGGACATCCTCAATTTATAGCTACCATAGATCATCTCTTGAATCACAATTACGCTATGCAAAAGGAAGGCCCCTGATAGAGAGCAGGAAAATAAAGTAGATATAACTGATATCAAAATGCCATTTAAATGCCAGATTTCAACCAGTTAACTCACGCCGTCATCAGACTGACAGAGCTTGTTAACAGAAGGGTTGTCTATATGGACAGTCACTCGTCTGCAAGTGTATCCAAGCCACCAAATGAGAACTAGCTGTGTCCATATAGCTTTGATACTTGCTCTGATGCAAAGGTAACCAGCAGATTTTTAGTGAAAAACTGTTTGTACAAAACCGATTGCTGGCATTTTCACCTCATTTTCATTGGAGACTCGAGTGAACCCGTGGGATCTTGAGTAAAAGAGCATGTACGCATGGAGTTAACCAAAAACTGGTTTGCTGTAAGTGATGTCTCCTGGGAAGTACTGAATAATAACACCCAAGCCTCAAAACACATACAAGGTCATGGAAGCATTGGAGATAAGAAAACATGAGTTCGACATCGTGAATCCTTATGTAGGACGCATACTGTCTGTAGAGTAGTATTTATTACCCTGTTTACATTAAAGGCAAACAAATTCGGACACAAAAATTTCGGACAAAATATTTTCGGATGTTTTTCAAAGTTATTTCGGACGTTTCCAGAGAAATTTCGGACGAATACAATAACAGCATGTATTTAGTTATTGTTAATGCTGTAAAAAATATCTTAAGGTTAACTCTGTCAATTGATTGATTCAATATATTTGGGGTATGTGTGACATTAAATCCTTCTGGGAAGTCGATTCCATTCGGGTGGCAACGGTCAGTTTTTCCGGCATAAATTAGCTGTATTGGTAGAAAGTCACCATCTGCACTCACTTTAAAGGTTCCAGTGATCTGTTTCTGTTTTCCTTTCCGCCTATTGTCACAGATTTTGTGCCTTGTACTTCAAGAGTTGTGTTGCTAGTACACACGTATGAAAGTCAACGAAGAGGACAAGAAAACGAAGATGATATAGGCCTATTTGACGATGATCAAGCTCACGAGGACGATACTTCCACCGAAGAATGTAAAGAACACGTTCAACTCAGAAGCCAAGAATACAACACTAACAATGTCTTTGTTTGCTTTTGACACCACTATCATTGGAATGAATGACGAAATAGACGAAGGCAAGCAAATAATCCAGAAAGTCATGGGGGAGTTTGAAGAGAGAACCAGTGAATCAAAGGAGGAGAAAATGGAATCCGGAGCAAGAGACAGTGAGGAAATCCGTATGTTAGGAACATATATGGGAAATGAACATGATACTAAAATGCGAATAAAGAGAGCAGCAAGAACGTGGATGCAAATAAGGAAGAGATTTATGAAATGTAAGCTCAGCAAGAAAACGCAAGCCAAAGTAGTAGAAACCTGCGTGGAAAGTACCATTTTGTTCAATGCTGCAGTGAGACTTTTTTCAAAATCGGAGACAAAAAGAATTCAAAGTTGGATAGACAAGAGGTATAGATACATATGGAGTAACAAGAAAGAGGAGCCTTTGAGACAGATGGAGAGGAATCACATGAATATGCAAGATGTAAGAAACGAGCTAGATGTTATGACAATCAGAAGCAAAATAGAGAAGAGCCACTTAGTAAGAATTGGTCACATTGCAAGAATGTCAGATGAGAGATTAGTAAAACAGGCGACGATGGGTTGGATCAGACGAATGGAGATGGGGAGAAAACCAAGGAAAAGAAAGAAGACAACGCTTGCTTACTGGCATAGACTATTGAAGGAAGCAAATATAGAAGTCCATGAAGTAGAAAGAATAGCGATGGATAGAGTGAAATGGAAAAATATGGTCGAAAGTAGAATGAGACACATAGAACAATTCGAGAAGCAACAGGGGCACCAGTATAGAAGACATGATGATGAAGAAATTATTGAGAGAAGATCACAGTACGAGGTACAGAACGACAACAAATGCAAATACGAAGGGTGTGGCAGAACATTCAGAACGAAAGCTGGATTGGTCATTCATCAGAAAAGACTTCACAGAACAGTGGAAAATTCACCAACTTTTAGATGCCAAAAATGCAATGGCAAATTTAGACGAAGCAACATGGAAAAGCCATTCCAGAGCATGCAAGGGTAGAAGAATAGAAGGAGAAAGAAAGGAATGCAGGATTTGTAATAACTTGGTCGGAAGGGTAAATTATGCAAGGCATGTAAGGAGCTGTGAACTGAGGAACAATGTGCAAAAAGAGAGAGAAACCCAGGATAGAAGATCAGATCAGGCTAGTGCACAGACTGCAAGAAAGTATGTCTCAAAGAGAACAACATGCACATATTGCGGTGCAAATGTAACTGCTACCAATCTGGCAAGACACCAAAAATCGAGGGCATGCATGGTCTCGGATCAGTGACACAATCAACTGCACACCTCTTGCCTAATGGCGACAAAAGAGAAAGAAGAAGAAGAAGAAGATGAGGCTCATTTTAGATAAGTTTAATTACAAAAATACAATTTCGTATCACTCAGAGGCTCTTTCAACACTTTCTTTCCCTTTGTGTGGTTCTGTACACGTTTTCTATTTTATAAGAAACCTAGCTCAGGCCCTACTAGTAGAAGTTTCTTAATTTTTCAATTATTTTCTATTGTTAGTGAAAACAAAAGAAGAAAAGAATCTATTGTAATTTACCCCAACTTCTACTAATAGGTTTGTTATAAAGTAGTTTATTATATATACAAAACGTGTAAACAAGAAAATACACATTTTAATCGCAAAAAATACACAGTTTAAACAAAGAAAATGTCTTGCTATATTTTCCCGTGTTGTAAAATTGTCGGACATTAAAAATTTTGTATGACAAAAAATTTCGGACGTTAAAATTTTCGGACGCCTCAAATGTCCGAAAATATTTACGTCCGAAATGTTTTGCCTTTAGTGTATTATTGTATCATTATAACTGCTGAAGCCCTCACCGGAGAAACATGATAATCAATAAATTTAAGATATCTTTCGCATGGAAGCTTTTAGAAGTAAGTGTTCTTATATTTCTTTGTATGTGTATCTATATAAGATAGATGTCTTACGTACTAGAATGTATGACACATTTAGCATGTTTAGAAATATTGCACTGAAATAATATGAATGAGATTGTTCGAATCCTGGAATGGTATCTGACATCAGGCCACTTAGGAAATGACGCAATAATTCTATGTGTGTATCTAAAGTTAGGCATGACTGTCAGAGTATTCAAATTTGAAGAATACATTAGGCATTTAATGATCAAGGACACCATTATGTCACAAAGCTTGAGCATTTTTATCTGTAGAGCTAGACTACAGTTTTAAATCGTATAGAACAGAAGTCTTGACTGAAATGTGAAATTTTGACCGTATGGCAAGCCTATATATTTGAAGTATTTATCGTAGATGAACGTATTTTCAGAGAGAGCATGTAATGAGTTAGAACGCTTTGGACTACAACCCTTTCCAATTCTACATGTGTCAGAGATTCATATGCGGCACCCTATGAAACCAGTGACAATAGAATTGAGTTTAAATAGTGAAATACAGAGATATAGAGAATTTTTCATTTTATGCGGAGATATTAATGGCTTCAGAGATGAAACAGACAGTACTTCATACGAGATTGGAGACAATTTCATAACTGTTCAACTAAATCACTTTTCTATGTAAGTTTGTTTGTTCATATTGAGAGAACCTGTTCGTTGTCAAATGTTTGCATTATTAATGGCCTTCTTCATTTTCATGCACAATTCATTTGCCCAGTCAATTTCATTATGGTTGTCATAGATGACTCTTTTCAAGTTGTGATTACCATCAGATTTTGTTTGGCTTCTGGCTAAATATGGATATTGCATATTCTTGAGTCCCGAATAAACATCTCGCTAATTAATTTTTTGGAAAAGGTCTACGGAGGACATCCTTATTCCAGAACTCCCGTTTATTATTTTTTTGCGTCAGTAGTGCGATCGGGTATTAAGTAACGTGAGAAGTCGTGTATTTCATTTTGTTTACAGTTGAAATGAATTGTTAAACTCATCCATAGCTATAATAATTAGGGAATTTGCCACCCATCCCATTTATTCCGATCCCCTGTCTCTTGGGTACTGTAAAGTATGCAGATACTACTAGACAGTATGGTCTATTTCCCATCTAATATTTCGACTGCAGTACATACATATGAATGTCCTTTTTATTGCAATTTTTGTGACTTCCAATAAACTTTTAGCTTTGGTCTCGTTTTTAGATGGAGTTTTGTGATAGCATGTAGAGATTGGACTCTGGAAAAAGTAGTGAATTTGTTTGGGCAGTTTTCAGGGCCACGGTATCTCGTCACTTTCAGCCATTATTATAAGGATTTGCATTGTGGGGAGTATTCATATCAGGTTGGATGTTGTAAGGACTGTGACTTTGACCAGTTGGGAAATCGCATGAAGGAATGCGAATATTATCCCATGGCTATATATCAAGCCACAATATATGGCGAGACTAGAATGAGAGTTGAACTTGTTGGTCGTTATCAAATGGAGAAAGGATCATTGGATTTGACGTAAGGCTAATATCTAAAATCTAATTTCACTGTATTATGCTTACAAATTATAGGGGTTCAAGATGAAATGGAATGCGAGATGGAATGAATCAAGATGAAATGATGTGATATGATTTGGATAGGCAACTTTGGATAATAATATGTGCTTTGCCACAGTACTTGGAATATTTGCAATAATAGGAATGGTTGCACTACTAACTTTAAGTAAATTGTATTGACCTAGATACAACTAAGAGTTAACAGTCATGTCTTCATGGATGGTATTTTTCTTTTGTCTTTAATCTACTTTTACTTCCTACTCATTTGCTATCATTTTCTCATATTCTCTAATTTTCTGCTTTATAGTTTCTTTCCAACTGCATTTGCTTTTACGGATCCATTCAAAATCTCTCAAAGGGCCGAGGAGCCTAATAGTAGCACGTGCAACCTTCTAATTTTCAGAGAAGGTGACGAAAAGCCATTAAAGGAAATACCGTTTACTGTCCCAAGTAAGGTAAGTATTTAGCTGTGTAAAATGTTTGAAATTAGGACAATTGTGAGCTCGTTTTGAAGAAGAGCAAGTCATAAACAAGGTTTCTATACCTCCATAAATTCCTCATAAGGCCTTCACGAAAGGAGGTATCTGCAAACATCTTTTAAATAATGTTAAGTTGACGGAAATTTTCTTTAAATATCTTACTTTGCAATTGCACATTTAGAGATAATGAAAAACGGTATGTTTTGCATGATTTGCTAGGCTCTACAAACATGGAAGTCTCTGTAAATATCCTTAATTCAGGGAGTGGTCAGAAAGTATCTGCTGTATGAGGGTGGATGATATTTGGCTGGGCCATGAAAAATCCTAACATACCTTTCTTGGGCTACAAAAAACAGACAGGCCCATTCAATGGGGCCATGAAAAAATTTAATAAAGAATGTCATTTTCTAAATGAAATACATGGGTGGACAATTTGTACTTGGTCCCAGCAATTGGGACTCCAGCAGATGCAGACAGGCTACAGCACCACTGCACTGTACAGACTTGTGATCATTTCAAACCACAGCTCAGCACTTTACATTACAGCTGATTCATGGCAATACTGAACTTGTGATACAAGAACAATTTGACCTGAACTCGAACTTCAAACTTAATGTCCATCTTCATCCCCAGAACTGTCAAAAAATCCTTTTTCTATCATAGAAACAAGAGCATTACAATGAGATTTTATTTTCAAATTTTCCACATCTACAATCAATTTGTCTTGAGCAGTCATCTTTTGTTACCTATTTTTATTCCATAGAAACTTTATTTAACAATATTCTATAGCGTTGAGGCCCATAGCTATGGGGTTGTATGGGGTGATAAATACCAAATGCCACCTCTGGACAACAGGCTGCCAGCTGTTTGCTACCCCTGGAAAGTTTTTCTGCAGTCTTTCATTATTGCTTTATAGTACGGACATATTTCCTGAAGTTTGGTTGATCTCAGTTTCGGCATTTATGATGCAGTTTATTCTTCCCTTTTCCACACATTTATCCATTTTATTTTGACAATTGTAATGAGATAATAGTCTGGAATATGTTCTCAGATTTTGTGCCAAATGATTTACCAAGACAGTTCTGCCACCCCTGAAACACATCCCTGGATACTGGCTTGATGGGGTCATGAAAAATATCCTAAGATTGCTATTGGGCAGCAAAATATTAAACTGAAACTTAGGATGGGCCATAATTTATTTAGTAAATTTTAGAAAAATCACCCACCCCCATATAGCAGGTACTTTATGACCGCTCCCTTATTGTAAATGTTGATTAAATGAAGTTTTCAGAATTCTGATATGACACATTATTCAGTTTCACTGTCTCTTTTGTTTGATATTTGGCATATTAGTAATTAGAATACTACTCTTATATTTCCATTGAAATCTTTTTATCCTTTTTGATTTTCCAGTGTTGTAGACATTAAATGATAGAGATGGTAGTTTTTCTCATATTTCAAATCTCTATTAGAATGTGATTTTATTAAAGAGATCATTTATCTTATTTGAAAGAGACAAATAGTATTTATAAATTTTTAGGGAACACCAAGGAACATTGACAACAATGGTAGCATGGGTATGCTATGAAAGTTGATTTATTTACTTTTAGTTTTATTCCTTACCTAATATTGTATAAGTTATTTGTCATTAATTTCTAATCCATATCCCTCCAAATAAGGTGTTCTTTGTACTTAATCACGTCTACAGCATCCTGCAATGTTTGGTAGAATCGTTACAGTTGCTAAGGTGTGATAATGTGAATTTGACTGTCTGTAATACAAACAGCGAGTGATCATATCAGTGATAGGTACAATAAATATATAAATAAATAAATATATAAGTAAATGGATAAATAGGTATGAAGTGCTGCCACGGCTAGATATCTAACGAATTGAAGCTGAGAGCACACAGATATTGCAGCTTGGACTGGTGCTACTCAGTCTTCTAACAGCACGGAGAACCCTAAGTACGATATAGAGTTGATGTTTTTTATATTTACTGGGTAATATAAAATAGCTTTACTATGGATATTGACTTTACTGCTTCCTTTGTAGCATCAGAAGCCAAAACAGTAAATGTGTATTCTGGAGCTAATGTGATGTTTGGAGACAGAACTAAGATGAAGATTATACCCAGTAGTAAGCTACTATAGTCCCCTTGTGGTATTGTATTGTGTCTGTACTTGTAATGAAGCGTTTAATGTGGGAAGATTAAGATGCATTTAAAATTTGCTACATGTTCATAATAACGTCATTGGATGTCATAATCTGAAAATACTATAGGGGAATACAGTAGATCAATGATAAGCAGAGATTGACAGCTTTAATGCCAAATAATGTTTTAGTATCATAGGTAGCGTAGAATAAACAATGCAGTTTGATGACAATAGTTGTTTCCCTTGATACAATGCATGGGCTGTTACTTCAATTCTTATTGCAGTCTATAAATTAGCCCATTAAAACCATTGCACCTGATAGGAGCTATTCTTACAGACGTAATGGTAATTTGACTTGACTGTAGGTTCACGACCTTGTCTTGGTGGTGAGAGCAATCAAGAGGCTATGGTATCTATTATCATTCATATGTCTGAATACTTTGTACTTTATTTGTGATGTTCATGATTGCACTCACAGTTCTGCTCATTTATGGCTAGTCCGATGCTGCTACACTGTTAAGTTCGTATCATGTGTAGCATAGTTGCCAAATGTTTGAGAACCCCTTCAGGTCTATTTTCTCCCAAACTAGTTAACCACTCATCATGCAGGATTCTGACCACGCATACTAAGACTAGGCCCAATCTGCATGATGATTGGTCAATTGGGTTGAGAGAAAATAGACTTGATAGCGTTCGAAAACATTTGGTGGCCATGCTATCATGTGTACTCTTGGGTGCCTAATAGAAAGTTGTAACAAATATTGGGGTTCGAATAGTCCCAAAAGCCTACCTAACGCGGGAGGTTGAAATAAACAGGAGGAGGGCTAGAAATACGTTTAAAGTATGAAACCACAGGATGAAACAATGCTAAGCAATTCAACAACTTAGTAGGCTAGGGAGCTGGAATTATAGTGTTTTTGTGGGTAGAAGGTTGAAAAATTTATTTAGCGGGTGGAAGTCCATTAGGAACCCAAGAGTACTACTTTTTAATATAGTGGCATATGAGAAAAGTACTAGACTGCTCAGAAAGTAAGAAGTTCAGAACTGGATTTGTGAGGCCTAAGAAACTTGATAAGTCACTTGGTTTTTAAAATTCCAATATTCACGCAGAACAATCATCACTTTTCCCCAAGAGGTATAGATGTCTTGTGGTAACATATATAGTAGAGTTTTATAATGTTAGTTCACTTTTAAAATTCATTTCCGTGTGTATATTGTACACACTCTGCCTCTAGATATTCAGCAGAAAGTGCATGTAGTAATTAATTCGTCCGGTATACATTCATTTTCCTTTCATATAATTCCTCATGATTTGCAGAATTATCTCATACATTCACCCCCATCGACACCCGATTCAACATCTCCTCTACATTATACAGCATTTAAGAATGTTCAGTACTGGGTTTCTGAGACCTAAGAGCGTCGATCTGTCATATAGCATTAAAATTCATATATTAACGCAGATCAATAATCACTTTAACTTAAGAGGTCTAGATATCTCATGGTAACATGTATAGTAGAGCATAAAGTTTGTGTACTGTATGTCTGCCTTTCTAACAACATAGTGTTGGGCAAATTCAGCTACTCTTGCTGAGAAAGTCTGAAATGATTAAAAAGCTAAGAAAACTTCAGTATTGGGCAAATGAAAAATGTGTATTTTACAAGTAAAGATAGATTTATTCCCCAGGTTTGTGTTTATTTATCGTTGCATGGGTGATAATGCATTTTAGTATTCAGTGCTTTGGTATTTTCTCTTGTAGACGTATCCGTCACAATCAGGGTCTCATTCAAACAAAGACAATGCACCTTCTGAAGGTTCAGTACGTTAAAATGAGATAGAATTTCTTTTGTCTACTACAATCAGAGCGGAATCTTCATGCTTTTGTATATTACAGACAGTGGCAGAAAATTCATGCCAGTTTTACATTGCTGGCATAATGTTGCGTGTTATAGGACACCTACATGTCATATCGCAGTGAATATTTCAAAGGGCTCGCCACTTTGCTAGGCTTATGTTCTTGCTGCAACCTTTCCTGAGTGCTTTGAATGTGCTTTGGCAAGTGTGTGTGGTTATGTATTTATACTTGCACTAGCAACCAACGGTCCTCGTCTTAATATCAAATATCAATCTTCATGTACTTTTTGTAAGCCAGGCTCTGCCTTTACTTTTTAACTGTTCACCTTTACTATTCACTATTCACCAACAGACTATTTGGCTTTACTTCTTCTGCAATTTCTCTTTATTAATCTTACACATCAGGGGGTCTCTACACAAACAATTTAAGGGAAAATTTCCCACCATCCCCTTAAATTTTCACATTTGTTGGTCCTTAATTCCCCCCTAATAAGTTCCAAGTTCCATATGAACAGACTATTCACCTCAGCTTGATTTATTTTGATATTTCCACATCCGTTGTTCTTGCAGTGTCATCAAACTTTACACACTCTAGAAGTTGGTGTCGTTTGTTATTGCACCCAGCACTTCACACTTATACTGGCTTCGCCAAAGCAATTCGTCCACCCCAAGTGCTAGAGTACCAAACTACAGCCCAATTCTATGCCTTTTCTACCTTCCCTTACATGGTACCCTCAGTTGAATTTAGAGCAGAGATATTTGAGAGAACAAGTAGAAATTAATGAATTTGGCCTTTTCTGTAATATGAAATCTTTCGGAGTTATCCAAACTTACGTAGTTATCTAGGTATACACAGGATGCCATACTTTTGGCCGATGACACTGCGGAGTAGTTTTCTTTGCAATGACACCATTATATATCCATCCTAGACTCGTCATTTTGTAGTGTATGTGATTTTGGCAAAGTCTGAAAAATAGAAGGTCACTTAAATATTCCTGTGTTCGATATTTTTGCTTCTGTTTGTAGGATGATGAGCTTTAAGACACCACCCGTGGGGGAAGTAGCAGATTCAGTGGAAAATAATAACTGCAAATGTTCCTGAAGATTAGCTGCTCATATCCAATTACGATATAGATGAAGAAGATAATGGACTACCAATACGAAAAGCTGTTCCTGTGTGATATATTTGCCCGTGGGGGCTACCGACCAACCAGACTGTAGTTCATGTCTTTGGTATTGGATCTAGAAGGTTATGGACTGCCAAACTATCTATGATATGTTTTCTGATGTATCGAGAAGGTTTGGGACTACCAACCAGACAGTCCTGCTTCTTCATCCTTTACATAAGAAGTTATCTGAAGTTGATGTCTTTTAACGTGTACTTAATGGAACAATGTTTGGATATTTGGAGACTGTACATTAGATCATTTTTAAAACTTGGATATCTGTAAATAACTATATTGTTTTATAACGATTCTACGATTTCTCTAGGCCAGAGCTATTCAATTAGTTGTTCACATGGGCCGTAGTTGAAAGTCAAAACTTTTAAGTGGGTATCCTCAAAAAATGCAAATGAAAAACAGTAAAAAATGGGCCAGAAGTAAAACTCTCTTCTGGGCGATTGGGAGATGCTGTCTGGACCGATTCTGGCCCCGGGTGCCACTATTTAAATAGGCCTGGCCTAGGTAATCAGATTTTTACGTTTTCAATCCGTCGAACAGCCTATTCATATAGAAGTAAGCTTGTTCACTTACAGGGATATTTTATAATCTCATTAGTTTCTGCAATAAAGTTTTCAACATTTTACTCGATTAATCAGCCGTGCTTCAAAGTTGCCATTCAAAAGCTCATACTATGCAACTTCAGAAGGAAATTGTAGTTTGTAAATGTAGACATGTCAATGTTGAAAATGACAAGTTTATTACAAATAGGTAAATAGTAACCATTCAAAATATAAAGTGGGCATGTGTAGAATTCATGTTGAAAAGTATACTTGAAAGGAGGTGTTAGAAGAGGCTGATTAACTGACTCAAAGGGAGGTTACTACCAGGTAACAGAAATTTCTTAAAATGTAAATGTTTTGTGGTTGGTAAACATTTGTAATTAAGTACTATGCCAAAGAAAGTTTCATCATTTTAAAGTAAGTTGCAATATTGCGACCCATATGCGAAATCAGGCTGTTGGCAATAGTTTTTACCAGGGGAAAGTAGTAGCTGTTACATTCAAGGACCAAACGCAAGTGTTGACAAATTACACATCACGTGTGAGGTATGTTATCCACTATTTTCAGGCAATGTGCATTACGTACTGACAAGGGTCATGCTGTCTGGTTAGGTTCCCGTTAGGTTTAAAGTTGAAACGTTCGGTATAAACATTTCAAATCTTCATTGAAGCAGTATATTCAAATATTCAAATACCCAATACTTTCGAAAGTAATTATAAGGCAATTACGTTTGCAATGACATTATGAAAGGAAAGGCATTCACAAAATGAAGGACGTACATGTAAAATATTCACATAATTTAACGAAGTTAATGCTTTTATTTGTTCATAATTTACTTACCTTATCCGTGGTTAATTCTGTAGTCTTATAACAATTAGATTATCTGTAAAAGATTCCCAACCAAGGGTACAAGACATAATTCCTAAGGATACGAGAAGCCCCGTCTTACTGGTAGGACGTGGTGTATTTACTACACTCCAACAGTGCAGGGGCTTGGAGGTCAGACCAAAAGTTTTTTTGGGTTTCAGTGTTTAAAAAGGTTAGATAGTACTGACTTGTTTAGATTGAATCATTGGGCTGCATTTGTAGCACTTGCATTAATGTTCCTTTTCAATGTGAGGCAACATTAGCACCTATTGTATGCCCACCACATATATTATATCTGAGACAGGAATGAACTTTTTCATTTCTCTAGGGGTTGTCTTAAAAGCATACATCCAATACATAGCTATCTAGAATGATTTTGTTAGGGGGGAGGGGGGCACAGTTAAGCTGGGCATAGTTAGCATCAATTACCTGGGTGGCTGAGCAGCTGCCATTGGTGCTCAAACTTCATTTATTTAATTACATGATTTGGGTTAAAGTGTGACAAATGTTACAACATGACATGGAAAAGAGGTTGAGTGCTCTACTTCTATTGGGAGTGGGGGGGGGAACTGAGCCCCAGTTTTGAACTCCAGAGGACCGTATACACAAGTCACCCCCTGGCTATATAACAGCTCTCTCCTCTTGGATTATGCTGTGTTGCTCTTGTATGACGAGCACTTTTCTGGAATCCTAATATTCAATTTTTATAATCTTGTAACCTGTAAACCACAAATATTGAATGTTTGTTACTATCTCTATGCCTCTCCCTATTTGGAATGTGTATAGATCCCCCTTGGGTAACATCTGGAATGTGCAAGGAACTCCCTTAGGTATTATTTAGAATGTAAAAGGAATACCCCCTGGTGTTCTATTTGGAATTGTAAGGAGTGCCCCTTGGGTAGTATTAGGAATGTGTAAGAACTACCTCTTGGATGTCATAGAGCCCAGTAGATTTTCTTGAGACATCTTTAACAAGATGTTCATATCTGACGTGGTGGAGGTTTTTGTATTGAAATCTCTATATCAGGACCCCTGGATGTTTGTATGTATCTCTCTAAACCGATTAGTAAGCTGCTCAGGGAAGATTAAGAGAAACCTTGTTTAGTACAGCTTTAACTGCCAGTATACGTATCATTCTTTAAGGTTTTGTGGGGGAACACAGCTTTCTTGAGAAGCTGTTAGTTATAGGTTATAATATTTGTGGGATACTGTCAAAATATGAGGGACATTCAAGTGCCTACCGTACTTTGATAACAAAATAGATGTGTGTTGACATTATTTAGATTCATTGAGATAAGATATTTGGCATGTTTTATTTGTTTAGGAAGAAGCAATCACTTGTTCTATTTCGTCTGTGCTCTTTGCAATTAATGTAGACCTCGTAGGTGGTGTTTTGGAATTGTGAACAAGTTGACCATTCAACAAGTATACCTTCAGTAAGTGTGCACCTATTATTATAGATTGTGGTAATAAGCACCTTCTTACCATAATATGAAAAAGTAGGATGTGGATTCTTGATCAGACTGCTATCAGGGTGCAAGGGTGGGACCCATTAGCCAGGACTATTTGCTTTCAGGGGCGGATCTAGGGGGTTGCGAGCGTCGCTTAAGCAACAGTCAGATTTCAAGTACCATATGTATTAGATCTACCTTCATTTAGTACCTAAATGCGAAATGAAAGTAAGAATATCAATGCTTTTAGAGTCATTAGTTCCCTTCCTCTTCTTACCCAAGCTTATCATGGAACGATTAACGGAATGGATTAATTTTCAATTTTAAGCCAATCAGATGCAGTATTGTAAGGTGGAACAACCAGTAAGTTTACAAGAATTTCATATTTCAAAAACTGGCGGGAGCCTCAGTAGTCCATGTTTTGTCGAGCTTTTCTGTGGGCGGAGCCACGGTGAGCAACATATTAAGGTCAAATTCTAGCTCTCTACTAATCAGAACTTTGCATTTACATCCAAGTTTTGGCGCGAGCAACAGGTGAGCAACACTACAATTTCAAATTTTGCTCCTCCATCAATCATAAGCTCAAATGAAGCAGCTAAGGTTCTTGCGCGAGCAACAGTGGTATTTTGAACAGTAAAATACCGCGAATTAAGAAACCATGGACTGACCGGAATAAATCGTAAAACGAGGCTCACTGCAGCATGGTTTCGCAATCTTGTAAAATGGCTGCTCGCTGTAACTCCGATCTATTAACAGAACAGTTGAAATCGGTATGTTTTAGCCATACCATAAATAGGAAGCCTACTGAAAAGAGAGCAATTAGCTTAAAATTGCATGCTGAAAAAACCAAAGCAGAATTGAAAGAGGTGATTAGGTCCTGCCCCATGTGATCAAAAAGCAATTGAAGAATCGAATCTTAATTTGTATTCATAGCGGACAAGGAGAGACCTATGATCAGATTATGAAGATATTGCATAAATTGAGAGGATGAAACGTGATGTATGTGATCCAGTTGTTTGGATACAATCAGGATTGTTAAACGTGTTCTATCTTGCTGGTTTTTGCTGTCAGTGCTGTGCGTCAGAGGATGTCTAGTTTTATTTCTCAGAAGTCGTTTGTGATGTCTGGAGTATCTAAAGAAAACCAGGTTTCGAGAAGGAACATTCGAGTTCTGTTGATTTCGTTGGGAGGCCATGGTAGCAACCCATAGTTGTAATGGCATAGATACAAAGGCATAGGTACGAGGTGATTTTTGGGTGTGGTTCACATTGATTCGCATTTATTTGTATTGTATGCAATCGAGTTGCAAATAAACCCCGTAGGCGGACTTTAAAAATCTGGGCAGTTGAAATTGCGTATAAACTATTTGCCATTTAAAAGTACTCATTGCTTACGTCAAGAATAAAAAAGACGATGTTTGCATATATATCTTCAGTGGAAACACCATATTGTGTGAAACGAACACAATCAAAGACTGACCCTAACCCTGCACTCCGCTACCCTGTCCCACAAAACAATACATGGTGTAGAGTTGGCTATATGCATTTTCAACTGCCCGAATTGTTAACATCCGCCCAGTAGTACAAATAAACAGATGTATCCTAGTTGCCTGATAACGGAGGAATTAGCTTAGCTGGGTAACTGGACAGCTGCTATTGGTGTTCATTTAGCTACATGATTTGGGTTAAAGTGTGACAAATGTTACAAAATGATGTGGAAAGAGTTTGAGTGCTCTATTCCTATTGGGAGAGGGCACAGAGCCACTGTTTTGAACCCCAGAGGGCCTTACCCCTAGAACCTGTAAACCACAAATATTGAATGTTACCATCTCTAGCACAATGCCTCTTCCTATCTGGAATGTGAATAGAGTCCCCCTGGGATACTATCTGGAAAGTGTAAGGAACTCCGTTGGGCAATATTTAGAATGTGTTAAGGAATACCCCCTGGAGTACTATATGGAATTGTAAGGAGTGCTCTTTGGATAATATGTGGAATGTGATCAAAGAGCAGTGGAAGACTCAAATCCAAATTTGTTTTCATAGCCGACAAGGAGAAATATCATCAAACTAGGGAGGTATGACATACGTGGGGAGGATTAAACAGGGGGTGCTTGATCCAGTTGTTTGGATACAATCAAGATTGTTAAATATGTTCTTTCTTAGTTGCCTGATAACGGAGGAATGTGGTATGTTATGACTCATACTATGTTCTTAGATTTCTAGTAAATGGGGGACGCTTATTAATTTTTCACGCTTTTTCCGACCTCCCAAGAGCTTGTTTTGGGGGAGGGGGAGAAGTTAAGCTGGACATAGCATCAATTAGCTGGATGGCCGGGCAGCTGCCATTGGTGCTCAAACTTCAGTTGTATAATTTATATGACTTGGGTTAAAGTGTGGCAAATGTTACAACATGATGTGGACAAGAGTTTGAGTGCTCTACTTCTATTGGGGGTGGGGGAGGCACTGAGCCACAGTGTTGAACTCCAGAGGACCGTATCCGCAGGTCACCCCTGGGTATATAACAGCTCTCTCCTCTTGGATTATGCTGTGTTGCTCTTGTATGACGAGCACTTTTCTGGAATCCTAATATCCAATTTTTATTATCTTGTAACCTGTAAACCACAAATATTGAATGTTTGTTACTATCTCTATGCCTCTCCCTATTTGGAATGTGTATAGATCCCCCTTGGGTAACATCTGGAATGTGCAAGGAACTCCCTTAGGTAATATTCAGAATGTAAAAGAGCACCCCTGGTGTCCTATTTGGAATTGTAAGGCGTGCCCTTTCGGTAATATTAGGAATGTGTACGAAGTACCTCGTGTATGTCATAGAGCCCAGATGGTTTTCTTGAGACGTCCTTGGAACGTATATTGATTGAGGTTTTTGAGAAACACGCTCCAGAAACACAGAAAAAAGTACGTGGTTTGCATTGCCCCTGGAGAACCCCAGAGATCCCAAAATTGATAAAAGCGAGAGATTACCATCTAACAAAAGCTAAACAATGTGGAAATGACAATAACTGGAAATTGTACAGGGAATATCGAATATCGAAGTAAATTCATGTATTAGGAAGAGTAAGCAGTTTTGGAATTTGGTTAAGAAACTATACCCGTCTAAGGATACCGCTTCCGTAGGCGTATCTGCACTCGAAGTAAACGGGAAACTGGAAACCGCCAAACAAGGCATAGCTTCTTGTTTTGCAACTACTTTACAACTTGTGCCGAAAAGCTGTGTCGAGGTTTCGAAAACCAGGTTTCAAGAAGGAGCATTCGAGTTCTGTTGATGTTGTCAGGAGAGCGTGGTTGTAACGTGCGCTTGTAATGGCATAGATACAGAAGCTTAGGTAGGAGGTGATTTTTGGGTGTGGTTAACATTGATTCGTATTTGAAGTATTTGTATTATCTACCATATGTAATGGAGCTGTAAACAAACCCTGTAATAGAAATGAACAGATATATCTTAGCTGCCTGATGGCGGTGGAATGTGGTATGTTATGATACATCCATACCATACTCTTAGATTTCTAATAAACGGGGGACGCTTATTAATTTTTCATGCTTTTCCGAACTCCCCGGAGCTTATTTGAACCTCCCGTTGTTTACAGTGCATGGAACGAAAAATTGGAGATTTCTTCCTTAAGAAAAGAAATTTCTACTTTCACTAAATGATAGTGTTTCTTTCGCCAATTGAATGCATAGTTTGATGTTTGTCAGAAGTTGCAATTGACAGTTACATTGCCACTATATTTTAGAAATATTTCCTATACCCCCGTTTATCAAGACCCCCGTTTGTGATATATTTCATGATTCGTTGACCCTTTTATTTGAATTTGTATTCCATAAATCCTACCAGGTATGATTGTTTTGATTGCCCTTTTACGTTCTTTTGCTTCCGTTTAGGTGTTGGCTGCTTGTTATCAATTTCATCTCTCGTGAATTGCAAACTGATTTCGTATTTTGGGAGTAGTTTGAAAGGTTTGTACATCTTTAGTCTCCATTAAATCTACCTCAGTGTTTGTAAGGTAAATCAAGATAAGGTGTGTGTTTGCGACGAATTTGATTCGACTGGCGGATGTGCAGTTTAGGGTAACAGTCAAATCGCGTTAAATCATCATCTTGTGCCATCTGCTCCCAGCAGGTTGGCTGTTATGGACCTCCATTCTTGTCTGTTCTCCGCAGCTCTCACGCATTCGCCATAATTCTTTCCTGTCCAGTCCTTGATGTTAGTTGCCCATATAATTCTTGGCCTTCCTTTTCCCCTTTTTCCGTTTATTTTCCCTTCTAATAAAAGTCTCTGTAGCCCATTCTGTCTTACCATATGCCCGAAATATTTGGCCTTTGGCCTTCCTTTTTCTGATACTATCAATCAGTAGTCTCTTTATCTTCATCATGCCTAACACCTCTTCATTCGTCTTATGCTCAGTGTATGATATCCTTAACATTCGCCTATAGCACCACATTTCAAATGCTTCCAATCGCCTACTCATAGCCCTTGAAATGGTCCATGTTTCAACTCCGTAGGTAAGTGTAGACCAAACATAGCATTTTAATAGCCTAAATCTCAAACTAATGTTTATGTTCTGCATGTCAACAATTTCTTCATGTTAGCGAAAGCTCTTTTGCAATTAGAATACGTCGTGCTATTTCTGCATCACTTCTGCCATCTTCCCTTGTCATATGCCCTAGGTAAACGAACTTAGATACTTGCTCAATTGGCTTTCCGTCAAGTTCTAAATCTATTAATTTATGTACCGTTTTACTAACTACCACACTCTTTGTTTTTACGATGTTCATCTCCATTCCATACGGTTTCCCACATGTATTTACTTTTTCGAGTAGTGTCTGTAAATCTGCTGCATTTAAGACTATTAGTGCTGTGTCATCCGCATATCTCAAATTATTAATATTCATACCACCGATATTAACTCCATTTCTATCTACTACTTCTTTAAAGATTTTCTCTGTATACAAATTAAATAAATTTGGTGACAGGACACATCCCTGGCGAACACCTCTCTTCACGCTATATTCTGATGAAAACTCTGTTTTTGTTCTAACCACAACTGTTTGATCCCAGTATAGCCCTGCAATAATTCTCAAATCTTTTTCATCAATTCCTATTTCCTTTAGACACTCCATCAGCTTGGAATGTTTCACTTTATCAAACGCTTTCTTATAGTCAATAAAACAGATAAAAACGTCTTCTCCCAGCTCAATAATTCGCTCACAAATAATTCTTAGATTGAATATACCCTCTCTTGCTCCAATCCTAGGTCGGAAACCACTCTGAAAGATGCTAATTTCTTGATCTATTTTTGCTATAACCCTTTTTTGTATGATCTTCAATAAAAGCTTCGTCATATGACTCATCAAACTTATGGTACGAAAATCTGAGCAACTGTGTGCATTTGGCTTTTTTGGTATAGGCACAAAGATTGATTGTCTCGTGTCTTTTGGAATAAAACCAGTGTGATAGATGTCATTGCATATCTCTGTGATGATGTTTAGGTTGTTGCTATCTAATGCTGCCAAAACCTCAGCTGATATTTCATCTGGGCCTGTGGCCTTCCCTCTTTTCATTGCTCTAATTGCTGCCTCAACTTCTGACTTTAGGATTGCCTTACCAGTAAGAGCATTGTTGTCTGACAAGGGCTGTCTTTCATCATCATACAATTCAGCTATGTATTCAACCCATCTATCTGCTACATCTTTTTGTTCAAACAGTATCCTTCCATCTTTGCTCTCTATGCATCCAGAACTCCGTTTCCTTGATTTTAAAGTTGTCAGTTGTTTTACTCTATTATGCATCTCCTTAACTTTGTGTCCCCTATCAAATTCCTCCACCCCTTGGCATTGCTGTATCATCCAATCTTCTTGAATACTATACGAAATTACTCCTTACGATGAAGATAGTCTAAAAAAACGATAAAAAGTGCGGTTCTACTTACCAATTACTTAGGATTGGGGTTAGGGTCAGGGTTAGGGTTTTGTGCATGGTAAGGGTCAGGGTTAGGGTTAGAGTTAGTTGTAGAACTGGCGGAGGTTTCTTAATGGACAAAAGGATTTCAATGTTGATCGAGGAAAAACTAAGAGTAAATAAGTAATTACTAAGTAGAACCGCACTTTTTATCGTTTGGTTCGACTGTCTTCATCATAAGGAGTAATTTCGTATAGAATTTAATGCGATTTGGCGGTTACCCTAAACTGCACATCCCCCCGATTGATAATAGGAGCAACATTGTCCTTGTAATTTGGCAACTCAATGATATGATGGCATGGTCGTCCTCATATTTCTGTAGGTCAACTAGTACACAAAATAAACCTTACCAAATGTATTTTTATGTTCTCCATGGTCTCTAATAAACATGGGGGGACGTTTATGAGGTTTTGAATTTTTTGCTTCTACTAATACTGTTTCTAGTCAGGCATAAAACTAATTGAACCTTATGTTCAGAAAATTCCAGCACCTTCCGTTTATTCCAAAGCCCATTTCTTTATTTTTCAAAAATTTTTCCCAACAGCCCCCCCATTTATTCTGACCACCCCCAGATTATTAGAGGCCAAAGAGTAGTATATTAAATGTCTTTCAGTTGGCTGAATGTATCCAAGTGCCGAGAGAGGCAGTTTAGTTATAGTGTAGAAAGAAGCATAATTATTTTAGCATCTTTTATTTGTTTGTAGCTGTTGAATTACATCTATACCTCTCTCTAGTACTTGGAAGTGTTAAATTGACTCTTTTCAGCAGTAGTAGACATTATATGCATACAATTATATACATACAACTACATATTTTACATACAAATATATACATACATAAGAAGTACACATAGAAATACATACATACATAAGTCCTGGGATTTGATAGGGCTGGACAACACACAGTGAATATAAGAATGGTTATGAGTTTTGTCGTTCATGGAGAATGTACATGAGTAATTGATCTGTGCTTTGGGCTTCGTGCAATACTGTTCTTATTACTCATGAGATAACGTGGTAAAGTCAAATATTGCATATAGGCTTTGCATATGAACATTAGATCATTAGCATATCTACCTGGACTGAAATTTCTTTCCCATTGGATGAAAAGTCAGGCTTGCCAGAACAGGAGAATTTTCAAATAAGCAAGTTGGAAATGACGAAGAGGAATATGAAGCGTCGTTACGAAACGGTGTCTTTGTAAACTTTTGGTCCTTTATCGGTCCTTGATCCTATTGCAGTGAACCATAATATGCTTTTTTCCATCTAAGAAAATCTGCCGCTCTATTCCCATCAGTGTATCTGGAATCCCCGAGTCTAGTGTGTGAAGAGGTACTAATTTAATTTAGAGATTTCTGATATTTGAAGTAAATGTCAAAATTAGGGAAAAAGTAAGTTTCATAATTTCTTTAAGATTAAGAAGACAATGGTCGATTTCGTTCCTTTCATTGGTTGTTTGAGGATGTCTATGATAGATAGATTGCCTATTTGGAGTTGTCAGAGATATTGCATAAGGCGTATATGTATCAGTCACAATGAGGATGCTTGTGCAAAATGCCTGTGCATAACAGTTGATATTGATTGTTGTCATTGTTTTGAAATATTATCTTGTTAGTCTTGTATTCTGGTTTAATTCTTCATGGAATTGTAGGCTGCATCTGCTTTACTAATAATTCATGTATGGCCCTTTGTGGAGAAGGTATTTGTAAGGAGGAACGCTCTCTTACTGTAAATCATGTTGTTCTACGTTTAAACTAAGACAAAACTCCTGTATAAAACAATAAATTTATTTTTCATATTTATCAGGAAACTCCCAGCTATGAAAGTTTTCATTTGCATGCTAAGGCTTATTTAGTAAGGTATGAAGTTTAGCAATGACAAATGTTTAACATTGGTTCCAATTTTGTAGTCTTGATCAGTGGGCTGCCTAGTGACTTTTGAGAAGAGGGGTGTAGCAAACGAAATTTTCTGACCGGTTTGAGTAAAGCCCTATAAGTACCTACAAGCCACCATTATTACCAACAATGAATGGCCATTAAGTCAGCTTTTACGGATGAGCCAGAAAATTACTGACTTCCTCTACGTAGCTGGGGAAGAATGACACCCCACATACCCTATTTCCGCATTCCTACAAGCTACCATAATTACCGACAAGCAATGGCCGTTAAGTCAGCTTTTACTGATGAGCCAGAAAACTACTGACGGCTTCTACGTAGGTGGGGAAGTACACACCCAATTTCCGCATGCTCCGGCTGTTCATGCTAGTAAAGTCTTACATGTGTAGTATTTTTGTTCCATCATTTTACTAACTATGTTAATTATGGCTCATGTCTATATAAGGAATGCTTTAAGTATTGTAACTAGCGATATTGTTTCTGTCAGTTATTTGGGTGCACTTCAGTGCGTATGCTTTGCTTCCATATGAAGCTTCTCAGGATGATACTGTTGAAGGTCACAAAGCTCATAGGTGCATCTTAACTTACAATGGTCACAAAGCTCATAGGTGCATCTTAACTTACAATGGTCACAAAGCTCACAGGTACATCTTAACTTACAATGGTCACAAAGCTCATAGGTGCATCTTAACTTACAATGGTCACAAAGCTCATAGGTGCATCTTAACTTACAATGGTCACAAAGCTCATAGGTGCATCTTAACTTACAATGGTCACAAAGCTCATAGGTGCATCTTAACTTACAATGGTCACAAAGCTCATAGGTGCATCTTAACTTACAATGGTCACAAAGCTCATAGGTGCATCTTAACTTACAATGGTCACAAAGCTCATAGGTGCATCTTAACTTACAATGGTCACAAAGCTCATAGGTGCATCTTAACTTACAATGGTCACAAAGCTCACAGGTACATCTTAACTTACAATGGTCACAAAGCTCATAGGTGCATCTTAACTTACAATGGTCACAAAGCTCATAGGTGCATCTTAACTTACAATGGTCACAAAGCTCGTAGGTGCATCTTAACTTACAGTGGTCACAAAGATCACAGTTGCATCATAACTTACAATGGTAATTTCCTTGCATGAGATAGTAAATATGGATCATGTTACATAGACAATGAAGGTTGCAGGTAAACACTATTTACACTTTGCTACACGGCCATTTTCCTTCTACAGGCAAATGCAGAATTTACTGTAAAATCACTACTACCTATTAAGAGAGGTGGTTGATTGGCTAAGAAACTGTATGGATTGAGTGAATTATTTGAACTGATTTATCTATGCATTAATAGCACCATCATTAGGAACAACATTGTAGTAGTTGGGTGTTATAGAAAGTTCACGATTACTTCATTTGTTTCATTGATTATACTTTTTCAGCACTGAGCCAATCGTTGGACGTTAGAATAAAGCAGTGTTTCCACTTTCAAGGAAATTTTCTTAAAACAGGAAATTGGAACATTCTGCAAGGAATTTTTCAGAGCTGGAAAACTTCAAGGAAAATCTAAAGAATTATGTACTGATTCTTACGTGGTTTCTCACTGACTGTCCTAACAATCAATTTTCGTATTTTCATGATTATGAGACTGGACTATGGTGGCCTAGAACCGCCATAAGGAATTTTGAACATGATATCCAAATTTTTCAAAGTTAATTAAACTCATGGTTAACAAAAATTTTAAACCGTTTGAACATGAACCAGAAGTCAAATAAAAATGAAATAAAATTTCAAACCATTTGAAATTGAAACAAAAATCAAATGAAAATGAAATAACATGAAATTTAAAATCGTTTGAAAATTAAAATGAAAACTCTTCCAGCCTAGAACCGCCATAGCACACAATGCAGTGCTCACGCAGTGTGCTCGCATCACAAGCTCACATGGCCATGGAAACGAGGTAAGAATAGCCCCCGCCAAAAGGTACGCGCTGATCAACGCTCTTGTCTAGCTAAGTTGTGGAAGTTTCTGCTTGTTATATCTTCTCATTTACCATGGCATGGGAAGAATTTCGAAAGAAAATCAAAATGAAGAGAACTGGCAACAAACCTGGTAATGTTGCAAGTGGAGGCGGAGTTGGAAATAGCATTCTGCAATCTGGAGAAATAATTGTCCAACGGTTGTCTGCTGAAGTGTCTGGAAAGGCCCAAAAATATACAAGGATAGGTGCCCGAGAGTTTGTTGAATTCAAATATCCAGAAGTCACACTGGAGAATATAAAAAGCAGTTGCGAGAACCACTTCAAATCACAGCTAGGAAGTGACTACTACTGCGACATATTGGCAGGAGACCAAGGACCTTCATGCTCCTCGCTAAGTCATATTCCCAACTTAAAAGTTATTCATGTAAGATTTGTCAGGGTGTCAAAGAGAAAAGCAAGTAGTCATAATGATGTGCAAACTTATGAGCCTTTGATACATCCTCCTATGAAACTGAAGAGAGGTCGAGCAAGCAGCAATGTGAGTACATGTTCTACACCACAGTCATTTCCCACAAGTAGAAAAGCATTAGTACTTGCTTCAGTGCCAGGTCCCTCATGCTATCCTAAAAGTTTATCTGTTGCAGACATGTTAAAGCTTGGGAAAAACTTCAGCAAAGCTGGTGGAACTGTTGTGCACCTATTTAGATTTGATTTACAGCAGATGTTGTGGTCTTCTGTACCAACAGACATTGAATTGTATATTGAAGATAGCCCTATAGGAGTTGGTGGGTTTCGAGAAGCTTTCAAAGCTACGTGTTCAAGTCCTGCATTCAGAAATACCTGGGTTCTGAAAAAATACCATGAGGGAACATTGAAGATCATTGCTGACCTGGGAATCACAATAGAGCAGCATACAAAGAGAATTGTTCAAATGCACACTTTGGCTAGGAACTTTTGCTACCAACTCAAGGCAAAGATTTGCAATGAAGGTGTATCTGAAGAATATGGAGAATTTCTTCACTATGGTGAGGTATATTTTGGCAAACTTGATGATGGAGAATGTGTAACCATTGAGGAATTTATCCCTGGCAACTTTGTAAAATATATGAACAACACTGGGATTATGTGTACCACTCATTCTGATGACAAAGATATTGGTCAAAAAGCTGAAAATCTGGCCCACTTCTCTTATGAAAATTCACAGCAAAAGTTGATGGTCACAGACATCCAAGGAAGTGGCTATTCCTTATATGATCCAGAAGTTGCTTCTGCTAATTTGACAGATGCAGATCAAGAGGTTTTGTTCTGTGCTGGCAACCTATCCAACTATGCCATAGAGACTTTCAAAGCCAACCACGTTTGCAGAAAATTTTGCAAACTAACAAGACTGGAGGAAATTTGCTCTGTTTAGGTCTGATATAATGCTAAGATATTGTCCTGTTAATGTTTTGTTAATCCCAAAGAAGACCCCCCACAGTTAAAACTACATATGATAGAGCACGTGTGCAGTGGTGTTAGAATTGATTTCTCTTCTATTTTCAAAGATATACCATGTTACTACATTAACATTTAGAGTGTTACTAGTAGTTATATTATTAGACAATCTACTAACTTAACTGCTATTTTGTGTAGATGGTGCCTTGGAATATATGGGTTTTTTATGTGCTTTTCCATCTGGTTTTTAAATACAAAAAGGTATCAACACAGTCCCCTGGTTTCACTTTCAGTGGATCCTGCAGGATTGCTTCACATTTCCTTCGAAATTCTGGGTGTAGAAAATCATCTGGACTGTGCAAAATATTTGAAAACCCTGCAACCTCCTTTAATTCATCTTCAGTGACTTTCCAGCCTAAATAAAATGAGAGATACTTCTTATCAAAGGGAGATGGGATTGACCAGGCTTGACTACTGCTGCCTGTATTCAAGTCATTAGCTACATACATGATTGTGTAATACTATTGAAAAGAAACAAGTCTACTACTACCAACTGCAATTGTTGGAAAATCATCAGTTGTCACGGCCTATTAGGTGTTCAATGAAGTATAACAAAAACTTGTGCCCTGAATTCTAGCACATGTTTTCTCTTCTATTGCATTTTTAATGTTGTCTGTTTCATGAGGTGCAAACCTTATACACCTTAGATTCAGGCAAAGATACAGCCTTCTACATAGATACAGCTTCTAGTTAGATCCATGTTCGCTTACCATATTCATCAAGTCCATAAACTGCTGGAAAGTCATAGATGTGGTTTGGGATGCCATCTGCAAGGAATGTATATTTCTGAGTTCTAATTCTGTGAGTGTTCCAAATAGTGTCTTTGAAGATATTAATTTCACTATCCACCAATGGTACCATGAAATAAGCCAATAGCATCCTGGAGAAAAACCTTTACAATATTATGGTGGAAAACTACACATATGTTCAAAATTAGTGCTTGCCTACACATCAATGCTGTGTTTCACCCAAAATGGTGCCACATACACCTTGAAACATAATATAAAGTATAATTGATAATAACAATATATTTCAAGGTATGGTGTCATGTGACATTAAAGAATATAGCAACTATTAGGAAATAGCACTAAGTTTCATTACAAAAATATTATTTTTAGAGGCATACAAAAACTGCAACCTGTCTGTTTCATCATGTGCATCATAATATCCATTTTCTAACAAATACTGTAAAGGCAACTTGTAGAATTTCTCAAGACGCTCATGAAGGTCCTTCCACCATCTTTCAATCTAAAATAAGATACTACATAGTTAACCTCAAGGAAACACAACTAACACATAACAAGTAAGAAGTAGGATGACAAGAAAGAGAAATGTTGTAGAGAGAATACCCAAGGTAGTATCAATTATTTTGCATATATACAAACTAGTACCTTGGGTATGTGAGTAAATATGGCCCAAACTGGAGTCCTACTGTTGCAGGATTTCAATTTGCCAGAAGAGTACCTCTTCTATCTAAATAACCATTATTATAATGTGAGTTGTCCACAGCCTGATGGGGTAAAGTATGGAGATTGTTTCATCTATCTACAAAGCAACTTTGCAGATATCTAACAATTGCCACAAACTGGGATCCCATCTCTTCATTTGGAGGGTATGGTTTTACAGGTCTGTGGTCACTTCTATATTATTGAAATTGCTTACCTTATTAGATGTTGAAGGACCATATATCACTGTCTTATCACACACAGTATTGCACTCAACATCCTTCATGTCATCACAGTTTCTTCTTAAATATGCATGCATTGTTGCAATGATGCCTGTTTCTGTACCTTTATCTAGTCTCAGTTTTGAAGCAATGATGCCATTTTGCATCAAATATTCTAGGTACCTGCGAGCAACCAATAATGGATCATGGTTAGAGGTCCAGACTTTTACCCACAATATCTTACGGCTGGCTGTATCTAGACAGCCATAGACTGCCAGGGGGAATGTATTATTCTGATATCCCATTAATTTGTCGTGCCCATCCAATGAATGCACTTGATTAACTCCACCAATAATAAAATGTCCTTTCGTTTTCTGATTTTTACCAACTGCTCTTTCCTGTAGACCTGCTGAATCCAAGTGAGACATCATATCATAAACAAGGTCTCGCGGAACATTAAGTTTATGGATTTGGCGGATTTTCTGGTGCATAGCTCTATAACCGAGGAGCTTTCCAGGGCCTTGCAGTTCCTCTTCCACAGCTTGTTGCACCGCACCTAATGGTGTGGACTTTAATGTCCTGGGGACAAGATTCACATTCAGATTCGCGGACAACATTCAGATTCGATGGTAGTCATCTTGTAACTGTCCAAAACATGTCGTAGATAGAATATCGAAGCATCTAACTCAAATAACATCCGACTAGGCATGTTAAGCTACGTTTTGAATATTTTTCCATACTTTTTAACCCATAGGGTTCCTCAAACGAAGTGCCGTTACGTTCAAATCCGTTATATTCTCGCTCCGATGAGTTTGAATCAATGTAACTTTTCGATCACTTACTGCAAATAAATCAGAATTTCAATGAAATAACATTCGACTAGGCATGGTAAGCTACATTATGAATATTTTTCCATAATTTTTAACCCAGGGGTTTCCTCAAACGAAGTGCCGTTACGGTCAATTACGTCATATTCTCATGCCGATGACCTTTCAGCAATGTGAAATTTCGATCGCTTATTACAAATAAAACAGAATTTCAATGAAATAACATCCGACTAGGCATGTTAAGCTACATTTTGAATATTTTTTCATAATTTTTAACCCATAGGGTTCCTCAAACGAAGTGCCGTTACGGTCAATTACGTCATATTCTCATACCGATGAGTTTGAATCTATGTGAATTCTCAATGTTGCATTACAAATGATATATGCCTACCGTACGGTGGCCCATACCGGTCAAACAAATTAACACGGTAGAAAACAAATTAACATATCAGAAAACAAATTAATATCTCAGAAAACAGATTAACATGTCACGAAGCAAATAAAAATGTCACAAAACACATTAAAATTTCAGAAAACACATTAACAATTCACGAAACACATTAAAATTTCAGAAAACACATTAACAAATCACGAAACACATTAAAGTTTCAGAAAACACATTAACAAATCACGAAACACATTCAAGTTTCAGAAAGCAGAATATAGCTAAACACGGGTAAGAGTATCCGGAGCAGCGGTTTAGTCTCATCACAGCACTATCATATTTTGGAATGGTACCAGCTTTTCAGTTACCTAAACATCCATAGAAAAATATGTTCTGCCCTTCATGTGGGGCTTGTTTAGATGTTTCTGGGCAGAAATTCTGCGGGTATTGTGGGAGTTCATTATTCAAGGGTACATTGTAATAAGTTCTTCGCCTTCTCCATAACTGTCCCTTATTCACGGTATTTTGTGCAAGTGAGCCACAATTTATACAAAAGCTATGAGCTTCCAGCAATTGATTCGCACAAGTAGTGCAGTAACTAAGACTATTTGAATTGCCTTCTGCTATAAATGGTACGTGTCAGGCCTAAACAGTACTAGGGCACACTAGCTTTGAGACATTGTGCTTCCTATATTGCATTTGTTTCCTTCAATTTCAATTTGTTTCTGATTGTTTTAATTTGTTTTCGTTAAGTTTAATTTGTTTTCAGCGACTTTCACTTGTTTTCTAAAACTTTAATGCGTTTTCTGAAACTTTAATGTGTTTCGTGATTCGTTAATGTGTTTTCTGAAACTTTAATGTGTTTCGTGATTCGTTAATGTGTTTTCTGAAACTTTAATGTGTTTCGTGATTCGTTAATGTGTTTTCTGAAATTTTAATGTGTTTTCTGAAATTTTAATGTGTTTTCTGAAATTTTAATGTGTTTTCTGAAACTTTTATTTGCTTCATGACACGTTAATCTGTTTTCTGAGATGTTAATTTGTTTTCTAACATGTTAAGTTGTTTTCTAACGTGTTAATTTGTTTGACCGGTATGGGCCACCGTACTACCGACAGGAAGGCGGCGCACTAGTATCAAGTGTTAGTGAGATTGTCTTCCACAATGTTGACATTATGAGAAAGTAAATGGCTTCCCACTTTAAGAAAAACTGAGTATTGTATGCGCACCCTAAACGTAAACATTATTGAACTAAATTCATAGAAAAGGTAGCACCTCAGCATTCTCTGTAAAAAATAAAGAGTATTGCAATGTGTGCTTAACATTGGTTATAGCGACGTAGCATCTAAGCCCGTGTTTCTCAACTTGGGAGAAGTCTCCCCTAGCGAGGAAAAGTTTACTTCTGATGGGAAATTTGGTTGCTGCGTTTAGACAATATCTTATATCAGTTTTTTTTATAAAATTATTTGATTAAATGTAAATCGAGATGGGATCATGGGGGAATCATTCTTGTGGTGTGGGCTTATTCGACGGAGGGGGCTTAATCGAATCCTTACGGAATTTTTATACTTCTTTCATTATCGCAGTTCTCAATGGCAGTTTTCTAAGCAAAACATTATTCATATTCCTCTTCCTTATTGACTACCAAAAGCAAAAATCAGGTAGTGTGTAGTATTGAAAGACAAAAATCTTCGAGATAGACTTCATGAACTAATCAGCCAACGACCTCTATTCTGTGGCATCGCTAGCTGTTTTTAGAAAATGAAATGGCATGTGTGGGGAAGCCATGTTTTGATTTGGAGAAGCAGGGGCGCCTGATAGAAGGTGTGGGGATTCTGCTTTGCCAAGAACTAACTTTTTCATGCCGAAAATCGTTGGATATGTAGAAATTTCATGACAAAAGCAAAGTTTGCCACCGCAGTACTTTTTTGTTACAGAAAGCAATGTCACTTTTTGTTTAACTAACAGTCCTCTCATTCTTTTTAAAACTATAACTCCATCGAGTGTGAAATGTCCCTATTACAGTAGCACAAGCCTGCTGAGTTCCTTTTTTAAAGAATAGATGGTAATAATTTCACAATCTCCATTAACGCTTTTATATTCAATATTATTCACTTATTTGATTTCACATTTGTCTGAAAATATATCTTTGCAGTTCATGTATATTTGTACAGTGCAAATCTATGGTGATCTCTGAAGCACGACAACAGCATTAGTATTTTGGAAGAAATCATTAAAACATGTTTGGAAAAAGCTGATGTTCTGAAATGTAACTACATATCAATTCCTTTAAGGTCGTTCCCATGTAAGAAGTGGCCTTCTGGCTTGGCTGTGAAGGTCAAAATATCATCGGTGGTAACTAACATCAAGAGGGCGAAGTATGTTGGTTGGTTGCATTTGACTTGTAAGAGATGACAATTGGCTGTCTCATGCCAAGGAAATCATCAAATCTATGAAGTTCGAGGAATAGTTAATAATACCAGGAGTGTTCCACGTCACTACTTCATTTCAGTACACGTATTTTTTTATAAGAAACTAAGGTCTGATGCTGGTAGGCAGTTTCTTAAATTTTCTGACGATTTTGCTGTCAAAAGTTTCTTACATGTTAAGGTCTTAGGTAGTGAATTTTTTAAACGTGCTTCCAAGGTAAAGCAAACAGTTCACTCACATTCAGAGATAAACTAAGTTAATGCGTTAATTTGAAGAATGATAAACGATGGTGTATTAAGTCTCTCAACAACCTTGCTCCACATAGCCTGCAAGCAATGCTTTCCAGAAATTGAGCCTACCGTTTCTTATAACATGTTTCTTATAAAAAAAATGCGTGTACTATGTGTGATTCCTCTCGCTGGTCCATAGCCATGGGTGGCTTAAGGGGGCAAGGTCCCTCCTGGAAGCCCAGAAATGACTCTGTGCCCCCTTAATTAAGAAGTAGAGCATTCGAACTATTTTTACATGACTTGGCATTATTTGTCAGACGTCAGCCTAAAGCATATAATTCAGTGCAGTTTGGATGCCACTGCAGGCCCCAGCTGATGGATACTCGCTATGATCCCATTAGTCATACTCACCTAAGAAAATCAACCTGATAACAACAAATTTGATAGCAACGGCACTTCGTTTCAGGAGCCCCCTGGGTTAGAAATTGTGGGGAAACAACCAAACTCTAGCTTAACATACTTAATTGCATGTTATTTCATTGAAATTCTGATTTATTTGCAATAAGTGATCGAAAAGTTACATTGATTCAAACTCATCGGTGTGAGAATATGACGTAATTGACCGTAACGGCACTTCGTTTGAGGAACCCCCTGGGTTAAAAATTAAGAAAACATATTCAAAATGTAGCTTACCATGCCTAGTCGGATGTTATTTCATTGAAATTCTGATTTATTTGCAATAAGTGATCGAAAAGTTACATTAATTCAAACTCATCGTCATGAGAATTTGACGTAATTGACCGTAACGGCACTTCGTTTGAGGAACCCTATGGGTTAAAAATTATGAAAAAATATTCAAAATGTAGCTTAACATGCCTAGTCGGATGTTATTTCATTGAAATTCTGTTTTATTTGTAGTAAGCGATCGATATTTCACATTGCTGAAAGGTCATCGGCATGAGAATATGACGTAATTGACCGTAACGGCACTTCGTTTGAGGAAACCCCTGGGTTAAAAATTATGAAAAAATATTCAAAATGTAACTTACCATGCCTAGTCGAATGTTATTTCATTGAAATTCTGTTTTATTTGCAATAAGTGATCGAAAAGTTACATTGATTCAAACTCATCGGAGCGAGAATATAACGGATTTGAACGTAACGGCACTTCGTTTGAGGAACCCTATGGGTTAAAAAGTATGGAAAAATATTCATAATGTACCTTAACATGCCTAGTTGGATGTTATTTGAGTTAGATGCATCGATATTCTATCTACGACATGTTTTGGACAGTTACAAGATGACTACCATCGAATCTGAATGTTGTCCGCGAATCTGAATGTGAATCTTGTCCCCAGGACATTAAAGTTCCTTATACATAACAGTCAACAACCAACTATAAGGCGCTAATGTACTTGCGCACCTCTCATCGACAACAGGGGGCTAACCCCATAAATTATACACCATTCGATAGCTCCTCATCTTTACATTCATATGCTACCCCATTTACCCCATAGGGTAAGGGTCAGGGTTAGGGTAGGTTATTTCATGTCCGCCATTATGAATATCATACGTATTGACTTATATTCATAATGGCAGACATGAAATAACTAGCACTAACCCTGACCCTTTGCCCTGACTCTAACCCTGACCCTTACCCTATGGGGTAAATGGGGTAGCATATGAATGTACAGATGAAGAGCTATCGAATGGTGTATAATTTATGGAGTTAGCCCCCTGTTATCGATGAGAGGTGGGAAAGTACATTAGCGCCCAATTATAAATATATATAACACAGGTGCATTTCCATAGACTGCATAAATGATCCACAGGATGTCATTTTAATTTATTGTATATAAATAATTGACATGTTTACTTAGCTAGGTTTTAAACTCATTTCCTCATAGTAAACTAGATTCTAGAAAATCAGTCTGATGCCAAGAATTATTAGAAATATATTGAATATGACATGACTGTAGGAATCTGGATTCAATATTCATCTTTAAAAGGTGACGTAAATTCTCAAACTGGCACCTTTCTAAGAAACACATGGAAAAGCCTTGATCAAAAATCTCCCCTTGAATGAGCACCATACCAAACCTTTAACTTCTTTATATGCCTGTTATAAATAACAGAGTCATTCAATAAGCTTTTGTGGGATTGTACCATATATATTTTTCTGCCTTGAATGGGAATCTGTGACATAGGAGAATGCCTAGGGGCTTCTCGTAATAAATTATTTTGTGGAAAAACTATTACCATTAACAGGGAAATGACGCAATAAATACAAAGGCCTGTCTGTTGAAAGCATCTGAGGGGCTCTATGGGGCCTGAAATTTTTGGGGGCAATTAGGAGTTGAATTGGCCTCAATTTATGTCAGCTACGCCACTGCTGTAAATAGGCCTTCCAATCGAATAACCCCCATTCAAAAAAAAAATAGAAATGGCCTCCATGGGGGTTTATTTGACTTTTAATGGCTCATTAAGCAATATACATTAAAGGCAACATAATTCGGACACAAAAGTTTCGGACAAAATATTTTCGGACGTTTTTCAAAGTTATTTAGAACGTTTAAAGAGAAATTTCGGACAAATACAAAAAAACGGATATTTATTTATTTTTAATGCTTTAAAAAGATATAATAAGGTTATCTCTTTCAACTGATTGATTCAATATATTTGGGGTATGTGTGACATTAAATCCTTCTGGGAAGTCGATTCCATTCTGGTGGCAACGGTCAGTTTTTCCTGCATAAATTAGCTGCATTGGTAGAAAGTCACCATCTGCACTCACTGTAAAGGTTCCAGTGATCTGTTTCTGGTTTCCTTTCCGCCTATTGGCACAGATGTTGTGCTTTGTACTTCAAGAGTTGTGTTTCTAGTACACACGTATGAAAGTCAACGAAGAGGTTATGGACCAAGAAGATGGACAAGAGAACGAAGATGATAGAGGCCTATTTGACAATGATCAAGCTGACGAGGATGATATTATTATTTTAGAGAATGATGAGGCAGATTTTAGTTAAATGCAGTTGCAAAGATACAATTTCGTATCAATCAGTGGCTCTCTCAACACTGTCTTCCCCTTCGTGCAGTTTTGTACACGTTTTTTATTTTATAACAAACTTAGCTCAGGCCGTACTAGTAGAAGTATCTTAAATTTTCTATTGTTTTCTATTGTTAATGAAAGCAAACGAAGACAGACTCTATTGTAATTTATCCCAACTTCTACTTGTAGGTTTGTTATAAAGCAGTTTCTTATATATAAAAAACATTTAGACAAGAAAATACGTATTCTAAACACAAAAATACACAGTTTAAACAAAGAAAATGTCTTGCTATATTTTCCTGTTTTGCAAGAAATTTCGGACAGTAAAGTTTTCGGATGACAACAAATTCCGGACGTTAAGATTTTCAGACGCCTCAAATGTACGAAAATATTAACGTCCGAAACTTTTTGCCTTTAATGTACATGCATGAGACATGAAATATTTGTATATGCAGAAAGTATCTTACGGAAATATCGAGCGGAGATCTCAATTGTCTAAGAGACTCCATAATTTAACTATATCTTGTGATTTTACATCAATTAGACTATTGGTTCTAAATGTTACTCAAAAGTTTTTCGACATGCTATATTCAGTCTTCCATTCCTTTTTCAAATCTGACGTCACCTATTTCACGGGTTTTCTTGCTTATCATGGTGCTCATAGTCTCGAAATCGTATGCTTTGCTAGCCTAAGCTTTCTCCCTATTCTGATTTTAAGCCATGCCAGCCAGTTGGAGTCAGTTAACCGCATAAAGGACAAAACCAAGTCAGTAAATTGACTTCACTAACATCATTAATTGGGAATAGCATCAAATCTCTGTTCCTGACGTAAAGATTTATCTACATAAAGCTTTATTTTGTATCATCTTGTTTAAATCTCTCTTCGTGTTTCTGCATAATCTTCACTTGCTCTCTGGAGTTGTAATCTACGTCAGTTGCCATAAAATGACGATTTGACAGGATCCATAAAGAATTGCTTTTCCTTCACTCCAATAATGCTAATTCTGGTTTTTAATACTTCTACTTTTCAAACGACAGTTTAGCAAAAGCTCTGACAATCAAGGATGACAGAAAAATGCTTGCAGAAATGAATGAAACAATCTAGTGAATATTCACTTTTTAAGATTTTTGAGAGTTGGTTAAGTTAAAAAGGTTTGTCTGCTTTCATTTTGTATTCTTATACTTATCACCAATGCGAAAAACTCTGACAATCACGGACTACTGACAAGCTGCTTGCAGAAAACGTAGAACGATTTATGACATTTGTCACTATTTTTGACTATAACCATCATCAATGTTAGACAAGACGTTATTGAACAAACGCAGTACTCTGCAGCTCTTGCTATAACTGGTGCATGGAGAGGTACAAGTAGGCAAAGGCTCTATGATGAATTAGGATGGGAGGATTTGTATCATAGAAGGTGGTTTAGGCGGCTGTGCCATTTCTATAACTTGCGTAAAAATCGCCAACCGGAGTACCTGTTTGATGAAATTCCTGCTACTCGAGAAATTTCATATTCTCTAAGAAATGTAAATGAATATGATGCAGCTGTCTGCCGAACCAATCGTTTTTTAAACACATATTTCCAAAATGTCCTCCTTGAATGGAATGCGTTAGCAAAAGATATTCGTGAGTCAAATACGTTAGGTGAATTTAAAAGCAAGCTGCTCAAGAAGATAAGACCAGTAAAGAAACCATTATATGAAATTTGCGACACACGCGGTGTGAGATGCTTAACTAAACTCAGGGTTAGATTCAGTCCCCTAGGGGAGCACAAGTTTCGCCACAATTTTGAATCTTTGAGTCCAATCTGTACGTGCAATACAGGCATCGAGGACAATGAGCATTTCCTCCTGCATTGCCCCTTGTATGACCAGATGCGAAACGATCTCTTTGATCAGCTTTCAGAAATCCCAGGACTTGAGCTCGATAATCGTAACTCCGAGGCCCTGTGTGAACTACTCCTTTTTGGCAATCCTCGTTTCAACAATATTGCAAAAAAGTTGATTTTGGAGGCAACAATATCATTCATTTTGTCAACTGGAAGGCTTGAGTAAACCGAATAAGCTACCAGCAGCGCACTACCCACTTTAGCCTTGTATTTTGTTTATCTAATCATTGATTTTGAGTAAGCTTGTCACACATTAGATGTCACTTGAAATTTCCGTCATCTATATTTTTTGGGCATCCCGAACTGTCGAATTTTGCTTATCTTCATGACTAAATTGTTATTTTTCAGACATCTAATGTGTGACTAACTTATTATTGACTATTTAAATTTTGTTGAATTGTGAGCACCATTGCAGTAGGGACCAGATGACTATATGTCCTTTCCCACTGCATTGTGCAAATAAATTAAGTTGTATTTTGTTTAAGTTTTTTGATTGAATAAAAAAAAAAGACGTTATTTCTATGGAGTACATATCTATGAATAGTTAAATGTTATTCAGCTAAAAACAAACAATAAGACTATACTGTCTCATTTACTGCAATCTTGGCTTTACTGTTGCTAGACATAGGCATATAGGGGTATAGTTGTGTTGACAGAAGTTCGCTTTACTTTTGCAAGTAATTCAGAAAGCAACAATAGTGTTTAATGAGAATGTTTGCAGTTCAATATGGCTAGATAGCTGTCGACGTTAATACATTTCTAAACTTGTCTTGCGAAATTGGAATCATCCATCCCGACGGGCCTTCTTTGTCATTTGCATAAATTGTTATTATCAATAGACATTAAATGTCAAGTTTTATTACGTAATTAATACAAGTAAGTTATATAACTGTTTCTTATAAATTGTGCTCAAAATGGTAAGTTAAGTTCTATCAAAATTACTTATGTAAATCATTTACATAGCTGTTATGAAGATTACGAACTATGATGTAAATAGAATAGGTAAAGCGTCTTAAAACAAATTTGGATCATACCATAGCCATCGCCTGATAATGCGTGATAAAATATCACTTTAGAAAAGGTATTACCATGGTTCCTATACACATAAGATCGCTAGTAAATTTGATAAAATACAGAACTATGCGTCAAGGAGCATCAGAATAAAACAGAAAACTTCCTGATATTTTCTCAATGTTAAGTAAACAATTTATTTGGATGAATGAAAAATAGAGTACTTAGATAGAGAGATTATTGTGGTTGACATCAGATAAAAGCGAGATCAAGAGAACTTTCAATGAAATGTTGTAGCTATTAATAGAATGCCACTAATTGAATCATTAACTCTAATTACTTGCAGTTTCGTAACTACTTCTTTGCTAGATTCTTTTGCGCAACTGTATCCATAATTTCTTCTAGAGTCCATCTCCTGTGCACTTGTTTCGTTCAGTTTTTTTCAGTTTAAGTTTAAACTGGTGGATATAGAGAGGGAGACATGGTGGGCCATGGTCCCCACACAATGAAAATTCATCATTTTAAGTTAAGCCTGTAAGGTATATTGAGTCTGCACAACGTGTCACTTATAATTTTCATAACATACAAAATAGAGTATAATATGCAAACTTTATCAAATATAGTAAGCCTTTCATAACATATAAAACCAGGCATAACGACAATTTCACTTAGAGTAGTTTTGCATTTACCTAACAAGGAGAATGTACCCTTCTATATATATCGATCTTGCATTTCTTACCGTATGGTATACTGCCGATTTCTACCTATCGCTCAATGGGAATTAGCCTTGAATTGCTTGTTCCCCAGTCCGTCATAGAATAATCTTTGTGCAATGGAGCTAATAACTTTTATGTCTTGTCATATCATTGGATTCAGTCTGAAGATTGCTTAAGTAAGAGAACCCAGCGTCACGAGCAGAAGAATATTAATGACTACCTTCATGATGGAATGCTTTGCATAAATACTCTTTTTGATGGGTCAGATCTTATTCATTAAAGTAATGAGGGCGTCGCTCAGAAACCACAATTTTCTATAAAGGGATACTTCTTCAAAGTCTCGAGGGCGTCCGCTTTGGAAAGTGTTGACTGTATTTTGATTAAAGCTTAGCACTATAAGTCCCTTTATAATTTTTTAATCTTAACTGCACAGTTAGTGGTATAAACGTTTTATACTTCAATTGTTATGCAAGCCACTATGGACACTGGAAGTATCGTCTGAAACCCCACTATCATTCACTTGCTACTAGGTATACACACAACTCACGCCAAATTGGATTCATAATTCTGAATTTTTTTGCCATGATGAAAATATTTCAAATTGACAAGTCACTTTGGGATTTTGTTGTTAGTATCAAATGCTCATTAGATTTTCTTGGCCTTCTACATGCAGTTCCCATTTAGAATGGTTCCATAACACAAAGTAATTGTACTCTTAAAGAATGCTATTGAATATTGTGATGGTGTGGCGGCAGATTACTTATCTCTATCTTTGTACTGAATATAAACCAGATAGCATCATGTACACAACACATTATATAAGTTGAAATATTTTGTTATCTAATTGATCACATTTTAACATCGAGCAACATAGACATGAACTTAAACCTAGAAAATGGTATTAACATTGTAGGATGTAGAGATATTAAGTGTAACAAATAGAGCTGACTATAATGTATATGAAATGATTCTTAATATTCCAAGATTCATACGTAAGCCAGAAGGACAGAAAAATCAATGTATAGAACATTAATTCAAATAACGGTAATAGAGCTATCTCAATAATACAGTTTGCAAACAACATTTTCAGGAAAAATGCTACGTATTTTTTTAACTCTTAACGTACTACTTGCATGCAACAGAAATCCCCATTAGTTCGGTATATTCTATAAATTTACATTATTCCGTTGTGTTCTAGTTCTTCGAATTATTTGTTTTAGGCCATTATATGTCTATGTGAAATCATGCTTAGCTTCGTTTTTATTCTTATTTAGATCCCATCTAGATCAGTTGCTAGAGAGACATTCCACTATGTGATGAAATTATGGGACATTTCTAAACAGCACACAGTCTCATCTCAACAAATTTAAAAGTACAGTTGTTTTAAAGTGGAGTTTTGATGAGAGGTGAGTAATGAAATTTGAATTAACTCGTTTCCATGGCTTTGTGATTGATTCTTTTGTATTATTTAATTATGTCTACGTATGCATTGATTACGTAAGTCTTCGTGTTGATGTACGTTGTACATTCATATGGAGTGCCATCTAAACCAATAGTGAGTCCGATGTGCTATTCCGCACGTTAGGAGAGTACTTGTTAGAGGGACACTTATCCTGAGCCGCCGGCATAGTGAGGTCGGGTGGCCAGTTCCATTCTTCGCCGTCTTTCACTTTCCCAGTGTTGCCGACATGTGCCCGTTTGCTGTTATGTGGACAGTGAGTGAGCATAGCACCTATGATCCAAGGGTTCGACTCGAACCATCGATGTTCTGTTTAGCAGTCAAACATTCTACCCACTTGGCCACTCGCCCATGCATGGAGTAATGTCTAGTTGAAAAAGCATTGCATTACATGAAATTCATGGTTGTCGTATTGATAATTAGAAATATACTTCTCACATATTTTTTATTTGATGCAGATCCATGCTACTCTGAAATTTTACAATATTCCAAATTACCATACTTAAATCATTTTTCAAGTGTACCCTCATCCAATGGATATCCATTTTTCTATGCATAACCAAAACTTTCTATATGGCAATAGTTGGCTGCTTTGTGCACATGTTGTTCCAGCCCATAAACATCCATATTCATGTAAACATTTAAAACATTCCACTGCCTCATCCAAATGTCCTTTCTTCCCAGGGACATCCATTTTCATGAGGATATTTTGGACATTGTCAGTCTTATTATTCTATCGCAAATGCAGATATCAAATAGTCCCAAAGACGCCCAGATTCATGGCCCTTTCGGGAAATTCTCGTTCATTGAATTCTGCAACATTTGCACATGTCCATTTGTTCACCATTAGACACCCACCTTCATGAGCATATTTTTGAGCATCTTCTTATTCTGCAGCCTACATACACGTCAAATCGTCCTACAGACAAACATGTCTATGACCAAATTAAAGACTCGCAAACCCACTTTTCTCATAGGCGCACATATCTATGAAGATTAGTTAAACATTATAACTCACATGACAGCACATGAACATGGTCATACAACCATTTTATATGCATTATTGATACATTTATCAATGATAACGTAATTACAAAATAATCTTTATCAGCAAATTTTTCTACTAAAGTTTTAATGCCAATATTTGTAATTTGTGCTATTTTCATGCACATTGATACAGTATTACGTTTCCTGAGGTTGTTCTGAGTATCAATATTTATAAGCATACTATTGGCAGTTTAAAGGATTACTAATGCTGCCCTTACAAGTTCAACATCATTGCTTGGGCAGTTGTGATCAAGTTCATATTTTATGCAGTCTGAATATCCATTGACAGTTGTCCATAAACTCAAATTATTCTTTTGTGCCTTGTCCTCCAGACATTTACCATTACTTCTGAGATGTCTATATCATATAAACCTTACCCCAACTTTATTCCTTTTTAGATTTCATCGAGATCGACTACCTGTTATTCTGTTCAAATAGCTTTGTCAGAATGCTGTTATGCCTCTAACCAGCATGCAATCTCATCTTGATAACATTAAAAGTACAGTTGTTTTGAAGTCGGCTTTTGATGAGAGGTGAGTATTAAGATGTGACTTAACTCATTGCATGGCCTTGCGATGGATTCTTTTGTATTAATTACTTATTTCTTCAGTTTTTACCTACTTTTTTCTTCATTTTCATAGTCTGCTAAGATCATAGGAGCACTGTTGAGTCCTCAACTCTTCTTTTTCAATAATTTCTATCCTGAGCTGCTCTAGCTGCCTCTATTGCTGCTAATTCAATGTAGTCTTTACTTTTTTGTATCCATAATACTATTGATCTGCCCCAAGCCCTCTTTCCTGGTGCACTGCCATGCGTTATATTGTTTGCAAAAGGAAGGGTGTCATTGTGCCTTGTCACGTGCCCTCACCATTTAAGCTATCGTTTCCTGATTATCGATATCAACATTTCTACTTTTCCAATCTCTTTTGTGAGCTCCTCTTTTATTGAATCATTAGTTCTTTGAGCTGTATATGGGATTCACAACAATATTCTATAGCATTTCATTTTAAATACATTTATCCTTTCTTGCAATGCTGCATCGAGTGTCCATGTCTCACATCCATATCGTTGTTAGGAGCCTGTATTTTGATTTGATTGAAATGTTAGAATTTTGCGATATACTATTGAAGTTCATTAAAGATGATGTTGCCATTGCTAATCGACTGCGAACGTCCTCAGAACATTTCCCATCTGCTGTTATCTTAGTGCCTAAATACTTGAATGATACTGCTGTCTCAAGATCTGTAGCCATTATTTGGAGGGTTTGAGCTAGTGTCCTCCTCTCTTTTCCAACTATCAGTATTTTACTCTTTTCTGCATGTATTTCCATGCCATAGTTCCTTTGTGTTATGTCTAATAGTGAAGTTAGTTGCTGAAGATCTTCTTCATTGCTGCATGTCAGATCGATGTCATCCACAGAATGCAGATATGTTATTGTTTGCCCTCCTTCTTTTACATCACCGCTAAACGAATCCAAGAAGTCCATCACAATTTGTTCTAGAAAAAATATTGAAGAGTGTAGGTGATAGCACACACCCTTGTCTTACACCAACAGTTGCTTTGAAGCATTAACTGTATTTATTTCCAATCAACAGTGTACTTTCTGTATGATAATATGGTGATGTCATTACTGATAGCATACTGGCCCTTACGTTATGTTTCAACATTGTTTGCCATAGTGCTTCTTGCCACACCCCGTCGGTCGAAAGCTAGTTTGAAATCAATGAAATTATGGTAGACGTTTGATGGTGATCTATGTAGTTTTCGTTTATAATTCAGGCGTTGCTTATTTGCTCCACTTCTCCAAGGTCTTCAGTACAACGTGCTTGCGCTTCATTTATGTTTGTCTTTTCTGTAGATTTAATTCTGGATAACATAACATTAAGTAATACCTTACTTCATTGGTTGGTAAGACTGATTGTTTTGTTATTGCTGCATTGTTTAGTGTTTCCCTTCTTTGGTAATGAGATCATTAATGATTCAATTCATCGGTCTGGCCATTCTCCATATTCAAGTATCATGTTATTAATTTTACTTAGGATGTCTACAACAGGTGCTCCGCCCGCCTTTACAGGCTCTGCAGCTATGTTCTCTGTTCCTGGTGATTTGTTATTTTTTAATGTCCTAATGACTGTAATTACTTCATCCTTTATGATTGGTGGCTCTTTGTCGTATTGATGTTGTGAGGACTTTGTTTGAACGTCATGATTGTAGAGTTCTTCACAATATTCTTTCCATCTGGTTATGATTTCATCAAAATTTTTTAGCAACGTTCTATCTTTGTCTTCAATTACTTTCATTTTTGTTGCCATTTTCGCGTTAGAGTTTTGACCATTTCAAATGCCTTTTTGCTATTTTTGATTCCCATGTTGTGTCGGGTTTCTGTACAATGTTCATTTATCCATATTTCCTTGACTAATTTAATTGTCCTTTCTACTCTCCTATTGCAGTTGCTGTATTCCATGCCATCCGTTTGGGAAGTGTATTGCTTTAGATTTAGTGCCCTTCTTTCATTACAAGCCTGCAATACTTCTACTGTTGCCCAAGGCTGTCTGTGTTTGCTTGTTGCATATACCCAAAAAATCCCTTGCGGCATTATTTGTAGCGTTCTTCAGTTGTGGTAATATATCTTGAATGTTATCTAACAGATGTAATGGTGCAGATTTTTCTCCTAGTGTAGCACGGAATTCATCTAATATTGCTGCGTCGTTGAGCTGTTCAACGTCATATCTCAGCCTTGCTTGATCTTGTCTTTGCCTTCTTGTTAGGTTGACTTTCATTGTCATCATCAAAAGATCATGCTAACTACCTACATCAGCACCAGGAAATACTCGAGTCTTTGCTCCATATATTCGAGACTGGCATCTTTTGCTCATTAGAATACAATCTATTTGGTTATGATGCAAGCCTCCAGGTGAGTGCCATGTATCTTTCCTAGTTAGCTTGTGCTTGAAAAGAGTGTTGGCTATCACACATTTATTTTTCTTTGTGAATTCCAGTAATGGTTGTCCTCCATTGTTTGTGTGTCCTAGTCCAAATTTTTCAATTGTTCCTTTCCATATGTCATATGCATATCTGACAATTTAAGCATTCCAATTCCCTTGTACTATTAAGATATCTTTCCTGGGTATTTGCTTGATACTTTCTTCTAGTTCCTTGTAGAACTTTTCCAGTGTTTCCTCCTCGGATGCTTTCGTTGGGGCATATACCTATATGATTGACATGTTTTGTGGTTTGTCAGCTAGTCTGATGCTTATGATTCGACTTAATATCGGTGCACATTTCAGTACAGATTTCACGCTCTTTTTATGGACCATGAAGCCAACTCCTTTGGCATATTCATTTTCCTCTTCGGAATACCATATTTTGTGACCTTCTTCTTTTGTAATCTCTGCAGCACCTGTCCATCTCGTTTCTGCTAGCCCTGACATTTCATTTGTATCTTTCCATTTTATATGTTAATTCCTTTAGCCTTCCCTGACAGTACATAGTTTTTGCATTCCATGTCCTAGTAGTGAAATTATTCTTTGCTAACTTATGTTTAATGTTATGGTCATCAGTAGCATACTTTACACTTCCATTCCGACAATCTTTAATGGATAGTGCAGTCGTTGTTAAACTGGACCACAACTGATCCGGCATTACAATTCTTTTCAGTTGAGTCATCTTAAGTGCTTCAAAAAGCAAGAGTAACCCGGTGTTACCCATCTCCTTCCCAGGCATGGATAGCCGTTGACTCATAAAGAGGTCATCTGGCCTTTAACAGGTCCTGTGCTTATTCCTGCAGGGTGTCCACACACCCTCTCCATCAAGCCAAGCCTAGTAGGGGAGCCAGTTTAGTCGCCTACAACATGAACATGAAATAGGTAGTACTGAGCTTCATGTTACCAGTAGCATGCCAGAAAATAATAATAACTGACGTGACATGACTGAGATGCAGTAGTTACATAAATCTATATGCGGATAAACTTCATAGCATCTCGCTCCTCTCCTTCTCCAATATCAATTCTTTCCATAACTATTCATAATCATTCATGTTCACAATTCGCTTTCCTTCCATAGTATACCATTCCATTACTCCATTCACACAGTCCTAGGCACAACCACCTCTTACATGAAAATCATTGTTTGGACCTACGTTCCTCTTGCTCAGCATTTGTAAACGCATTGCTAACACTTCCATTACATAATCTAACTCTTTTCATCCCACACAAACTAATATGTAATTTCTATAATATGCGGTATATGAATACGATGAAAGAGAAGTAGTTAGTAAGTAAGTTTTCAATCTGGGAGATGAAAGCTATAGAAGATAACGCAAGCATTTCTCATTTATGCTTGCAATCTGCAGGCAAGACTGCAAGTCGTATGATCATTCTTCATATCTATATACTTAATGGCTTAATGTTACAATTGAGCTACTGTTACTTTATACATAGATATGTAGTAAAATCTATGTAATAATCAAAATGGGGTTGATTTTCATTATAATACTAATTGCAGATCAATGTTAGCCATTAATGTTATATACCAATAACACTACCATTAATTAACAATATTTAAATTCTATTAAATTTGCTGAATTTTCATACTGTCTATTTGTCCCATTGACACTCATTTTTATTACGAAGGCTTAAACATTCTCCTTTTTCACATTCTGCAGAAATTTCATGTATCCGCCATGTATTTTTCTGGGCATATTACAGACATTCTGTTTCTGGTTTTTCATAAAGTCTTACACTTATCTGGTTGCTCAACAGACTCAAGTCTTTTCACAATTAATAGACAGTCTATTTGTTCACTTTCTGTAGAATGTCGAATATTATGTCATCCAACAGACTACTCAATTTAGCAATGATAGCTTAGGCATTCTCCTCCTCCACAGTCTGCAGAAGTAGCATATAACTTGTCATCCAATAGACATTTATTTTTGTGAGTATATTTTAGTCATTTTAATTCTTCATTTGATGAAGAGTTGACGCATATATAGTTCTTCAATAGGCACCCGCATATATAATCCAATTCTTTCGAATATCATATGGTTCCTATGTAAATGCATTAAACAATCTCATCCTTAACTGTATCTCATTACTTACTTAACATCATACTCCATTAACTTTATCGTCTTTATCTAGACATTTAAGATATTCTAAGTCTACATATTTTCAAACATTTGTAAACATTTATTCGTCCCATGGCTTATTTGTTTTATAGACACTCAGTTTTATGCCCATAAACTTAACGTTCTAATTCTTGATTCTCTTCAGGGACTGCACGATTCCTTTTGACCCATAGATACTGATTTTATATGGAAATTTTACACATTTTCCTTCTCGATATTCTGCAAAATTTGTTGGTACCCACTTGTCCAATAGACATTTATGTTTACGTGCATTTGTTAGACAAAGCATTTCTCCATTGTCTGCAGAATTTGTTTCTACCCACTTTTATAAAAGACACTCACGCTTATGTGCATTTGTTATACAAGGCAATTCTCCATATTCTGCAGATTTTGTTTGTATCCACATGTCCCATAGACACTCATCGGCAAATAAGGATGAAAGCCAACAGGGATTTGCCTCCCTGTTATCTCCTTATCTAGGTAATTTCTGCCTGTTTACTTTATTAGCAGTTCATCCTTATTAGTTATATCCTTATTTGCATCCCTGTCATCTCCTTATTTAGGTGTCTTTCGCTTGTTTGCTTTAGTTTTGCTCTAGTTTTCATATATATATATAAATATATATATATATATATATATATATATATATATATATATATATATATATATATATATATATATATATATATATATATATATATATATATATATATATATATATATATATATATATATATATATATATATATATATACAAACTAATCCTAAGCAGCCTCCACAACGTATGTAAATTACATAAATAGAATAAACCACAAATATACCATCCTTTCAGTAAACGTTTCAATCAGAATCTTCATCAGTACTGATGAAGATTCTGATCGAAACGTTTACTTAAAGGGTAGTATATTTGTGGTTTATTCTATATATATATATATATATATATATATATATATATATATATATATATATATATGAAAACTAGAGCGGGAAGAAACTTTTGGGATATACATATATATATATATATATATTCCAAAAGTTTCTTACCGCTCTATAGCTATGGATGGGACAAGCTCGTCCTGACACGTTCTTTAATATGTCATAATGGATTTGTCGTGAAACTTGATTAGGTCTTAGCTGGTTTGTTATGGATGTGTCGATTTCTGATTTATCTGTCATGTGGCTCCTAGAGGCTATTATCCTCAAACTTTATAATTTTATTATCCATATGTTTGGCATAGGGAAAATAGAGTTAAAGCATCTATTTCAATTTGTGTGCAAATGCAAGTACACTTAAATTTTCGTTTCATTTCAGGAATGTGTCGTGAAATTTTGAGAAAGCTGCTAAACAAATGAACTTGAGTTAACATCAGATTTTATTTTTCAGTATTATGTCATGTCAAAGTGTATACATACATCTGGCATGTTAGGCCATATCTTTGTCGTAGAAGGACTTCTACAGTCAATTGGAGATGTGCACAACTGCCGATGTGCTGTTTAAAACGTCAATGACCTGTCTTGTTTTTATGTAATGTTTTATGGCAATATATGCTAAGCGTGCTTTTTATGTAACCTAGTTTTGTTAGAAAGGAAGAATAATCATGAGCTTAGTCATCTGCTCCATCTGTTTTTAAAATATCTTAAAATAAGTCTCCAAGCTGTTCAAGCAAGCCGTTTCTGAATGTAAACAAACTCTAGACGTCCCAGAGGCCTACCTTGAAAAATATTGCTTCCTTGTCGAAGAAGGATCATATTCTACAACCTTAGCAAATGAAAAACAATACCATATATTGATAGCATTGTATTAAAAGTGTCTAATGTGGTAGTTTAAATTTAATGCAATGTTTTATTTCAGCACATCAAAATTAACCTGAAACGCTCCACCCTTCCCCCCCTCCTCTTCAACGATGACAGCAAAGAAACCATTGTAGCAATTCCATTTTTAGTTACCTCATGCTCTATTCCACTCATTCATTCATTGCGTGTTTTTCTACAGTTCTTCCTCTCTACTAACATCACACTAACATTCCATTGCGTCATAACTCCTTGTTCTTTGTTCAGGTCTAATTTTACATTAGTTTGTCTTCAGCACATTGCCGAACTTTACCTAGCCCTTCCTTTCGAACAGAGATTTTATTTGCGTCATCTTTACACGTAATTCCAGGGAGCAAATGTATATACCAAATCATAATTTGTAAATAGTCAGTTCATTTCTATCGCGGTGAAGATTACACACACAAATACGACTTACTGTCTACCAGCCTGCAACGTACATTGGTTTAAAGTAAAGAGAAGTACAGCGGTGAGATCGTTCTTTTAATTATAGTAAGAATTTTAAGTATCAGTTTTAAAAAATTCAAAAACACTACAATCAAGAATTGCTAAACCATTTTGATTTGATTTGCAAATGACAGGATTGTATTTTCATACAAGGAAGATAACACTTCAGTTATAATAAACTTTACCACCAGGGTCACTGCCGGATAATCGACGGACGGTTAATCGAGCTACGGTTAATCGGTAAGTATTGTAAAAGTTTCTTTGGTTATGATTAATGAAATAAAGAAAGTTGCTTGCTTGCAGCCTCTATTTGCGGATAATTCCAATCTTGTAAACGAGGTAGACATATTGCAAGTTGGCGTCTGAAAATGTTACCTTGTGCAATCAAAACATTCTCCACAGAGTTGTAATTATTACTGTAAACAGCCAAGTCATTGAAGTAGATAGGCAATAGAGAACATTAGTTTGTGTGTACTCATGGCTACTCAACGGATCTTGCAATATCTAAACATTCTATCATATTGTGCCGGTCATATCAGGCCCAGTTTGCAAGTTAAAGAAAAAGTCACATCTTGTATGTAAAACAGGTTAGTAAATTCAGCACATATACAATGAAAGACACCAACACAAGTTACCCCTTCCTTGCATGTAGGGATTTTGTTTCTGTGCGTGTAGCAAAATGAAATAACACGTTTAGTTTTAAGTTACACGGTAGTTATTTACGTTTGCATTGAAACTTTAGTTATTTACTCATAGTTGACAGCACGCTTAACTTACCCTAGATAACTTTATGTGTAGAAAAGCAGTCAGTTTTTTATTGTTGTTAGGAAATGCGGGATCATTTGGAAAGGTTTGTGTTTTGAATTCGTGGTTGTATAGATTTTTCTTGGACTAGGGATATATACATTTGACTGTAAGCAGAGGTTAATGTATTACGGTTAATGTATTACACAGGTCTTGATTAACGCAACATAATAATTTGGTGACTTTTCAGTTAAGCGGCTTATTTCAAATCTGTGTTGGAACACTAGATTGCATATAGTTATCTCAGGAGATTAGCATTCTCAGATGAAAAGAGATATGTAAGAAATCAACCCTAGAACATGCAATCTTCAAGTATGTGGAAAACCAAGAGTCAAATTGTCGCCCCTTGGCACGAACCATGGTTGGGCCTCATTTGGGAGGGGGGGACAACATGAAGCAAGTAAAAGCAGCTGTAGTGACACGTAAACATTGTACACATAGGTCATTTCATACTCAATGCAAATTTTCTTCTTTTCATTCACTCGCATTCTCTAATCGCACACCTGGGACATCACTCCTGTCATCACACACCCGGTCATTCCTATTCTGTTGTTCTGTACACAATCATCACACCATGAGCCAATTCAACAATAAACTAACAAGCACCTAACCTTTCCTGTACGTAATTCGTGTTTATTTTGGGTTGTTATCTGTTTATGTATATATCACCATTATCTGTAATGTATAGTTAGTCAGAGTAGAGTCAGAGTACAGTCAACAACATAGTCTCCTCTCTCTGCCTCCGTGTTCTCTGCATGTTAAATAAGGATATGCAACAACATGGATCAACGAAGGATGTCACTGAATGAACATTGCAGCTTATAGGACCCACAAACTCATGTTCCTATACAGCTACCTTAACTAAACTGAAGAGGTCTGTTGGCACATAGCTCTCAGAAATGATTTATAAGCAACTTGCACAGTTGAGCATTTTCCTTCAAGCATTCTTCAAACTGGTTCACTGCTCAGCCTTTCCACTTTTGCAATGCTGCATGGTTCTTGCCTTTGACATCTGTTAATTGCAGGTCAACATGTCATGTAAATTGCAGGTCAGACTGGCAGCTACTTGTATTTTTATGAGAAGGCCATTCAGTTCAATCTATGTCATATGGCAGCTAAGCTAGAAGCCATCAATAAAGTTATTAATGAATCTGAATACATTATGGGATGATAAATCAATAACTTGGGCAAGCAGTGATGATGCATGTCAATATCAATATAGAATGATCAAACTGCCATGTGCTTACTTTGTAACTAGCTTGGCATTTTGTATTTTGAAGGAATTTTCTAGGAAGCATCTCAGATACTAGTTCATTGCAATTAAAGCCAGGTATATTGAACTCTCATACTTGTGTGTAAAGCACATTTTGAAATTGACTGTATTTTGCAATGTTTCTAGGATACATTGTGTTGTATCAGCATTTCAATCACCCCTAGACTTGAAACAGTTGCCAAAAAACATGGGGATTAATTTCCAAGGTAAAGATAATATAGCAAAAAAAGAATGGGAACATTGTTTTAGCATACTGAAAGCTTTTCTCATCCGACAAAAAAGGTTTTAGTATGCTAAAACAATGTTCCCACTTTTTCATGCTATGATGAAGTTCTGTAGTACCAACAGACTTTTCACGTAAAGATAATAGCATATTGATTAATAACAGTGTCTGACATTATCTTCATCATCTCCACAATTTCTTGGAATAACAGACTCAAAACCAACAAAGAGCAGTAATATACTATGGAACTCCTATATAAAATATTTCTAAACAATTTGAATACAACCTTTTATGACTGGTTTCTACAACATATTTTTAATAAATAATATAAGTGATCTGGATTACTTTAACTCCCCTACATTCCATAATCCCCAATGGCCAATGTTTATAAGTGTATGTGTCCCTTTCCATTTCACCATTCCATTAGTTCTTCTCTCTTTATTTGGTCAAGTCCTGAATTACACTGTTTTCTCTGCTTTCTATTCCCTCTCTTGACAAGCAGTTAGTACTTGCAAACAGTGTGCAAATGAAAATCGAAAAAATATACTAGGTGGATGCAAGCCTTTCCCACAGCCTTGGCTACTTAGAAACTTCCAAGTAACTTTATGTTGTGTGCTTTGATCTGCATTTTACTTGACCTAGTCACCTTCATGTACAGTTGCTAACTTGCCCTAGGTTAGTCTTGAGGCATAACAATTGCTAAGTTAATCAAATAACTATTCTTATTTCCTTTTTTGGATAATGCAACAGGCCTTTCATCCAAAGTATGGGATTGAGTCCATATGATTTCAGATGATGTAGAATGGGGGAGGGTGTAGATCACAATATGCATGTTTGAAATGCAATTCATATATTGTCTTTCTTATTCTCAGTAAGATATTTGCTCATTTTATGTACTCTTAGGTATCAATTCTGCAGTTCCAAATTCTTACTTTTTAATTCTCTTTTTAGAGTTATTTTTTCCTCCTTCTGAGAAGTACATATAAATGACAATGAGTGATTTTATGTTTTTTTCAAATCCAAGACAAATTTTAATCTTATTACTCACCTGCCCACATATAGACTTTTTGTTCCTTTCTCAACTTGTCTATCTGAGGAATTAATATGAATCAGCTTTATTTTTATTTGGACAGAACTATATTATTTTATGAGCATCAGCCTGGTTTTCAATTCATACACCTTGTTTCTACAGCCCTTATGGTTAGCACCAATAATTTATGCCAGAAAATAGATAAAGGAAATTACACTAGTCTAATTTTAATTGATTTGAAGAAGGGTTTCAACACAGTTGATCTGGAAATCCCACTCAAAAATGCAAATGTATAGAGTAACATGTGTGGAACATGACATATTTGAATAACAGTAAGGTAGTTTGGAGGGTAAATGGCACTCCCTCTTATCAAAAAGAAACATTTTATAGTATTACTGTAAGCTATTGTCTTGGGCCATATTCAATCTTTTTGTACCACAATGAGTTGCCTCTTTCTTTGCAGACAGCTATGGTCATCATGTATGCCAATGATACACCCCTTTTCCTCTCCTCAGAATAGTTTAATGAACTACAATTCCCTATAGTAAAATCAATTGAAGCTGCATGTTACAAGATTTGCTTCATAGTTAATCTTCCCATTGTGTCTAGTTGTCTTGTGTATTGTAAACAGTCTTTAACAGTCTTTAACAAGGTTTCAATAAAGTTGATCTGGAAACCTCACTCAATAATGCAAATTTATAGACTGACTTAAGTAGAACATGTTCATAACATAATTTGATAACAGTAAGCAATTTTGCAGGGTAAATGTCTCTCCCTCTTATGTGAAAGAAACAATTTATGGAGTTCCTGTGGACTACTGCCTTTGTCATATTCATTCTTTCTGTACCACAATAATTTGCCTCTTTCTTTGCAGAAATCCAGTGTCAACATGTATGCCAATGATACAGCCTTTTCCCTCTCTTCAGAATAGTTTAATGAACTACAATTCACCAAAACATAAATCAATTGAAGCTGCAGGATTGCCTTCATTTATATAAGCTTTTATTGAATGTTGTGAGTGTACATCCGCTTGTTATAGCCCCTGCTGCAACCATCTGTAAGAATGAAAGCCACTGTGAAAGCCAGCAGTTAGTTATCTTAACTAGGACAAACATCATACTTAGCAGCTGATTTTTTTCTATCATAGTTAGTTAAGATTTTGCATTTCTACTGATCACATGAGAGTGAAATGCTTTCATTATCAGATATCAGATGTTGGTACCTACTAAGTAGTAACTGTGGAGGAGAAGACTAACTTGCCTAAGAAATGGGAGCATTTGTTGTACTCAGTGTAAATGAGGCTGTGCCCTGAAAGGCTCGTGATTGAGCATGAGTGCCTAAACTATGGTTGGTTTTAGAGCATGATTTATTGATCACCAGGAGATTTGAAGTTGTACTTTAAGAACATCCTTTCTGTCCATCACAAGCAAAAGACTTCCCTAAATTTCAAATCATCATCAAGGTAATCCTTTAAGAACATGTGTATGTCCAGGTAATCCAGACTCATCCTTTCTCACACTGCTGAGTGGATAGTGATATCCTACAAGTGAATCACAACTTGTAGTACAGCACCCTTCTTATATGCTTTTAGCATATCAAACATTCCTAGATTGGAGTCCACTTTTTGTTTTGCTTTTCTTCAATCTTTTCTTTGTATTTTGAAAGCATTCTCAATAGGGGTGCAAAACAGAACTCCTACCCTGTTCAAGCAGCTCGAATTTTAAGGCACCTTTGTTTTGCCCGGGGCAAGAGCTGATAAATATAAGATTTCTTTCTTTCCTCTAATAAAGTGTATTTCAAAGTTATTTCCATTTTTTACATCTTCTTTCAATGCCCATTCTTTATCCACCTGGAATGTCTTATTTTTTCTTAGTAACCATTGAGAAGAATACTCTCACTGCAAGCATTTGATTGTATTCCTCACTATTTGCACAATTTTTGCCAAATCAAAAGTAGTTTAAGTTTCACAATGCAGGATTGTGGTTGGTTAAGTTGGCCAAGAGAGTACAAATTAGTTCCCTTAAAATCAGAAAATCATAATCATGGCTGGTCAACTATTAGTGACCTTGTGGAAAGAAGACAACTACAATGATTGAAAGAATAATGAAAGAAGACAACTGCAGATGTTTAATTCAGCTTATTTTAGAGGATTACTCTTACAATATTATGATACTATAGAAAAAATACTATAATCATCAAAAGCTGATCATTGAACACTATACATCATCATCCAGCTCATTAGAAGAGAGTTAGAAACTATGCAAGCATTTTGATACTGTGAAGGCCATGGCAAATTGAGTCCTTGATCTTATTTAGTATGTCAAAAATATCCACCACCTGATACACTCAATAAAATATATATAGAGGAATTGTTGAGCCCACTTGTAGTTACAATTGTTCCATATGGATGTACTTGTTCCATACAACTCTTTGAATTCAATAGCCCAAGCATACATGAGAGAATTACATAGTCTTAAATTGTTTTCAATACATGAGAACCGTTGATATGCTCATGATCAGAAACTGATCTTACAACACCACTCCTAAGAAAAACCAATGACCAGAATGGTTTTTATAATCACAGTGCAAAACAGTGAAACAGTCTAGAAACACAAACAGAACTGCCACCTGTTATGCCTTTGAAAGCAGAGACACAGAAAATACTCCTTGTTTCAAGCCAACAAGTCTCAGTAACATATTTACGCAATGAGCCCGTCTAATTTATACCTTAAGTTGTTTGTGCAAAAAGCATGCGTGACTAAAGTCTCTTGAGTAGGTAAATTCAACTTCAATTGGAAAGTATAACACAACACCACCTACCCTCAAAAGCCTGCAATGACCTCCTTATTATAGATACAGATTTACATTCTTTCCTTAGTCTATTATTATTGCAAAATATAGGTTGAAATAGGCATGTAAATATCTTTTGTTCTTAGTCCTGCATTTATTTCATTTTTATTTTCATTTATATTTTATTTTCAAGGTAAATCAGAATAAACAGTCATTTGCTACAAGCTATGGCTTTTGATTATACACTATAGAAGCTCTTCACTATACTCTTTAGCAGTTTTGTAGATTGAGCTTGAAGTTGTTAGCTCCATGCCCCTACTGATTAATCTATATCAGTAGAAGTCAATCAGAGACCATGTTATCTTTATTGTGCAAAGGAGACATTCAATTGTTAGATAGTCTGTCTTGAATGCACCTTTTACTTGCTACTTCCAACATATGGCCTGTCATCCTCTCAAAATTGGGTGAAGTTCAGACTGCTCTATTTTCAGAACAAGAAGAGATGTTGAGTTAAAATTTCCAGATCTTGTTTATCTCTTGGTTATCTACCTTTTATTTAAAAATCCACTAGCACAAAGATGGTTGGTAACATTTTCCCAGATTTTGTACCCCTTGAATATGGAATACACCTTAACCACTGTTTCTTTGAAAAACCACTGAATGCAGTATACAGTGTCACCTTGGCAACCTGGAATCTAACACCCCCTCGTCAATAAAATATTCTAGTGTCAGCACTGGCCCCATTAATTAGCATGTTGCATGATTCAGTACTCAATCATAGATCTTCAACTGCATGTATTATGCATCGAAATTGATAAAGTAGCAACAGCCATTACTGATACACTTATATACTGTGCCTTCAAAGAACAAATGCACAGTGTAATTTCTCCTGAAGAAAATATTCTAATTCCAGAAGCGAGCTTATTGATTGATCTGCTTCATTCATCAGTAATCAATCAAAGATCCTCACATGCTATCTTTATTATGCATAGAACACATTCAATTTTTATAGGTATGCTCTATGATTTTATGAAATTTTGATATTATAAGTTAGTCCTTGTTATTTCTTGCATAGTTGATTGAATTTTAGTTGAATTGACTTTCAGATTTTTATCAATAGAAATGTTTTCAAATCAAAGAGCTTAAGTATTTGTTCATCTTAGTTCTATAATTTGTGGAATTGTAGTAAACATGTATTGATAAGTTATTTTGAAATTCCTTTGACATCATTTTTCAAATGTTTTTTGTAGTGGTATTGAAATCACATTTGTAAATGTGTCAACTGAATTGAATAATAATTAGAAGGACATTTTAGTTTTTATATGCAATCGTAGTTTCTAAGGTCTTATGAAGTCTGCATATTATCAATGACCAATTGAATTGTCTGTTTGTTGTTTTTTCAAATCTCTTTTTTCAAGTACTCTAGAGCTGTTATGAATATTCTGTCATCAACTCAATAGAACCTTTGGTCTTATATAAAAGTCACTTCATACTTGACCATAACACAAATGTCAAAATTGACAACATCAATTGTCATTGCCAAAAACTGAGAACATTAATTTCCATATCTGTCTATCCTATAATAGTACTGTTTTTCAACTAAAAGTATATTTTGGTATTTGGTGCTATTGTGTTAGAAAGGATGATGTGCGGCAAACCTGCTCAAAGACTTCTCCATTAATTTTGTCCATTTTTATTTTTATCTATGGTGCAGAGAAAGAGTATCCTTATGCACAAAATAATTCGAAATTAATAATAACAAATAAGAATGACATATGAAATTTATTATCAAAGTTGAAAGAGGAGTGATAAAAATTCTTTTAGTATTTCTCTGTGGCAAGCTCTAAAGATGATTATTCAAGGCTAGGTTGTTTTCAAATAGTTGCCCCTTTTCACTTTCATTGAGAAATAGACACCAAATCGCACGTCATGCCAACTTTGTATGACGATCCAACAACTGACTAACGCCTTTAACAGATATTTCTGGCATGTGAATCCTCCACAAACCTTATTTTGCTACGCTCCTGTTTATCGTTGTATCTTTAATCGATTTGCTCCAATTTTAGTATGCACATATACACAGTCCTAAGATATTTGTTCCTCGATGATATCTAATAGTGGACTTGGTTCTCCTAGATTTCATGGCATTTTAACATATTAGGCACACAATCCCACGTTTTCCTAAATTGTTTTGATCGTCTCTACATTTATGTGATTTTTAAAGTTGTAGTATACTCTTATAAACAGTTGTAAAATCTCATGGTAGATTTTGGCTTTCCTTCATTTCTTGACATTTAACATTCTTACTGATCTCAATTCAAGAGGGAATTTAATTTGATTGGTCATATATTTGTCACAAGATTAAATACAGTAATCATTTTAAATTCTGACGGTTGTCCACTATTATCAATAGTGTTTTGACTTGATTTTGCTTCCCATCGGGTGTTTTGATAGGCCATCGCTCATTTGGATTCTATTTTATCAACTGGATTTTGACCATGACATCCAAATATATGTTAAGTTTCCTATATAAAGCTTCATATTATATTCTCTCTCAACAATTTCGATATAATAAGTCGAATTTTTTGGAAAAAACATAGGCTTCTCAGGCCAAAACATTAGGTTCTTCACGCACAAGATTTCTCTTGATTTCTTTGAAACAGCCACGGGGCTAAGGAAAAAGCGGCAAAAAGCCGCCAGAATTTGTAGAACAATAGTATCTATTGTTATTGACCAATGAGATTGCTCCATTTTAGCCCTTGTGGTGGCTGAGGCTGGAGCCGCCACCTATGCATTTAGAGCACAATTGGCAGCCCTTGGCCGCGAAATTGGCCGCAACTTGACTTTTTGGGACTCTTTGTTGTTTGAACCAATCACATTCCAGTATTCTGCTATTTATTGTTTATTTACCCAATGAAATAGCTTTATTTTTCAATAGCCGATTGTTCCAGCAACCAATCAATATATAGTATTTGAATAGTCTCCTTTGTTCTCTACCCAATGACATTTGATCAATCCATTGAGTTCTTGGCCAATCACAGACCAACATTTGAATTAGTTTTGAAATATCGTCCCAATCAGGTAGTTCTATTTTCAAATTTTTTATTGCATTTTCCTTTGTTTTCTAGCCAATCAAGTGGATTTCAAATATGGTCGTTATCAGCCTCATTTCCGGCTTTCAGTCGAGCAGAAAGACGGGGGTAAGAAATTGGTTTTATTGATATTTCTTGATTGATCTATAGTTCTTCTACTTACAAGTTAAGGCTAAGTTATACTCTAATTGGCCTAATCGATGTAAGAGTTGTAAAGATAGGTAAGTAGAACGTATTTTTACAACTCTTACATCTATTAGACCATTACAAATGTTGGCTAAGAGACTAAGTTAATGAAGTGAAGGGTGACTTAGTTCATCACTGGGTTTAGTCAAAGGTTATCAAGACATCCCTATTGTTTTTCACATAAAGCCACCTGAAAATTGATACCCAAACACAACATAAAATAAGTCTCAAGGACAAGCCAAGTGTAATTAGTAGGAAAGGAAGACAATGAAGACTCCTGATGAACATAGCCAAAAACAAGGTTAGCAAATGAATCAGGATATAGTTGAAATCTATATGTAGTGCTCTACGCAATGGGGTTCTTCAGAACTGCCTTATGGAATCGCTGAGAGAAAATAAAATGGTGAGCTCAAACATCCTACTTTCTCTCAAGACTTAATAGATGGAATAATGTAAAAGATAAGTTTATGGGGATTGCATTACTGATTGGGTTCGCTAACACTTGTTATTGGCTATATTCAGACATCTCAAAATATTTATTTACACACAAATAAATCATATAACTCCTAAACTGTCCATTAATGCTAAAAAGTATTCAGGTTTGAGTGAAAGGTAGTCCCTCTTCTGTCCTTTATTGTCGTATTCTTCTTCTTCTTCTTCTTCCACAATCCTTCAACTTTCTCTTCAGCATGCATCGTGGATTGTTGGCTGAAAGGAGAACGAAAAAGGCAGCAAAGTGATCTATAGTTTGGAAGATAATTAATTTATTCTTCACAATATAAGAGAAATGTAAGTTATTTAATCCAGTTTGGTAATTGTTATGTATTGTAGTATGATATATTTTAATGACGAGTTATGTAATGCCAATCGAAAATATCTCTCTAAATCTGCAAAATTTCTGCAATCAACCCGCGGGTAAGCGTTATATTTGTTCAGTACTCAGCACCAAATTAACCGGTAACTTTAATAAACATTTCTTCTAGAGCTGTAAGGGCATTGCTTTATTGCGGGAATGTTCAGGGTAAAGAACTGTTTAATCTCTCTACTGGCTATACATGCTTGCCCAATCTGATTTCAGTCGTTTGTAGTTTTGAGATATGGAAATATAGACGTGTTATTTCACACTAGTTAACAATTTGACCTGGTTGAGATTATGGTAGAAAGAGAGATGATGACTTAATATGATGAAAATCTTCAGCGTACAGAACTTCTGAATTTGATTAAAACAAATAAGTTTTCAGCCCAATGAATTATGTCTCTGTTCTATTTTTGAAAAGTGCAGAAGTTTTCGGTTGCACTAGTTATCAGTCTCACTGAAATAAAGTTAAAGTAAAAAGAGATATGGCACATCAGAAGAACTATTAATGTAACATTATTAGCGAATCTATGTTCGGTTTATTAGAGGAAACATTGAAGTGAAGAAATTAGAAGGCAAATGTACAGTTCTTCTCTGCATCATATAATTTATCTTGCTCGAACTTAAGAATGCTCCTTTTTTCTTTATTGTTTTGTGGTCCATGATATCTAAAGTTTTGATTCATGTAAAAGAAATGAAAGTATATAAACTTGAAACAATTAATTAATCTTTGTTATCTGGTTCCTTTGCTGAAATGTTGAAATTGAAAGAGGAAATTGTTCTATGTTTCCTAGCACATTGATAAAATGCATTGATGATTAACATTAGATGAATTATTGTCTACCTCCAACCTTCAAAATGCTTAACTACATCATCCATCCACCATCATCCATAAACCACCAACCATCAAAACTAACCATAGCCTAAACCCACATTACTATTCTTAACACACTGCTTAAAGTCATCTAGTGTTAATTAACAAAGGGGTTCTAGATCGCTTCTCATTTTTCTGCTAGTCCATTTCTGTAATAGTTCTAGTTATCCTCGTTCTTTCAGCTTTTATCATTAATCAAAGAGAACCAGATAACAGAGTTAACATTCTTTCAGGTGTGTAATCACTTCTCAATTTCCATGATTCAGCTTTATCCACGTTTTCTATCTCGGTCCTGATTTTTAGATCTATGTTCAATTTGGTAGTATTTTCCCTGACATGACAGGATCCATGCTATTTCTCTTATTCTTTTGCCATAGTGATAAAATATAGTTAATCCAAAGTGTAGCTTACGATTGAAGTCCTTGAGATAGTCTTCTCTTTGACAGAACCATAGCATCTTTCATTGACTCCTTAAGTTCAATTAATAAGATATCATGTTATTGCATTATGTATTTAAACATTTAAATCTGATGGAAATGTTGCAATGAATTTCCAACAATCTCTTTGGTTATTGCATTGATAGAATTGATTTCACAAAAGTCTTTCAACAGCATAACAACACTTGTTCAATATCCTGCCATCTTCTTTCCATTAATCATTGTGTCTTTGTGGACGTTAGTCAGTAACTATATAACATGTCTTGTTAAATGTAACAAAAACTAAAATTCAAAATAATTTATCAATTAACATAGTTATGATTCACCATTGTTTTGAAATGATTTTTTGGTCTGTCTATCGTTTTGCCATTATAGTTTCTCGATGCTTACAATTATTTACACATATAACTTAAGGACAGATACATAGATTAACATATGACTCCTACCTGTTGCAATTTTGTTACTTTGAGATGACTGACATGAATTATGAAAGATTTGCTTCTTCCTCCATCCTGTTTGGCGAATGTAGATGCTTCATAGTAAATAAATATTAATGTGAAATTTAAATAGATATTACTTTTTGGTTTCATATTTACACAAGTTTGAGTTTAGTATTTGTTCGACGATTTTCTTCTTTCATACTTTGTTGCCATTTTATATGCTCCATACTAAATATTATAGGTAATTAACTTAAATGTAAACATGGACATGAAACATACCTGCTACAATGATGCCATCTTCAGTTGAGTATTTATTCGACGAGTTTCTTCTTGTTCCATCCTTCTTTGCCACTTTATATAGTTCACAATAACAATTGTATATCGATTACTTAAATATAAACATGCAAATAAAACATACCTTCTCCGATGATGTCATTTTGAATTGAGTATTTGTTTGATAATTTTCTCCTTCCTTCATTCTTCTTTGTCATTTTACTTAAGTATAAAACTTAATATAAACATACAAATGAAACATACCTGCTCCAATGATGTTATTTTAAGTTGAGTAGGCCTATTTGCTTGATGATTTTCTTCTTCTTTCATCCTTCTTTGCCATTTTATATACTTCATTGTAACAATTATATATCGATAAGTTAAATATAAACATACACGTAAAACGTACCTGCTCCAATGACGTCATTTTGAGTTGAGTATTTGTTCGATAATTTTCTTCTTCTTTCAGTCTTCTTTGACATTTTATATACTTCATACTAACAATTATATATCGATAACTTAAATATAAACATACACATAAAACATACCTGCTTCAATGAAGTCATTTTGAGTTGAGTATTTATTCGCTTACTTTCTTTCTTTTCCATCCTTCTTTACCATTTCAGGTGCTCCTTAAGAACTGTTATATGTAAATAATTGAACATTGAAATATATACACAAGTAACACGTGTTCCATTCATATCATGTTGAGTTGAGTATTTGTTTCGTGATTTGCTTATCTTTCCATCGTTTTTTCCTACATTACATGAAGTAGTTGTAGATATAATTGTCTCGTTCTTTTGCCATTGTTAATGTGACATAATACAAATTATATGAAATAACATTAGGATAAATATATATTTATAACTCATACATGTTCCCTTTGTGTTATTTTGAGCTGAGTATCTGTTCCATGATTTTGCTTCCTTCTGCATCCTTCTTGCCATTGCAGACTCTAAATGCTAACAATTATAAGTAAATAATTTATAGATAAAAATATATATATCTCATACGTGTTCCATACTTGTCATTTTGAGTTTACTTTTTAGTCGATCATTTTCTTCTTTTTGTCATCTTTCTTTTGCCGGTGTAGATACTCCACCATAGCAATGACATTACTATAATTTATATATAAAATATATACTATATATATAAAATATATATAAATCATATGTATTCCGTTCTTGTCATTTTGAATTCAGTATTTGCTCGAAGACTTTCTTCTTATTCCATCTTTCTTTTCTATTTCTAATGCTCCATTAGGACAGTTATATGTAAATGATGTAAAGATAAATATATGCAAAAATTGTTCGTGCTACATTGATGTCATTGTAAGTTTAATATTTGTTCTATCATTTGCCTTTGCCTTCTTTATCCATATTTATAGTCCATTTTAAATGCTCCATGCAAACAATTATATATAAATAATTTGACGATAAATACATACGTAGATCATATATGCTCCATTGAGGTCAGTTTGAGTTGAGTGTTTGGTTTGTGATTTTCTTCTCATGTCATTCTTCTTTGCCATTGTAGATGCTCAATAACAACAAGTTTATATACCTAAGTTAAAGATAAAAATATTTGTTTTTCATATATGTTCTATTCTTGTCATCCAGACTTGCTTGTTTGTTCAATAATTTCCTCTTTTCTGTATACTTCTTTTCCATTGTGAATGGTTCATAATAGTAGGTATATACAAATAGTGTAAAGATAAACATATGAATAAATCGCATATGCTACAGTGATGTTATAGTGAGTTGAGTATTTGCTGAATCGTTCTTTATATCGTTATCTGTTTGTTTTTAAATATTGGTTTGATTATTGTCTTCTTTTACCATCTTTCTTTTAAAATTGAAATGCTAAATAGCAACAATTATAAATACATTATGTAATTGCAAAAATGTACGTAAATCATATGTCCTTCATTGATGCCAGTTTGAGTTTAGTATTTAGTCGGTGATGTTCTTCTCTTTTCATCTATATTTACAAATATATATGAAATAATTGTTTGTAATCAATATTGTATGAATGATTTGCCAATACAGAACCTTATTGGTAACAATCATATTTAAATAACGTAAAGATCAAAGTATATATAATACTTGGGTAAAAGTGATTGACTTATTGATTGTTCTAATTTGTATCATCAATATAAAACTATGCTTTAGGGGGGAAGTAGTGCTGATGCATTTCACCAATGTTTTTGATAATTATCATCCAGTCTATTGTTTTGCCCGTTCAGTCTCTGGATTTGGATTCAAGCTTTGAGCCTATGCAACAATTTTGTGTGCATATAAGGTATATTTGGGATGACGGGGGTTGGAGAAGGGTTGAATCAGATGATGAAGTAATTCAATGAGAATAATAATTATTAGTTCTAATTAATAATTAATTATTAAGTCTAACAAATACTGAAGATGTATTAAAGGGTACAGCAGTGTATCCCAAATTAGCCCCAGCAATTTACTTCAGTATCTTTGTAGTATTCATATTTGATTCTACCCTGTGTTGTTGTTATGGCAACATTTCACGTGATCAGATGTTTACAATTCGTTGTTAATTCATTTCTGTGTTTGAAATACTGATTTCCGTATTTTTGCCTTGTTTATTCTTCATAGTTGTCTGATGTTTTCTTATTTCTTTGACTATAAACCTGAACTTTTATTAAAACTCTTTATATTCCCCCTTTTGATTACACACTCTTTTACAATTTTGTTGGATTTGCCCTTAATACCATACTTCTGACACTAACCACCATTCACACACCTCCAGCCTCAAAATCCTCAACCACCAGACTTCCAGAATCTAGCAATACCACTATAAGCTACAACCTTTGCAAAACCTACAAAAGTGTAGAAGAGCGTGTTCTTTATTCCAAAAGAGGCGATGCTGATTTGAATCATTATATCGCCAGATTCCCTTGTTAATTGTATGAATTATTGAGAGATGCTCACAAGTTGTTTGAGTTCTAATTTAAACCGTATTAAATCAATTATTATCAATTATTACTGTAAACACATTTCTGAGGCATCTTTAGTTGGGAGGAAAATTCATGGCATACTAAAGAAGAAGATAAATCTCATGTTTTTCAAATTTTTTTCCCCTTATCTTTTTTTTTCACATTAGAAGCTTGTAGAAAACTTTAAATAATGCTCTCTACCCTGTTGTAATATGCAGTGTTTCGAATCCTATTGAATTCTGTTCATTCAATTTGCGCCATGCACATGCTTTTGCAACTAATGCTTCATGCATTCCCAAAGGATTATTTCGTTACCTGCCGTTCTTCCTGTAGAAGCATGGTCTGTCGAATGACAAACATCTCCAGTTATCCCAGAGATTTACGAAGGCCTTCTTCAACATTTTAGCCAATTTTCAACTGCCTATTATTATTTTCAACTGCTTATTGCAGATTATTAATCGTTCATCGAAAGGAGATTGTCGTTGTTGAAGCTTATACGATGCTTGTTGTGTCTGAGACGGATATGTTTACTGGATATGACATTAAATGCTTAGATTTGCAAGCAACAAGAATAAAGTATAGGAAGTTTACTTATCTGTGTTTCTCATGTCGTCTGTAGGCATAATTCCACTGCGTCAGCATTGAAATGTTTCATCATTGCATTGCTAAGTTTTATCACTGGGCGTGAATGTTGGAAGGTTGGAAATCTGACCTGAAATGCAGGAAAATACTGTAAGTATCCCATCAAATTTTAACAGATTTATCTGTCAATTATGCAGTTTAATAGGCCATCGTTATTTTTATGCAATTTTCCAACCGGTATTTGAGTTGAAGTTTGAGTTTGGCGCCAAGGCATGACAACCCCTCGTGCATGAAATTGAATGCAAAGCTGTTGCTGAATTCACAGAGTTTGCAAGATTAAGCCCTTTTATAGAATTAAGGCTAAAATTAGCTATAGTAAAGAATGAACGAATTGTAATTAGAAGATACATCGTGAATACTTGCCTTCGATTAATTTGATCTCACAGAGTAATAACATGGAATGCTTGCATGACCGATTTCCAAGATGCAAAGGTCGAAAGTGATGTGTGTAAAGCTATTTATACCCTTGCTCGCATTGACCTCTGGGTCTATTGTTTGCAACTGGATTGAACTGTATCTACGTATGTATTACAAATATTTTGAGATGATTTCTATACTTTATTCAAGTATTCTTAGGTCATCAGTTGTTTAATGTTTATTTCCAAGTATTGCATGAATTTATAAATCTATTTTATTAACATTTGGCATATTTCCCGCTTGTTTAATGACAATTCACGATTTTCTATCCACTTCTCTCTGTCAGTTTTCCCATCTTTAGTTTTATTTCTGTTGAAAATCTGTTTTGCCTGTAGCATGACTTTCTTAGGCCATGCATGTTATTACATTAATTTCCTCCAATTTTAGGAGATGTTTCATGCAATGAAGATGTGATGCCATTTGCACGCACAGAGAGAGCACAGATTTTCAACAACCTTTATGTATAACATTTTATGAACCATTTCTATCCTTTGATAACAGATGTCTCTGGTAACATCAGCTGTTTTTCTGTTGTTTTCTTCATAATTCCCGGGCCCTCCTCAGGGGGAATATTATTCCATATACATACACACCTTTATATTTGATCGCACGTAGCAGGAGATTTTTACCAATGCTAGGCCCTTGAGATTCAACATGCTTCTTTATGATGTTATCCAGAGAGAATAGAGCCCTCAAACGTCATGTTGCTCTTATAGTGGTTGGTGTCTTGTGCTATTGAACTAATAAAGCTAACATACTTTGTTTCTCACGTTCCCTATTCAAGACAATTACACCCAGAACAATAAAACAAAGCTGTTCTGTTTTGCATTTCAAAAATTTTGTAATGTCATTGTGTCAATTTTCTTTTTGTCAGAGGAAGCAATGTATATATAATTTGTCCATTGTCATTATATACAGCCTAAAACCATCACAACTCAAATCGCCCTTATAGTGGTTGGTTGTTTTATGACAGTGGACAAAAAAATAACTTAATAGTCTTTGTTCTCTATTCAATTGATACAAGTCGAACTTGAAAGCATTGTGGCCTAGATCCATAACTAACGACTATTGTCTTTTGGATTACCAAATCCCTTAGTTGTCAACTGGTTAAGCTCGTCTCTCTACTACAGAAGCCACACCGTAGATATAATTTATCTATTTTCATAATTTTACTGCTCTGAGATTCAACAAGAGAAAGTCAATGAAATGAACTCGCAAGGTTATATGGATCAAATAATAGAATTCGTAAATAGTTCTTACGATTATATACAATGCTCAAAGTTTAACGAAATGGAACTATTAAGTAGATATCTTAAAATTTAAAACAGCTATAAAAAGCCGTTATAAAAAGCCTAGTGATTTGCTTATCGATTGATATAAAATTATGTCTTACGACAAATAAATTAAACATTTGAAAATATATTATCTACGCTAATTATATCTCATAATAATTACCTATACCAAATACAAAGAGATGTAGTCTATAAAAGGAGCTAAAATCAAAATATATGTAGAATTAGGTATACTTGGTAGATAGTTCCACGTGAAAAATTGAAAAATTTCTCTAATACATATTCTGCATAGTTCACATTTTGATAAACAGAAATTCAATCATAGGGTACAAGGGACACTTCAAATGGGTAGGAAGTGACTTGTAGAGTGTGTTGGCTACAACTTTCAATGGATATGTCGCTAGTTTAAATCTAACATCAATTATGTCACTAGTTGAATAGTATATGTTATTAATTTCAAGCATCTCCAATGACGAAGAAATTTCTGTCTTTTTTCGCAATTCTGTCTAAAAAGATCAGGGATCATTTCTAAAATGTTTAGCAAAGGGGCTCTTTAGATGCATCGTCTCAAAAAGTTATGGCTTTGTTAGGATCACACCCTTCCTTTCAAAGAGGCAAATATGATAGTTTAGCTTAATCAACCTGAAAACTGTAATCAACAATGTTAAAGTCTTGACGGAGGCACTAACGGTAATAATAATAATAATAATAATAATAATAATATATCATATTTATAGTGGGTAGCCTTTGATAACCGTTATGCGCAGTTCTTTACAAAAGGGCCCACTGTCAACAAAAATTTAAAGAACATAAAGAATCTTATATCTTATATTGAATAAAGTATCTTATAATTATCAGTTTGTAATAAAGTGAAGGAATAAAATTCTTTATAATTTAACTGTGGCATCCTGGATTCATTTCTTGTAGAAGACTTCTACACCCTTCTTGAAATGTAAAAAACTTTCCATGGAGGTCAATTTATATGGTAAAGAGTTCCATAGACTTGCTGCCCGTGTGGTAAAGAGTTTAGCATCTGACTTTGTTTTTATTTTCTCGAAGAATATCTTCTTTGATAATGCACTTCTTGTAGTTTTCGAGTGTATTTCACTTGTTAGCTTTAATCGCTCTTGCAGATAAACTGGACTGGTCTTGTTTACGATCTTAAACATCATTTTTAGCATATTCTTCTCCAATCTAGTATTCAGATTACAATGTTCCTTATTCACCCTGCATAACATTTGAACTGATGAATAAGGAACACTGTAATCTGAATACTAGATTGGAGAAGAATATGCTAAAAATGATGTTTAAGATCGTAAACAAGACCAGTGACTTGTTATCGACGGTCATCGACATTTCCATAGTGGCGCTTACAGATTAAATTCAATTCAATAATAAAAGGTAATTGACAACAGGATTCATCACAAGCAATAGCCGACAACATGAGAAAGTCCTGGGATTAAGAAAACATAACAAATAATGAAACATATAAACAACATAAAACATGAAAACATGGCAAATTGTGAAATTGCGGAAAAATATAAACATGAAGATTGTTTAGAATATATTTAAAATTATGCATATCCTTTTGATTATGATTCTGATTACGATTAAACAAATCTATATATTACTACATATATGTGTGACGCTTGCTGAAACTTTAAGGCTTTTGAATAGCTGAAACATTCCACTTACAACAGCGTCTGACATTCCTGAAAGGCAAAAATAAGCCGCATTAGTGCCATGAGCATATATAGTTATTTCAACAATTTTGCTCAAAGATAGATATGAAGAGAGACTTATAATTTCCACTAAACTTTATTCTCTAATTCATTGAAAAGTTACAGTACTTTTCTCCAAAGTAGATAAACCTTATACTTAACTTATTTCATGAAAATGTCAAACCAATTCTAAGTTCATTAAGATGTATGTGCATTATGCACATAAATTTATGTAAATTTCTACCTCATCCTCTTCTATTTCCAAATCAAAAACATCAAAATTACTCACAAAATGCGTGTCTTTCTTAAAATTGGTACATGATGATTTAGTCCCCTGCAGTGTGGTCTTCTATCAAATCACAGAGTACTACATACTCAGAGAAACATTATGCTAGGGAGGAGCATAATGGGTCAATGTCATTAGTTACCTTATTTGGCAATTAAAAGTAAATTCAATTCATGTAAAGATGTCAGTCTCGATGTCTTTTTAAAAACTCGGATTGATTTTAATGTCGAGATTGAACAATATGGTGTGGTTGCTTAACTTCCTGTTGTTTGTGTTTAGAGTCATACCGTACATCCTCAAATAAGCCCCTCCGAATAAGCCCCCCATCGAATAATCTTTTTGCGAATAAGCCCCCACCTCGAATAAGGCCCCATAGGGGCTTATTCGAGGGAAGCATAATTGTCAAATAATATCATATTTCAAGAAGCCCTCACAGTGCAATAGCTGTACATTATTACTTCCTTTGAATGGAGGCATAAAAGCAAAGAGAAACGCGATTTTAGTGATAATAGAAACATTATAATGTTTGCTAAGTTTTCACACAACTCTTTGTAACTCTTTTAACGATTTCAGCTTCTGTAACTAGAAGCTCAAAATTTAGTTGATTGAGAAAATTATTGTGGTTTTTATGTCAACCTTTGAGGAAAATGCCAGACTTTGAAAATAAGCCCCCCATGGAATAAGCCCCCACCCAAAAATACATTTGTGCAGATAAGCCCCCGTGGGCTTATTCAAAGATTCCGGGTAATGTGTTTTCTTGAAAATTGTGATAGGGTAGCGTGGTTTACAAACTCCATACAAAGAGCTTGTCCCGAGTTTGAGGTTGAATCTTGACAACATATTACACAATCGTACAAATACTTTGTCAGAACTGTAAAAATACTGAAAACACGAACTTTTAACCTTCTAAACATTATTTCATGAATGCCAAATATACAGCAAAGGTGCATAGCTAAGAGACAATTGACCAGCTGATTGTAAAAGAGATTGACGATGTGGAAGCAAGGAGGATGGAGAAGACAGCGTGCCTTGTTGCTAAGGTACTGGCCAACCTGAATGACGGTGCCCTTGTTTAAATTTAAAAAATAGAAGCATATCTGTATAAAAATCAACAAGGGCAGTTCTCCTTCAATAAAGAATATTTACTGCTGTATCATTCAACCTCGTCTTTTTCTTTCCTTTGGTGGGGTAAAGATAGTTCGACTTAAGCAGAAGATGGCGCGAAATGTTTTTGAGGGAGTATAATGCTTTCTCTTCTGTCCCAACCCCGGCCATAATCACACACTTAATCACTTAGTCATATGATGTTACTAAGCCGGTATAAAATTTGTTCCAAATATTTTCCAATATTTTAAACCTACACTTTCGTTCATTAGCTTAAAGAAACCTTTCCCAGAAATTCCATTTGCTGCAGCTTTTCTTAAATTTCCATTTCAGGGTATTATCTGTTTACGCACGTAAGCAATACAAAATACAATAACACACTTTTACAAACAAAAATATGATGCCATTAGGAGTATGATAGGCATAACTACCCAATGGCCACTTAGCAAAAAGTACTGTAATACAGATAATAAAGATAATACAAATGCCAAGGACTACACCAAAATCCTAGTAGCCCCTCATTAGAGAGGAGTAGCTTAAAAGTAATGTTGAGAAAATCTTAGAAGATAAAAAATCTAGGACGAATCAAAAGGAATACAGTACATCTTGGTATAATCCTTGGCAAAATAGATATATGAACAATACATGGAGGAATAATAACATTTGCAACTAATAAAATGATAGGGTGGAGTATGAGATAGATAATTTAATATTTATGGTCCTATGAGAAACGCTCTGATCTTCCAATAAACCGAACTGTTGCTTCTACGATTTGTCGATTCTGGTTATATGTAAATATTTCATCACCGTACAACATGGTTCGCACAAGAGCTTGATTAGGTAAATTTGAGATGTTATGAAATTGAAGTAATTCATTAATCGCACCATGGAGATCACGTCTTTGTTCACTATAAGCATGACACTGCAGCAAGAAATGCTCAGTGTCCTCAATTCCGCCGTTTATTAGACACATTGGGTCAACTGTGTCACGAACGTTGTGATTAAATTTATGTGACTTTAGTTTACTGATGCCTACTCTTAACTGGGTGAGAATGGAAAGACCTTTAGGATCATACATTCCATAGGTGGGTTTCTGGCGTGGCCAGATGAGAGAGAAGCGTTTACTTTTGAATGAGGCTACTTTAGGGGATTCTCAAATCGCAGGGGGGGGAGATCGTTAAATTCTTTTAAATAATTTGGGAAGAAACTTGACTTAAAATGCTCAGTTCTAGCATTCATTCGTCCAATGACAGCTTGGTTTCTAAGAGTAAAATTTGAACAGCTACTTGATGGGATTTGATATCTTGTGTACTCATGTTTCAGTTTGTTGATGAACTTAAATAATACAACTAGGCGTCTGTGTCATCTTCTATGATTCAAAGATTCCCCACCCAGCTCCTTGTAAATTTTCTTCCTGAAGGTTCCTTTCCGCGCCCCCGTTATTGCCAAGCCAGCAGAGTACTGAGCTGATTCGAGTCGCTCCATCAGGTTATGTAGCGTGACCCCATGGCTACAATTATTCACTTTCTGTGCGATATGGTAAATGACGTCACCATAGTCAAGATGTGGATGTACAGACGTACATAGAATTTATAAATTTCGTTTAGGGTTTGCCTTAATAAGTAGTTTGAAAAACACCTAACCAAGCCAATTCCATGTCTCACTTTGATTACTACAGATTGGATATGACTGGAAGACTTCAATCGACTATCAAACAAGACACCAAAAGGCAGGTGACCAATAGGGATCTTTTTTTAGAAAATAATACTTCCACTGCGTGGTTTGGGTGGGCCATGATTAAAAGACATTCTCCAATCATATGCCCAGCGTATATAGGTTATGAGCAACTGAAAAAATAACGTATCGTCAGCAAACAATTTAACATTGCATTTGAGGTCTGTTGTCAGTCAAATCGTTTATATAAACAAGAAAAGAGAGAGGACCTAAAATAGGCCCCTGGGTAACTCCTGCAGAGATTGTGACCCATTGAGATGTTTTGTCATATAATACTGTACGTTGCATACGATCTGCCAAAAAGCTTTGGATTTGTAACAAAAGCTGCCCAGATACGCCATTTTGCCGTAGTTTATAGATTAGTCCATCATGCCACACTCTATAAAATGCTTTTGAAATATCTAAATATACAGATCTCACATCCAACAGTGGGTTACAATCGAATACAGCAAAAATAGAGTGAACAATTGAAGTCATCTGATTGATTTTGGATTCTCCAGTACGAATGCCAGATTGACTTGTTCTTAGCATTTCATGAAAAGTGACGTGTTCATACGAAGACTTGAATATCAGTTTTTCAGTTACTTTGCTCAGAATTGGAAGGAGGAGTTTAGACGATAATTCTGCTTAAGGCTTTTACTGTTCGTTTAGTGACCTGGAACAACATTGGCTCTTTTCAGTTTTAGGATATGGTGTCCGTCATCCATGCTCTCTGATCAAATGGTTGTATTCTTTATGCTCTTTTGATTCAATAATCTTAGATTCCCACCACATCCTACGTAAGTACTTGTGTTATATAAGGTTGTTATTACTTTTGAAATATTATCAATTTTTAATATCAGTGGCTCCTATGGATACTTATCAAAAGATTCATGAAGATGAGTAGGATGTTCAATATCGATTTGTAAGATATGGCCAGTTTTAAAATCATCCGAGCTAAATTCTCGTTAACATCATATGAAACCAACAGTAGTAGTTTTAAGGTTACTCGTGCAAAAGTACCACTTGAGTGCAAATTATGAGTAGGCCATAAAGATAGAATAGGTAAGATTTAAAATTTAACAAAGGATATTGCAGTAAATTGGAGAATAGCAGATTGGAATGAAGACAATTTTGCAGATAAAGAGTGACACTTGGTAATTCAAATACGCATATTACTAAAAATTTTAATGATGAAATAGCACAAGGTTTATTCTCAAGAAGTAGAAAGAATTGAAACACAAGGGCGATAGACTTGATGAACTGATTAAAATGACAATGATAGGGCAGTTTTACTTACGTAAAAGTTTTGCTGAAGATCTTTATAGATGGTACCAATTCAATCTTCAACTTATGCGGGCTGATTTAAAATTTTACAATGATCATGGGCTATTTTTTGACTACCATCAGGTTGAATAACACGCTTATCGTCAATACTTGATATAGCTGCTTGACAACTCAGCTCAAAAACACTGATATCAAATTACGCATTTCCTAAAAATAGTTAAGGGACTTGTCATTATTAATATCAGGGACTGGAGCGGAAGGAATATCAACATTTCCCTAGAAAAATTCATACCCCTACTCGTATTTACAGTGAAAAATTTAGACCCCATCAAAAAATCTACACAAAATCTCATACCCCATAGAAACATTTATGGGTGACAATATACCAGCTATATTTTATACCTCACAATCTCACATGAAAGTGTAAACTGTCACCTACATTTTGATTGGTATAGAGGATAGACCTCAAACAAATTGACAGTTTAACTGACAACAATTTACAGTTTTGATGACCTCAAGTTATGGCAAACCACATATGACAACAGGAGAAATTAAGATGAATTCTTATATAATGAACATTGATATAGAAAAAACAAGTAACAGCAAAAAACAGGCAATATCTTTGGAGGTTCACTTCAAAATGGCTCAAAACCTATTGCAGCATAAGACAAAATGAAAAATTTTTATCGATCAATTTTGGGAAAGAACTATTTACTGTTTATTGGTTGATTAGAAAACATACTAATATGTTTCTTGATAGTTTGTTTTTGAAATTTAGGAACAAATCTGAAGGGAAAAATAGTTTGCAATAAAATAGCAAAAGAACCATTGACAAGAACCTTGTGAAAAGCTGGTATGCTCAGAAAGTGTGTTAAGTAGTAAGTATTAACCTGCTTAGGTAAGAAAAGATATACCATGTTCCTGCAGTTCTGCCACAGCTTGTTCTGATGAATAAGTTGTCCATTTCACAATTTTCATCATTATCACAATCATCATCACATATTCTAGCTAGCACTTCATCCAAATCAGAATCCAAGTCATCTTCACTTATATAGCCCTTTGGAGAACCATTATGATCATCACTGAGTGACAAATAATCTTCGCCATCCCTACTCACTTTTGGTTCTCTATTGCTATCATATAACTCTCTTTCTAATGACTGTGCAAGAAATGCAAGAGCCAGAAAGGAAAGGCTTTTTGAAGCGAAGAAATGTCATAAATCACAACTGAAAATTGACTCCTTGTTTCAAAAGGAAATGTAATCTGAAGTGTTATGAAAGCTGTTCTTGAGATTGCAGCAAATATTTGTTTCTTCCCTACTATTATATCTGTCTAAGCAGGTAGAGAATTTGAAACCCGAATAATTAATGGTAATTTTAGTTTAGTAACCCAACATACTAACCATAAATATTTCCATACCCTATCTCAATTCTTTCCGCCCCTGTCCCTGGCATTAAAATGACCAGTCCCTTACCTGTAATAATCTGTAAGGACATCTGCAACATTCGTGGCAAATGAGCCTGATCAGTTGCCATAGCAACGATGCCATAAATGTACTTTCTGAAAGAAGTGAAGCCAGGTGTGACGTCATCTCTATTCGACACAGGAGATACGTTTCTGAAAAATGACAATATTAAGTTAGAACTTTACAACATGGTTTTGTATCGAAAGGTGAGAAAAGACATTTATAGGGCTAAAAGTCATGCCTAGTTAAAGGATTCGTATCAAATGCGTTTGTAGAAGTTGAGAGATTTATAGAACGTAGCATACTATCTTATAGAATTCAAAATTTCAGAATGTCAACTATCTATCATTAGATATTTCTTGAGTTGATAAATGCAACACAAATGTAACTTAAAGAATATAGACAAAATATTGACAAGAGCTGTTCATTTCAAACGACAAACATCAAATCAGCATAATGATACAAAATGAATGCCAAGCTGTGAATTCATCACGTGACTCTATCTATATTCAGCAACCATTTTTGAGTACTTATGTTTAAACTAATAAACACCCATTTGACCCCTTTAGATACAATTTGTCCTATTTCTGTAATAAGATAAATTTTGCTGTTTCATCACGGTAGTGTAATTTTTCTCTATGATGATATTTTAGAAAAATTGCTTTCCTTTTTCAGCCTCTTGCTTTGCGTATTTAGTTTACACATTGTACTTGTCATCGGTTTCCTCGCATGCAACACTATCCCATTGATTTGAGCTCCTTGTAGTCTATAGCACCTCTTTCTTTCTAGCTTGTTGAAAATATAGTTGGAAATGTGTCTCGAAGTGAAGTGTCGACTCTCCCAATTACTCGTTATTTTGTACGTTCTCGTTCTCGTACGTATGTTCACTCCTGCATAGCATCACCATTTTCATCATAGCTCAAGCCTATGGTTTGAAAATCAACCATTTCGTATAAACTAATAGCCCACATACACCAGGGGTTTGGAAACAGAGAAGAAAACAGCTTCAGTTATATGAGTAATGACGAATCAAAACGAAATCGGAGTAATGAAAACGTCGTCAAACAATAGGTCCAGTTGCATACTTATCTGCTTTGGCTGGGAGAGCAGTATTCTGCCTCTCTCCTATTTAACCTGTCACTGCTTATAGTCCTGCAATATATTAGACATGAAGTGAACTTTTCGACAGAAAAACATCATCTAATCGTGAATCCTAAATGGCAACCATGCGTCAATAACTCCTGTTACTTGACTCTAAGAACTGAATTTAATTGTATATGGTAATGAGCCATTATTGAACTTCGAGTTCCTTGAGAATTGCTAAAATTTCATTTAGATATAATAGAAGTCTTGCAAAACTCTTTTGATGAGAGAAGGCTAATGGAGCCAGGACTTTTCAAATATTTGGTGAAAAAGCAGATATTCATTATGATGCACATCATAAACTGTTTTGCAGTAAAAATTAATGGTTTAAGGTAAACTTTTAATTATACACATGGGAAGGATATATTTCAAGGAGTGTATCAAGTTTCATTCTTGGAGTCTCTGTTGCTCAAAAAGTAACTGATAGCCCTTCAAATCAAGACCTATCTCACACATTGTATATTGCAATAAGAACATTTCTTGGATGTAACAACACATCCTGGGAGACAGGGGAGGCTATAGCCTTCTTATTTGCTCTATTAAGTAGCACATAGTTCTAAGAAATTACTTAAGTTTCCAAAATGAAATGTAATGTGGCAGAATGAAAGATGAAGTACTTAATGAGTCATGAACTATGATTTGAGTTTAACCAAATATCTAAATATTAAAAAATCTTATTAATCAAAATTAAATGTAGAACATATTAGTTATGTAGTAAACTGTTTCCTGCATGAATATGACATTTATTCTAAACTCTTATACTACTTATCTTCTTCTTTTCACTAATTTACTTACCAAGTACTGTAGTTGGCGTAATGAAAATCAATGGAAAGCAACAGAGCATGAAACTAATTTAACTTGTTTTGATTACTGAATATTATCAATCAATAATATCTGAACATTTAATGATGAACATGTGAACATTATCATTACAGTAATTAAGTTTTTGATACAGAATATCCATAATTTCAGCAATCATTGTTTCTAGGAGGGTTTTGAAAATTTGACTGGAAGTAGGTGTCAATTTTTCACGTTAAAGCCAGATATTCCTGAGCCCCTAGAGACCTACCCTGAGCATACAACTGGGGATTAAACCATCTTTTTCTGACGTGAGTTCGGTTCAGTTCAGTTCAGTTCATTTTATTTTAAAAGTCCACTACATACAAAAGCCTCTAAAATTACATATACCATACAACATAAAGCACAGAATACAATAAGAAATATAAAATAATATTATACAATTGCTTACAGCATACAACAAGCACTAAATACACTAAGAATTACAAAAAATTTTTGAGAAGAATTTGTATGCAGGGAATTTCTTATAAGGAGGAGCTCTCTCAATAGATAAACTAATCGAGGAGAGAGCATCCCCTAGGTTACAGAAAAAATTTTGGAGTTAGATTGACGATTATAAAAAATAGTTGTAGCTCACTGTTCTATATTTCAAATGTGAGTCGTGGCTGATTAATTGAATTTCTACAACTAGTTTTTGGTAGTAAGGAAATGGAGCTTACGGTGATATCTGAAACTCGTTACTGTTGAAGCTAGCTTTATAACATGCGGAATGCTGTTCTAAGAATTTGCACCTGCATATCTTATGGATTTCAATCCATATTGTAAAGTATTTTTGCATGTCCAACGAATGTCACCTTCACATGCTTGCCTGGTATCATGTTGATGAACTTGTGAAAGTACATCAAAATAATCATGAAAACAAGATAGGGAATACTTATTTACAGATTCAAAAACAAAAGTTAGTAGTTTCATTTCAAAAAGATCCTTCAGCTTAAGGATTTGTGCCACAGCCCTCCACCTTTAACAGCCCTTCACTTACTATCAATGATTAAACAAATCAGAACTTCTATGGATTTGAATTTGAGATAATCCATTACAGGTACAATGATTTCACAAAATTTAACAGTCATAAGTTAATCATATCTGTGCATCTCTTGATGATCGACGATCAGTGTTTTATGACGTCAAAACTTGTTAACTATTACCTTCACAGAATATTACTGCTGCTTCAAACAACTTTAGCATCACATGACTACAGTAAGAACCTAAAATTATGAGCAAATGATTTCAGATGATGTTGACTTAAAATTGCATTGCTCACAGCCGGCCATTGACCATGGTAAATCACTGAATAAAATTGATACGTACGGCTACCAATCACAATGCGTTGATTTCATCTCTCCAAATGGATTTAACACTATGTTCCAGCTGTTTAATTTGCAGTTTTATATAGATTCGTTCATGAGGAGCATAACTATACAAGGAATCTGTTTTCCCGACTAGTCTCATTTATTAAGACCACGCCGGTAGACAATGTAGGCCTAATGTTTTGAACTTTCACCTCGTTTTCGGTCTGAGACCAATACATTATAGTAGTGTCGATAATTTCAAGGTAACTTTACTACATTCTGCTTGGCACTTTATTCTCATTTAACACCGGCCCTAATTCAACACTGGTCCCTTATAACGCGAGTGGACAGGCTTGGTCTACTGCAACAGTGGCCTACTACCAATGTGGGCCACATTTTATGTCTTCCAGAAAAGTACCAAATTAAGAAAATGATAAAAAATAACGCACTTACTTCAACCGTGTGCGAACCCTATTGCATTTACAGCACAGCAGCAACAATAATAAAATCACAATTGAATCACGAAGGAAGCACACGAAACTAAAAAATTCCGAGTGATCGACAACTTTTGGGTGTGGAATTGGGCTGACAAATTTTTCTTTTAAAAACTGTTGATCAAGCTTCTCGTCTACCCAAATGCTTAACAGGAGTACAACTTCCTCGTCAATCCAAGCTGAACCTCTGTCAACAGCTTCCATACTCATTATAGCAAAATATTTTTCGATTTCCAATACTATTGTTAGTCTGCAATCAGTGAAAAATTGTTGAATGAAAGTGGCGCACTTTGCTGCAATTAATAAACAAGAATATGTGGATATTAAAACTGCCCCTTGTTCAACCCTGATTTCAACCCGTATTCAGACTACGCTGACAGCAAGTAGCCCAGAGCAAACTCAGGGGCGAAATCAGCTCTGCTACAGGGTCAGTTTACAATGGTTCGAACCTGGGGCAAACCCAGGTTAATTGTGCTTACTTTACAAAAATCTAACTCGGGTTAAACTAGCTCGGGTCAGCAGGGGGTTAGTTTGTGCAATATAAGCAGGGTTTTAATTTCATCTGACTTTTCGCTGCTCCTTTTCCATTCTTCTATCCCATCAAAGTTTTTATTCCCCAAAGTTATAATACACATTGCTACAGATTGAACAACTTTACCCCAATAATCATTCATTTGTCGGAATATATAAAATAAGCGACAGTAACTTTACCTATTTTAATGCATTAAAAGAAAACATATTTTATCCCATATTTGCCCGAGAACGTTACTTATTTCTCAATTGATTCCACTACTGGACGTGCTCGTCACTCGCTGGTACTAGCTGCAGGGACAAAACCATGGACTACAATATTTAAAGCAGCTTTCAGTCGAAAGTTGAAAAAGTTGGGTCCTTGTACGCCAACCCATTTATCACCACTTCTGGACAATTAACGCCATAAACGGATGGCGTAAGAAAGGCCGATAAGGTCCTTTACACTCAAACTTTTGACCAGTAACTACACTTTCTTTAGCTCAAAGTACTTGACTGTACTGGAACTAGTGGTACTTGACTTGTATAAGTAAGCCATTCTTTTATAACTTTGTATGCAATCATTTCAAAGTCACGTGACATTTCCAAGGTAGAAGACAAGTAAAGGAAACGATATACAACATTTGGTTGGCATAATCTAACATATGTATATAAGTATAATTTATGACGTATGATACCATTAAGAATTATTACTTGTACCTCTTAACATAATCTCTAAGCGTGATTACTAATTGGTTTCAGTCCGCCAATTATTTTCGTGGTTAATTTGGACCCAAAATCCAATCGCATAAAGGAGACTCAATGCACTTCTGTGATTATTGCCTACTTAACTTAATATCAAAAAAATCTAATTGGGAATCCTTGCATTGGCAACTGCAAGACTTCTGTATGAGGCTGGGAGCACATGTAAAATAGGTTCCATTATGATCAATGTCACTAAAAACTCCTCGACATTTACATACTCCAAAAGGTCCTCATTTGATAGTCCGACACTACCCTCTCATCCCAAGAGTCTTTCGTATCAAAGTTGAATGAATTTGGTGTGTCATCTAAGGTAACAATGGAGGAGCACGTGCCTTGTTAGTGCTACTGGTTACTTTCTCAACTAAAGGCCAGTTTGCGAGCAGAACTAAAGTCCACCTCACGTTTAACTTAATATTTCGCTGATAAAACAGCTATAAATGGGAAACCATACTTAACAAGATTGGACGAGTTTCTTATCAGCAAAGGAAACATTCAGCAGCTTTTAATTTCATTGGAGCTCTTGCTAACAATATGAATATCAAGATACCTGCCATCTCATGTCATAACGATGTAAATATATCTGATAGCGAAACTTTGCTTTCAAATTACCAGCAAGAAGGCATTTCTCTCATTCAGGATCAGACTTAATCGTACTTGGTACTTCATACTGAATTGAGTGATGGCAAAGTAGTTTGAGCAGCCATGTGATCAAATAGCAATCCCATATCACGACGATGTAAGTTTAGTTTCGAAATACAACAAAAAGGGATACCAAGAGCTTTAAGGTAAAATCAGGGACAATGAAGGCAAAATCATTACTCTTAGACATTGAACCTAATACTAGGTTTCAAATACCTACGATCAACCAACAGTAGATTGAATATTTAAAAATAAAAATCAGCTAATATTTACAAAGTCCTATATCAAAAACAATAAACACGATGTAACAAACAAAAAATATTAGAAAATGTACCAGTTCGCATGGCAAAGCACAACTGTCAGATGAAGCCTCCTATGATAACAAAAAGATATTCCACATAAAATGTCTGGCGCAATTGATTTGCTATTAGAAGAGTTGAAACACGCAAGGTAAAGTATGGCATGCTGGGAAAAGGCAAGGCCAGGAGACAAACAGACTGAAAAGCTGGAACAAGGCTAGCACACCTAAGAAGGTTAGGTAGCCTTATGGAAGGTGCAGGAGAGGACAGAATTGTGCACAGAAGTGTAATTCTAGAAATAAAACAGACATAAAATAAAAAGTATATGGTAATCCTATAAAGGCTGCATATAAGTAAAACGGGAGACCTCCACCATCCATAAGAGGTTTTCTTGCTCCCTATCGATTCCATCACTGATGACAAAGGAAGGGCGCTCCAGATCCTTCGCTACTCCATTGCTCTGCTCACCTGACATCTAATAGGTGCTAAAATATGCGCCCCCCGTATAACAGCATGCTTTCAAATGTTACAATGAATGACGTCATAAAGCAACACATAATCGTGCAAAAGTGAACAGAAATCACACTGAACAAATATCACTGTTAAGACTCTAACTCTACAATCATCTTCAATTGCAAGGCAAATCTTTAAACCGCAGATGAAAATTGCTCTCGAAACAAATAGCTTCGGAGTGAAGTCCATTTGAAATGATGTCACCAGAATCGTATGACAATTGAAGCAAGACGTAACCTTCTAACAATACTGAAAAAATACAAAAGGGATAGAAAAGATTAAAACTTACTGTTGAAGAAGAATGACTTCTGTTTTTGGATGTAAGATTCTATAAGAGAACGATAAAGGAAAATATTTGAAAACAAACATATATGTTATTGAATGCAAAACATGATGATTGGAATTCAGACTGACTCTCCATTCTCAAAAGATGAACACACAACTCAAATGTAAATATAAGAAATTCAAACCAAAAAGTTACACATTTTGAAAAGACTTAATGACGTCATCATGCAAAATGCGCATCTGGCAAACACTGAAACAAACTTACTGTAGGCACTTGGAAAGTGGGTCTTCCTGCGGATGGAGAAGAACTAGAAGTTGGAGGAGCCTGAAAAAGAAAGGAAGAAACATATTACGAAATGAAAGATTAGATGAAATAAATCATTAAATATCCTATTGGCAAAACAACTATATTTCTGAACAATGTAAGTAATGAACCAGCAGTGATGTCATATTACAAGAAAAAGAGCACGAATAGGGCAAACTGTCAAGGTTACCAAAGGGCAAAATTGCCCCAGGCAAAGAACCTGAGGAGGTCCTAAAATTATAAAATATCCAATTGGTGATTGCACCAATTTTAAAATGCAATATTGAAATCACAGGGGGCTAATTGATTCATTTGCCCTGAGTCACAAACTGGCTCATCCGCAACTTCAATATAACAATACCAAGAAAGTCGAGTTAACAACCAACCATGGTTCTCCAAAGCCATTCATGATCACGTGATGAAATTGTAGAAGATAACACTAGACAACGTCATCTCAACTTACTGGATATTGGGAAGGTGTTCTGACGTCATGGGATGGAGTTCCAGATGATGGCGAATGAGGCGGCTATAAAAGAAAATAGCAAAGTATTGCATAACAAAAATGCATCATAACGAGTATCATTGATTACTCATCGATTCATTTGAATGCATAGTGTATTAACAAAGCCTCGTGATGATGGCGAGACAATGTAATCCAGTGGGTTTAGCCGATATCATCATACAACAACAACAGCAATAGTTACTTGATAGAATGATACAATTGAGCTAGAACTCAACATACTGTTGGATGATCGGCAGTATTATCGACAGCTGTCTTGGGGGATGTCATGCGAAGAGAGGCGGACATCTATAATGAAATATGACAAATTTAAACAAGAATTAATTATTTATATTAACAAGGATTACTAGATGATATTAATGAAAAAGGATCATATAGGATGCCACCTGTTATTGAAAACTTTGAAGTAACTAACGATCTGGTGCAAATCTAACTGAAGCAGGGAATTTCATCAAAATACTGTGTAAAACTGGACTGAGAACTGGGCAATAGAATCCTATAGTATTAAATAAATATAGGTAAGAAAACAATATGTTTCACACAAGAACCTAAAGACTGAAATAAATTGATAAATGGAGCTGCGATGGTATCCATGGTGTGAGCAGCCCTTCTTATCAGCAGGTTCATTGAAAATTGCAATGTAATTGCGATGGCGCCCATGCATCAACTAGCCGAAAGAGTCACAGTGTTAGCCAATGACGTACCTTTGAACGTGAACTTGACAGCAAGATGATATAGCTAAGAGGTAGAGGACTCAAAATGTTACAAAGTTGTGGGTTGTGTGTCTGATTCCCACTCAGGTTAACCAATATCTCACATTGTCACTTAACAAATTGACAACTGTAATAACTTACTGTTGATGGTGGGAGATCTTGGCTAGGAACAGTTGTCATGTATCTTGAGGGAGATTCCTGTAAAGGAAACCACATAGAGCATAAAATCATAAGAATGAATAAACACATGACAAGTAATATACAAGTTAGAAATTACATTCCAAAACCATTGCCAATTATATTGAACATTGCTGCTCAGTGGCATAGGTAAGTTATGTACTGTCTACTATGAGGCATTGAAAACTAATGGCTCCATATAAATAAATTTTGGTTGAAGTTGAGTTTCTTATAAGCAACCTTACAAAAAAGCACCAGTAGGCTCCTACCCAGTGGGGGTACATTAGTGCATAGCCATAAAGGTGTGGCAGTTAAGTAGTTCTTCCTGTTTTATCCTATAAGAAACTACACGCATGGTTCAGATTTACTGGTCAATTTAATGAAGTATATAGTTCGAAAAATATTAAAATGGTCCCTATGATAAAACAATACCAAATGTAACTAAAGCAAAACATTTCATTCCATCAAGTTAATAGCATTGTTATCAAAATACATTGTTGTAACAGGATAACACTTAGTATCTTAGGTATATCATAACTTACTGTTGATTGTGGAAGATCAATGGTGGAGGGAGATTTCAAAGATGAAGGCTGCTTTGTCTATTGCGGAGGAGAAATGTAGGATTAAACATTAAAAAAAGAAACAGCAAAATGGAAGTTACTAAGGTAAGGTAAAACAAACAATTATCATAGAAGTATTCTTCATCCCCCGATTCTATCATCTCTCGTATTTTAACTAATTGCAAACTTTCCAGTAAACCAGCAGTGTCAACCAATCCTACAATTAAAGGCTGGGAGAGGGGATCAAATCTAGTAATCTGCTCAAAATAACAATGATTTTAAGTAAATGGTAAACTGAAGATGTTTGCAAAATCTAAAAGTGAATCATGTGCTTTTGCAAAGTGTTTAAATGATTGAAACCTCAAACATCTTATCCTTTATAATCCCTAGCAAAATTGCAAGGAAAAGCAAGTCTAATTTAGCCGATACTAAGTTGCTTTTGTTGAAGAAATGAACAATGTGTGATGACGTTCACGTGTATTAATGGTAAGAAAGTACAGACGATCAACAGCTCAAGCAAATACCGGACAGCTTTTCAAATAGCACTCTGTGGAGGAGATTGAAATGGCTAAGGCGAACTGTTATGGAACAAGGGCACTTAAAGATACATGAAAATAGGGAGGCAGAAAATGATACAGTATCTCAACTCACTGGGTATTGAGAAATCGTATAGTCTTCTTGGGATTGAGATGGCGAATGTTCATCATCATCATCACCGTCGTCGTCATCATCATCATCATCATCATCATCATCATCATAGTCATAATCATCATCATCATCATCATAGTCATAATCATCATCATCATCATCATAGTCATAATCATAATCATCATCATCATCATCATCATCATCATCATCATCATCATCGTCATCATCATCCTTAATAGTCAGGTTCACGTCACATTCTCTTATCTATAAAAATAAATAAAAACTTCATTTAAATATTTTATCTATAAATATTTCATGTTAATGTAATAATAAAACAATAGCCAAGTGATTTCAAACAACAAAATGATTAATTAATTTGCAGGTGGGTAGCATTGTAAAGGGAGAAGCAAGGATGGTGAAGCATATACAAAAGAAAGGAGAATGGAGAAACTAGCAAATTGTCTAAAGCATGTGAAAAAGGCGCTCTAATTGTTTAAGGAAAGATAAAATTTTGACCATACTTTGACTAAAGTTGCTTCTGTTTTTGAAGTTATTTTCATTTACATGCATTTACAGTATAGATAATCCAGTTTTGAATTCCCACCCCTGTTCTAGAATCCACTTTGTATTCTTAGGTTCCTAATAGATGGGGATCTTTTCAATTTTTCATGTTTTTTCACCCCCCCCCCCGGTGTATTAGAAAACCCTGTTTACTACATCTGAAGGGATGCAAAATGGTTTGGAGGTTCTTCCTTGATAAGAGAAATTTCTTCTTTCACTACATGATAGTGTTTATTTCACCAATTGAATGTGTCTTTCATTGTTTGTCATCCCCGTTTATTACATTTCCAGGAATGAAAAATGACTAAATGGTTTGGAGGTCCTTCCTTGGTAAAAGAAACTTCTTCTTTCACAACGTGACAGTGTTTCTTTCACCAATTGAATGGTTCTTCTGATGTTTGCCAGAAGCACAATAGACTTTTAAATTCAAATCAGATCGAAGAAATATTTCTGAACCTCCCGCTTATTAGGGATTAGGAATATTTCCTATAGCCCCATTCATTAAGAACCTCCATTTATTTGGAGCCTACGAGTACGAAACTATTGTCTGGCATAGGTTGCAATAATTTGAAGAAGGTTAGCAGTTTTCAGAGGTAAATAAAAGAAGAAAATACACAGAACTAAATTACCACGGATGCAAAATATCAATAAACTCATTTCATAAGAACACACTTTATATAAGCAATGCGACTTGATTTACCGAAAACTATGAACACACGCAAAAGTTTCACAAGCAATCAATTAACTAAATTCGTGTTACACGGGGCCATAAATGCTGTACCTATGCAATTAATATTCAGTTCATTTATTTTGTTTAATTTCATTTTAAGCATATTTACTCAGGGGTACAGTTCAGTTATCTGTTGTCCAACTGACCCAGCAAAATAAGCTACAAAATGTGATCAGTAGCCTATTAATAAGCTAATTTCAGTTCTCAGTCGAGTCTACTATAGCCTACAGAGATGATTTTTAGCAATAAGCTGTTCTAATTTTTAGTATTACAAGATTTCCCTCTGTATTCTTGTTTGAATATGGGGCAATTTTTCGACAATATTACCTAGCCTTTCAGGTGCTAAGTCATTTCCAGGCTTATATACAATTTTACATGTTGTTTGATTCATCAGTATACTGATTGTGGGCCGGCTGAGTCATCGCAACAGAGGATCTGCTGGAGTATCAATGGGCTACTGGTGACTATTGTCTGCTCTGTTCTGTAGTTTCCACAATGTTTTCAACTTAGTTTTCCCACAACACCCACAAGCAGAGAAACAATAGCTGAAGTGCAGTTCATAATACTAAGATGCATATCATCAGTGTATTCTCTTGCACATAGTGATTCACATACTTCAGAATTCTCGTTGCTCTAGAGATCTATGTTCGAATACATTCAACAGCGGTCTCCCATGTTAAACTATCATTAAGTATGCGACCATGACACATAGTCGCCTTCAAAAGATCAATATCACTACCATTCATTTGAAAACGAGGACGAAGTACTATTGGTGTATCAATTTTTCTAAAAGTTTTTGAAGATCTTAATCTCATAGCTTGTGTCTTGAAAACAGTCAAGGAAGCTTGCTACAATGTAGCCCTTTTTCAAGGCAGGCAAGTTCAGCATTGACCGAGGCATTGACAACAACATCAATCTCTTCTATATTATCCAAAGAGAATGAGACTGCTGTACAATCATCATGCATTGTTGACTAAGTCCGTTTCAATGCAAAAAGGCAAGTTATTAATGTAAATCAAAGATAACAGCGGTCCAAACAAACAGTGTGGCAACCCTATTCCAATTTCAGCTGGATCAAAGCTGAAGCTGTTAACACTGCAGAACTGCCTATGGTATGAGCTAAACAATCGTTGTTTAAGACCATCGGCCCCATGATTAAACATCTAATTCAGAAAAATTTTAATGTCGACTGTGGCCTGAGCTACGCGACACCGGATTGCTACGATCCATGGAGGAAAAAATGCTTTGTTTTATGTTGCTGCCAGGCCATTTTTGTGTTTCTCTTTCAAATATCAATCTTCAACTTTTCCTCCTATTTTCAATATCCATCTGCGGGCCTTTTTGTATGCACTATTCATCCTATTTTTTAGCACCAGATACCTTGACATTATTTAAGTAATAATTCTTTGCTTTCTTCTCTTTTAATGTGATGAAGGAAGATGAAGAAACAGAAAATTTCTAGCTGCGTAACTGAAGTCAACCATACTTCTGTGTTAAGAAGTGCCTTAACAAAACAATCAGTCTGTAATCCATTTTTCATTCACTTTTGAGATTATAGACAGTCTGGGTATAGAGATGAGAAAAGTATGGCACCAGCTTCAAAACCGCCATATGGCTTTTCGGAAAAGGGAGGCTATGGGATGAGGACACATCGGATTCATGCAGTTACACGACACAACAGCATGAAATGGAGTGACTCCGCCTTACCACCTTACTTTCAAAGCGGAGTGATTTCATTCCACGAAAGCAGGTCAGTACCGTACCGGATTATTGTGGTGTCGTGTAACTAAACCCCCTATCCGATATGAAAAGTAATACTGTGTAATATGAATTCGGTATCATGTAACTGGGGCGTGTATCAAAGGTGTTCTTTAGATCGATGAACACCATTGCGCTATATTTCTCTGTCAATGTTTAGGTACCAATCAATTCAGTAAACAGGAGGTAGCCCAGCGCAGGATATGAGAACATCACTGACTGATGTACAAATAAGTGCCTGTTACAATCACTCTACTCATACATTTGATAATAAAGCAACTTCTCAAATAGTTTTGACACAACAGTTAGGACACAGATTGGTCTGTAATTCGATTGATCTTCAGTTGAAACTCTTTTGAAGATAGGGCAACACGTGCTAATTTCCAGTTGTCAGGAGAAACTTCTGATTCAATAGACAGAATTGAAATCTTACACAGAGGATGTGAGAAGATTGGAAATGTAGTTTTGAAAAAATGGCTTAAAATAAAATCAGAGCCAGAGGCATACAAAGTCTTCATAATATGAGAGCCTTTTCAACAGAAACGGAATAGACAGTCCTGCATTGAAAACTCGTACCTTCTTCATTCATTTTAGAATCATTAGAGAAGAGGGAAATATTTTGCCGCGCAATGCGCAGAGGCTTTGATTGGACACAAAAGAATTCATTTGCAGCGGTAATGAATTTCCTGATTTTTGCTGCATTTTTGCCGATATTTCCTGATCCTGTGAACCCTGCATTGTAACATTGGGGTTAAAAATAACCTCAAATTTCCATGCATGAGAGCAATACTATTGGGAATAACTCATTAAAATTTAGAGGAGCATAATTTGGAACACTTCCTTGTGTGATAAAATCTGCCAAAAACAACATGCACTTCAAAACCAGTAGAATTTGCACGGGATCTGCATGTCATAGTAATACATGCATGCGAAAGAATTTGTAATGGATCTGTATTATTTAAGTTCCTCTTATGCAAACACAACTTTAAATTACAGCATATTAATAAATATCATTATTATTACTACTTTTTTAGCATACATGCAAATAACACTACTCTACTAAATGAACAATACCCCAGGAGCAAAATATCATGTCTACCCAAGAGTCATAGCATAAATATAATAATAAATAAATAATAAATGATAATATTTAACCAGGTAACATCGCATCAGTTGGTTTAACTGTTTTCCATGCGAGACCTGCAAATACAGTCACACACAAGCTACAAGATAAGGTAGGTTGAAATAAAAAGTTTGCCATTGATGATGTAAACGGCTGGACTAAAAACGAGTTGGAAAATAGCACTCTATTTTATGTAAAATCAATGAATGATAAAGCCATGATAATTATTTTGCTGCAAGCTGATGAAACATCATCTGAATAGAAACTTAATAGGAATAAACAAAACAAACAAAAAAAAAACTGACTACCTAACATAACATATATCGAAGGGAATTTGGTGCACTATTTATGGAAACTAGTAACCCTTGACCAAAGCATTTTGTTTCAGACATGTAATTGACATATGTTGCTTCCGTGGAGAAGAAGATGCAAAATATTACTATCTGAAGCCTCAAAATAGCACAAAGCTTCAAGTCTATCTTTTACACAAGAGAGAAGACTGTGGTTGTGTCCATTCGAAGAGGTACAGAGTTGTCTATCACACTAGTATTTTCACCATATTTTGGGCAAAATTCTGTGCCAAATCAGTATCTGCACATCACATGTAAGATCAGTATTCATGATCAAGCTGATCTTTCCAAGGCCTTGTTTCAACTAGTGTGCTTGTCAGCCCAGTTGTTCAGTGAGCATAAAAATGGCCAATACTTCTTCAAATATGAAGTCACTGGTAGGCCCAGTGCCATTCCTTAATCCTGTCCTGTTCTGTATTGACCAATTTTAAGTGGCCTACACTCATCTTTTCATAAGCAATTTCAACTCGGGCTCAGTACTAAAAATTGCTCAGCTGGAAAGCAAGTTGAGTATTCAAAATTGATCAGCGATTGCTTAACTTCTTGTTCTTGTTTTTTGAAAATAGATTAGAAAAAGGTAAATATAGGGCCATATACATGTCAGAAGGCACAATAAATTAAAGATTAATAAAAAAAATTAACGATAGATTTTGTTTGCACTTTTTATTCATGAACACCAACTCAACCAAATGTAATATTTCTAATCAAGATAATAGCTCTGTCCAAAGTTAGTTGGCGATCTGCCCAAAGCTCCATTCACACATTCAACCTCGTTTTGATATTGCTGTCTTGTAATATCCAAGTGGTATTACAACAATAAGTGTTACAAAAGCAACGAGAATGAGGCATTCACCAACTAATTTCGGAAAAAGCTGTATCTAACTGTAAGGAACAAAACAAATTTCAACAAAACAAGTATACAGTACGTATATAATAGTTTCTGAGGCTCAAATATGCATGACGTCTATTCCGTCAACTTCATCTACAGAAATATAGTCGTCAGAACCGTCATCGAAGCTCAATCTTAGCTTTTGAAGCTTGACATTAAACCAAGAGGCTGCACCTGTAAACCACCCATAGTCAGTGCACTTTAACCTTATTCCCTACAAGTTTGTGCTCAAAGTTTCGGTCCAGCTCGTCATCTACCTCCAAAATTTCATCATCCTGTGCATCAACACTATTGTCGTGGAACTCGCTGTCTTCAATTTCCATTTCATCATCTGGAGGAATGGTTGCTGGCTCTGGTGTTTCACATGGTGCAGGATCTGGTACCGAAATTGCTGATGGAAGTGGGTCAGGAACAATATAGCCATTGAGACCCGCTGGTTGAATCTTGGAGCCCTCGGAGCCGTCTGCTGTTATCAAGTAACCAGTCTTTTCAAAACAGCGGTATCTTGATGTGTCATACTCTGACGAAAGGAAACGGTTGTATGCTTCACCTATTCAGTGGGTTAATAAAATACAGCGATCCTTTACACCCAATCTTTTTTCTGTATTCCCCAGCCACAATTCAACATTTTCCTCCACCTCTAACCAGCGTTGTTGCTCATGCAGGATCAGTTTTTTGATCAGAAACCCAGCACCTGCATCTACCGGCTGCCAAATATCTGTAGCATTCGGGACACCATACCAGACAACGCCTTTAAGTTCTCTTATCTCTTCTTGGAATGGCAAACTTGTTTGAGCTTCAAGATTGTCACAGAATAGGATAAACTCGTCAAAGTCGGCAACAGCTGCAGAAAGTGTACCTTTGATCCATTGTACAGACATAGAAGTATCTGCCCAAGCATTTGGCTGCCAGTATACATCAACATCTTTGTGGTAAGCTGCTAGCTTATTAGGGGGAATTCTCTTTCCTGTCCCTCTGAAAATCACCGCAATCCTTACAGGTTGATTGGCGACTGGTGAAAAGCATAACTGCAGCGTGCATTGCCGTTTTTCAAGATCTGCGCCAGAATTACTGACCCACACTCTATGACTCCGTTTCTCTTCCATTGGGACATCAATTTCATAGGTGGTTTTTCGATCCACAACAAACGGTAATGGTATCTGGTCTACATTGAATCGCTATTCTGGTCCGAAATGGCCCCATTTGGCGTCATAGTCTGGCTTGTCTCTACCAGTTTTAATCAGCCCTTTACGCAGAGTGGAGAGCCATTTCATTATCTTTGGCACAAAATACTGCTTGTCTTGCCTCTTTTTCCGCTGCACTCGTCTCATCTTGATTTTGTACCGTCTTATAAAGGAAGACATTGCACTCATCGGAACTCTTGCAGTAGATGGATTAATGGTGGAATTTATCTTATTCACACGTGTGTAGAGCCATGCAAATGTAACTCTCATCCTCTTTGTGCGTGATGCTACCATTTTTGAGTAGAGCTGACTAACAACTGTGCTATATTTCAGCCCTGGCCTGTGTTTCACACAAAGCTGCCTGTGTTTCGATGCAGCACCCTCTATAGTTTGCTTTCTTTCACTTTTCCACCTTGAGGTCACTGAAACATCGACATTAAGTTGAAGAGCAATATCAGTTTGAGGGATTCCTTGATCAAGCAAATCTATGGCTTTCATTTTAAAGATGAAATCGCACTTCTTCCTTTTATTTGCACCTCCTGACTGTTTAGTTTTGGGTTGCTTCTCTGCGGTCTCACCCTCTATATTACTATCAGTAGGGTGTTCTCCTGTTGCACAACGCACTTGCTCGTCAGTTCCCTCGGCCAATGGCTCACCCCTATTATCCACTTGTTCAACTTGCTGTTGCCTATCTCTGGTGTGAACAGTAGAAATATCACGTGATTTGCTGCTACTGCTACCTTGTGCCTCTTTATTCTTCCCATGTGTCCATGCAATGTGCATCGATAACCCTTGCCTTGACTTAAATCGCAAGTTACACTCACTGCAAGCAATCACTCCTGAAACATCGCTGACAAGGGTTTCAACTTCTACCAACTTACTGTTATGTTCAATTTTCTTTGAGAAACCTAACTTCGTCAAAGTCGCTTGTTTTTTCTTCTTCTCAGACATAACTAGGTACTAGCACGAAGGCCCATAACATACATTTGACTCACGGAACATAGACATGAAACTAACTACTTAGGTGGCCAGCACAATTACTGTATGCTAAATACTTAAATAAATCGCTACATATTACTAATTATCAGACTTCCTGCTAGTGGTTAACGAGACTGAAAACGGTTTGATACTTGGTAAGTATTGAAAGTCAACAAGTATTGAGGGCAGATAACGCTTGCACAGGTAATTCCTGTTAATAAGATGGTGTCAGTTCATATTTCCTGTTAAGTACTGAAAATACAATTTTTCAAATTGCTTAGCAGTCTTCAATCCAGTACTAAAATTGCTTAACTTTTTGCCTTGCCGAGTACTGCCTTGCTTATAAAGCAGTTCCTTATAAAAAATGGGTGTACTGGCATGAGAGTAGAAATCTGACGAGCAATAACAAATTCACACAAAGCTGCCAGATGATCAAACCAATTCACCATAAATTCCAATAATATTCGAATAAATAGGAAATATAATCAATACTCTGTAAAGGGGCTACATGTAGAATGCTGAAATATTTAAAGAACGAATACCACTAAAGGAAAATTCCCTAAGGAATTTTTCACTTTGAATAACTTTTCTAACAGACAACAATCCAATTAGGAAGCCTGCTCCATTCATTTGCGGCCAAACCCTGCATATATTGTTTGCTAAGTGCTACACTGAGTAGTTTTGTGCAGTGCTATCTCTGCTTATAGTTACTGACCTTCTCTGTTTAAGTGCCAAAGCTAATTGTAGTCAAAGCACTTAAAAAAAATGTTTACTATAACGGAACTCTTAGTACTATAGTGTTATCATTGGAGGTCCAAACACGAGAAATGTTTGGAACTAGGCTTTGAATAATGGTTCCTAATAAAACAAAGTGTGCATAGTGGTAATGCGAGTGGAAGAATCTACAACAGAGTTTATCGAATACCTTATTATTTGTGCATGCAACGCTGGGAAAATCAAAGAAACTGCTAACTACAATGCAAGTTGTTCATTGTGCCCCTTTCAAGAGCGCTCAACTTCTAAAATCCGACTATTATCTGGCTTTGCTCAGAAAGCGATAATTAAAGCGGAGATATAAAATCTTACACGCATTTCTTTAGTGCCTAATAGACCTCCCCCCCCGCTAATTAATTTTTTCAAAATTTTCCAGCCAGGACATTCTTATTCCAACCCTCCCGGCTAATAAATTTTGGGAAACATTTCACAAAAGAACTTTTATGAATGACGTGAATAATCATTTGTCTTTTCTTCGTTTTGTCTTATTTGCTATAATTGGTTTCAGAAAAAGTTGCACTGCTTAGAAGCTTTTTCAATACCCTCCCGTCTATCAAATTTAAGGGAATTTTCCAACCCCCCCGTTTATTCCAACCCCCCCGTTTATTCCAACCCCCCAGTTTATTCCAACCCCCTGCTAATTAGGTTTTGGGGATTTTTCCAACCCTTCGACTATTCCAACCCCCCCTTCTATTAGGCACCAAAGAGTATTCAACGTTTACAATCTGTATACGGTGGTAGTACGACTAAAACCTGCCAGTCAATACAAGCCAGTTAAGGTAGCTCTCTACCATTACGACAAAATTTCTTGACTTATAACAGATTTGAAAAATTATGCTACAGTCAGGTAATTATATAGGTAGGTGAATAGCAAAAATCAATTTAAACTTGAAATTTACTAATTAGCCATGCATGAATGGTCATAAATTAAAAAAATGGTCACCTTCTTTCAACAGATCTCAACAAATATTGAGACAACATACAGAATTTGTGGATATTTTGATATTAGCATATAATAGTCTTGAATGTTCTGAACCAATGAATATTCAATTATCTTTTATCTACTGGTTTAAATCAAGATTTTCTTATCTTAGCCAAAATTTCGCAGTAGTGCATAACTTCAAATGAAAGTTACTATTTCTCCCTATAAATGTAAATGTATTTGTGAGCCTCAGAACATAGAAGATAAAAATTGGAAGCTACATACCAAGTTTCACAGTAATATCTTATTTATATAAAAAGTTAGCTTTGTTGAAAGGCTACAAAATCCGCAAAATGGCAATATCAAGAAATCTAGCTTCAAAAGTTTGAAATAATTAACATCATATGTATTTGCTCTAAAACCCCCCAGTCTCATACTCATACTCAACAACTAAGTGGAAACTCTCTGATTAATGCAGGCAGTGATGTAGTCATGAAGGGGAGGGGGAATCAAGAAATCTGCATGTCCACCATATGTCCCTCGAGATCTGTCTAGGATGTTGTAGAACTAATGAGGGAGAGGGGTTTAAACAAATTGCTATGTTCAATGATGCGGTATGGCTGACATAGACAATGCCCAACACAAAAACATCTCATTAATAACTCAATGTTTATGAAGATTATGAAATGGGAGAGAGAAGATGGAATGAGCTTTTTTGCTCATATTTGCTCTTGTTGTTGAAGAAAGTAATGTAGAAACCCCCTATCTCAAACTTCATACAATTATCTGAGTCGATGCAACTCTTCATGCGACAATAGAATCTTGCGAAAGGTGTGGAAAGAAAATTGTAAGTGGTAATAGTTAGTTACGAGCTAAAACAAATTAAGAGCAGCAATATGAATGACAATCTTAATGTAATCAGCAGTAACGAAAACATTTCCTTCTCCATTGAGTTGCGAATTTTGAAACACCAGCTTGCAATTGACCAAAAATATTGTTTATATGTTATTATATTTAATATCTAATGACGAATATAAAAGTGGTTTCTCTTTTTTTCTTTGGTGCGAATTAACATTATAGAGTGCTAGTGTGAAAACAAGTATGAAATTCTGCTCCATTTACCAAAAAAGGCATGTAATTGTTTTTCCAAGAATCTGAGAGAGGTCGTCCACACCAATTCTCCGGCCTATACCCAAGGTACCCTTAAGTCAACAGGAACTGCCACTGAATGCAAGAATGAAACTAAGAAACAAAACTTCTCAACACCTCGTTGTTTGAAACATAGCCATAAAGGTACACAAGATGCCCATGTACGATGCTATGGACTTTGGCTATCTATTCAACATTGGCCTAGCAATTAACTTGTTTTATTAAAGAAACGCCTGATCTCTCCCCATCTTATTCAAAAGTGCAAATGATAATTGATCAAAGTGTGTCTTCAACCGCCGTTTTGTCCTTTCCTTATTCACCGCCTGACATGAATGTGAGAGGTCAGAATAGGTGCGATAAAGACAGACTCAAAACCTATGTGATTTACTGCATACGTAATTTATGGATGACCATGAAGCAAATTTTCATAAATGTCTTAATCAACATCAGTATTTCTTGCTTTTTTGACAAATGTAGCCAAGCCAAACGTCTTAAAAGGTGTATACTGTATGTAGTTTCTCAAATACGTACAAAAAATTACTCATGAAATAAAAGGAATTCTAAGAACATTTGAGCCTGAAATTATTAAAAAATCAAGAACCTCGAGCCGCAGCAAACATCACCTGGCTATTATAAAGTAGGGTTATAGGTTTACAATGCAGCTGTGTCCAACAAACCCATGGATCTGAATGGGTTGAAAAGAATATTATGATTACATATACAGAACTAAACTATGCCTCATTAGAGGTTCCACTCAAATGGGCCAAAAGAAATGTAACAAAGTACAAGCGTCTCCAAATGCCATTGTGAATGCCAATGACCTTACATACACACTCTCACTATTTCTATAGCTTTCATTGATTTTAGATATTCTTGGAAAGACAAAGATCCAAATGAAGATGAACATATATCCTTCTTTTCAAGTCTACAAATGCACAACCCAGTGTCTTCTAAAACTCAATGTGTTTCTTTGACAACAGTACTGCCCATGCAAATCTACACAGGCTACATGAATTAACGGCTGTAAATACCAAATTTCGGGAAATAACAATGGATTAAAGTAGCACTTCTTGAAAAATCCGCGTTCAGTTCTTCCATGGTTATTTTTTGAAACTACAGTTAATAGCACAAACTCCAATAAGCCTTCTCATTCACCAAATTAAAACACATTAGCGCCATTATGATAGGAATTAGAGCCTAGGCTACTTTTTCCCGCCCTTTTCTCACACCAAATCACGCAATCAAGGCAAATCTTTAACAGTTGAGTCTGCTTTTGAGATGTGCGG